>JACXII010000061.1:46418-109995 GCA_014737395.1 Bombus waltoni | reverse complement strand
AGGCACAAAATTCGACATTTTCAAATTCTACTAAAACCTATGTTGTTGCACTAAACTTGTATCGCAAACAGTTGAAAATCTTTAGCAGATGTCAAAACAAAGAAATGGCGTCAATGACGCGTATTGAAGTTAGCTACATTAAAAGTTATCGCCACATATGGGCAAATTCCGGTTTCATATTTACAGACCTGGTATGTGAGAGATGTTTACGAAGTTTCCGACATTTGTAGCATGGTTTGTAATGTACTTATTGGTTTATACATTGTATGTAGTGAAACGTAAATTTTTAATAAATTTTTTAACAGATTTTACACAAACAAGTTTTACATTAATTAATATTAATTTAACATTAATAATTCGGCGCGTAAACTGTATTCAGAATCAACATCTTTGTGTTTGAAAATGGTTTAATAATAAAAATATTTAAATATTTCCACGTTATTGCAAATATATAAAAAAATGTATGTACTTAAAATAAAACTCATTATTCTAGTTTTGTCTTCTAATAGTCTAATTTTCTAGTCTTATGTTTTAGTTAATTGAAATAGTTAATTAATTTAATGATTTAGTTTGTTAATTGATATTAATGGAAGAAGTAGTATATATTAGCATAAATAAAGCAATAATAACAGGAGTTATTAAATAAATGTTATCAGGTCCAATAATAACTATTTAAATGACAAAAAAATATATGCTGATTCATTTAAAAAATGAGGATTGGAACGTTTTGGGCTTGACAGTTTAACCGACAAAACGTTTATTGTACCTTAAGCGATTGATCTTTTATCTAGCGTTTAATAAAGGAACAAAATCGACCACATTTGTAGTAATTTCCGAGAAAACGACTTGTAACAGTTTATCCCGTATAATTATATATGTACATATAGTTAAATAATTTCGTACGAAATTATGTAAAATATCTCAAAACTAGTAAACTATATGAAATTAATAAAAATAAAAATAACATTTTTATCAATGATAATATTTTACAAGTATACAAGTATTCGTAAAATAAATTGAGCCAAGAGATTTATTTTCAATAATGTTACAAAAGCTATACTTTATGATACGTTATAAACACTTTTCTTCGCTTACTTGAAATTATTATAATTCTCTTGCATACATTAGCTGATTGGATTGGAATAGAAAAATAACATTACTATTATAATAAATGTGGCCGTTCTTCGTATGTGTGTACAAATTATTTTCACATTGGTGTAATAGGAATATCGATATCGTAATGTTATTTTACATACCTAAAATTTACGATGCCTACACTAGCTCTAAACGTTGTAAGGTATTGAAATAAATCTGTAATCATAGATGAAATTAAAATTTTGAGCTCGTAATCGATGCGACATCAACCGCAGAAGAAAAAGATAAGAACCAATTAACGTTGTCATGTAATAATTTCGAAATGATATTAATATTTTCAACCGAAAGTTGTGATATTAATGAATACGTATTTTATTCAGTCACAATTCAATTTTTTATTTAGAAATACTGCAATGAATTCATAGAGGATCAGAGATTCCCTCTAACATTGTAAAATGGAGCATACAGTTTTTAACACACACAACGACATATATTTGATGTTTTCACCGCTGGTTATTTCCATACAGCTTCATTTCAATAAGATATTCAATCATAATAAGATATTCAAACTAATATTCTCGTAAAACCAGTATGTTCGAGAAATAAAAGTCATAAATATCTCGTATAAAGTTTACTGAGGAGTTGTGACACAAGGTGTGAAGGCCATTGGCATTATTACATAATATGTAAAGAAATGTAGTTCCAAAATATACTACAGAGTAATAACTCTGACATTTTCCAAGATATAAAAAGTTTTTGTCGTAACTTAAATGTAAATACATGTAAAGACATTCTACATTAAATTTACTAAATTACGAAAAATATTAAAAATTTAAGGAATTGTGTTTTTGAATAATTTTCGTAATACAGAAGAAGCTACACTGTGTATAAAAATAAAAAAATATACAGAATATATAACCAAAGGTTATTAATGAATTCCAGAAGCATGGTTAAGTAGAACTATAGCTTATTTATAATATGAATAGAATAACAATTGTGCGAGTACATACAATTTATATATAAAATACTATCTAATAAACAATAGTAAAGTAGCAATAAGTACTAATTACAAGTAAATAATGATAATTAGTATAATGTAAAATAGAAATAATTATAATTACCACCATATATTCATCTAAAAAAAAAGCATTTCAATTTGTAGTGGACAAAACATACACAAATACATACATATGTATATAAAGTATATAGAATAAAATAAAATATTAATAATAACGTTATAATATGTGTAGAAAAACAGATATTTATCTAAAATCCAATATCTAAGCTTTTACAATAAAATGTACTACATTTTGTGGTTACTTTTATTCATATTAGATCACTGCTTACTTAATCCAAATTCTTTAAGGTACAGAATTAAAATTTTACATAAACGAAATTAAATCAGTTTCAACTCTAGTAAATAAATATTAGAAATAATAAATAGCTATCATAATGTAATATTATGTAAATATTGTGTAATATTATATAATATAAAATAACTAGAGCATGAAGATATATGAATCTTTTTGAATACTTGATATATTGTTTTTTCCCTGTTTATTTTAACATTACATAGTTAAACCTAACTTTATGAGCACGAGTTTCAAACTGAAATTTCTGTGTAATGTAACGTGACCCGTGATGTTTTCGATGTTATCACTTTATAATTCATGACGGTTGGTGTACCGCCGGCAGGAGACTCAATTTCGTCGTGTTTACGATTTACGATTGCACGTGCAGATAAAGTCGAAAGTATCGAGGAGCCGGAACGCTACGAATATATCCTTATACTTCATAACCAGAGAGCCATCTTTTAAAGAACATAATATTTAAAACAGGACTTTCTCTGAATAATCATATACGTGTTTTTAATGGCTCTCGATCAAATCTGTTGAATTTTTTTATTTTGAAATGATAAATGTCAATTTTGAGATTTTTCTTGGAGATATCTTAGATTTATACAGGTACATATAACTAAAAATGATCATGTTGAATTTGAGATTTTTAGTAATTCTAATTTGTGAAATTTTGTTTAGATTATCAAAACTTCTTCACATTCAACAAAGAAGTCTGCATGTGAAAAAGATATAGTAATCTGTTGTAGTTATGTAAAATTCCCTTCATTCGACGCTTTGTTATATTTAGTTCTATTGGTTTTATTTCCTTACTTTTGGAATATAAGATCATAAATAAAAACTATTTGCGTGATGTCATTAGCTTAGAAACTATAATTTTTAATACATACATGTTGCTACTTCTATTCACATTACGTGGAAGTTCGTAATTCGGAAAGTGAAGACGGAGATCATGAAACATATCTAAAGAAAGTCGTACGCACCCTAGAAACTGACTTATGTCGATTGAGTCACTCTTAACACCCATTAATGTATTTTTCGTAATTTGTAAAGTAATGTGATTTATGAAGTAAAGGATATTTTATTTAATATAGAGGTATTAATTATGTTACTTTACTGTTTAGAATATAAAAAATTGTTTCATATGCGTCATAAATTCTATTTATGAATAAAATTCACCATCTACGACAAATAACGAAGGCTTATTAAGAATAAAGCTTCTACCGCACTTCATTTTGGATGAATCTCCATTCACGCAATATTTCCATGAATAACTTTTTATTTTTAATTCATTACGTCAATGACATTCACAATTTTAAAGCGAATAAAATAAAAGACATAAGTTTATAAAAATGGAAGAAGTAATTCAATTTACGGAACATATTATAGAATATAGCAGAGGGAAGTACGGGGACTTTATAAAATTTAAGTGAAATTTATCTACTGCAGAAATTGTAAATTATTGAATTGAACAACAATCAAGACTGTTTGCTCTTTATTGTTATATCGCTAATAATTAATCTATATATTTATACCAATTATAAGTAGTATATATAAATGCTGTGATCAAATGAATGCGATTTGCCTTATTGGTATAATTATATAATTAAAGAGCACAAACACAATACATAATCGGAAACGCACGAACATTGTACAGTTAATATTGGTAATTATTTAGAAAGCTGCCGCTATGTTACCGCACTTCAATCTTAGCTTCAAAAATACGTACGTATTTGCAAAAAACTGTCAGTACAATTACAGTGAATTCCATCTACAATTGTGTGTGTCTGGCAGTATATGAGTTAGTATTGGTTGGTGGTCGTATAAAATGACATCTAACCCAAACCTAATTTTTATCTTTTGTCTATAGTTTATATACGTTTATATTCATTTATATTTATTTATATAGTTTTGGGTTAGGTGACATTTTATCCCGCCAGCGCGCCATGACGCGGCTAGCAACCAATACTAACGCATACATTATCACAAATGCACAATTATAGGCAAAATTCACTATAATGATACCGAAGGTTTTGGTAAATTTCTCGAATATTGAAAGTGTCCAGTGGTAACATACAAAGGAAGAAGTTCAAAATGTTTATTTCTACAACATATTAAAAAATCATCGAAATGCAAGATCGCGACAATTTTTTAAATAATTAGTCGAATCTTTTGTGTTCTAATAATCTATAATAGTATCTTAATTCTATATCTATAAAATAGATTCCTCTTTGCTTGCAAATATATTCCTATACATACATATTTTCTTAAAAATACTTTGTAATTTATCTCGCTAGACATCTGAGATTTTCAGTTCATAATGTGAGGATTCTTGTGGTATTTGATTACATTAAATAGAAATATAAACGCTTAATGCAAATTGTCGGTGCAATCAACGCGCGCTCAGGAAACCTGTTATTTCTGTTGAAGATACAAGGAGACAGCAAAGGCTTCGCAGGCTTCGTAAGCGATACGAAAGAACGAAACTGAGACTTTGCTTGAGTAAGCCTGAATAAACCTTGAGACAACCGGCCAAAACCCTTCTCTCTCTCTCGTTTTCTGTTTCTCCTCTTTCTCCCTTGCGTACCTTTCGTTCCGAGTGTTGTTGTCTCTCTTCATCTGGCCAAACCTTCTCGAGTCTGACACAGATCAACCATGGTGTTCTGGATTTCGTTTCCTGCTTACGTCAGATTCTTGGATAAACCGGAGATTACTTGAACGACACAAATAGCTGCGAATCGTTAAACGCGTATTTTATTTAAATAAAAGCATTGTGTTTTGTAAGAAAGATTAGAAAACAAGGATAGGAACTAAAAGAACAAGAATCTTCTATTTGAAAGGTTTGTGTTTAATGCTAATAATTATGAAATAGTTTAAAATAAATTATCGTCTCTTATGTGAAAACGTTGAATGAAAGTTATTAGATTATTCCAACGTTTATCATGATTGGTTGAAATAATCAAAATTCTTTTCGATTTGAACTTTGATTTAATTTTGAAAGTGAAAAAGAATGATATTGAATAAATTGAAAATGTTGTTCCGTTTTTTCGATCGAAAAGATTTATAGTGTTTTTATAGTTATTACGAGAGATACTACTGAATTTGGAATTAATGTTTTCTGTATTTTCCTCTTGCTTTTATTAAAAAATAGATAATTGTATAGTTTTTAATGAGAACATTTTTCTTTGAATTATGAAATACTCAGATGTGGTATGCCTATTGTACGATTCAATTTGGAGTACAATATATATTTTTATTAAAACTATTTCAGAAAACTTTAGTTGGAAACACAAATTGTTATATTAAAATAATAATTTTTGTGTTAGAATTTTGGATTCAAAATTATAATTGTTCCAGGAATTTCTCTTATTATTTGTTTGTTGGTATAATGTTTCAACAAAGCTTCCGCAATATTTATCGAAATGAACATTATTCCCTAACTTAGGATTTCAATTTTGGAGATTTTAAATTTCATAATATCCCTTTCTACCAAAATATATTACATGATATATAATATAAATATATTACAATTATTCTTCATTTAAATCTACAATATATTATTATATTAAAAATAAACAATTTGTTGATCATTATTGTCGATTTCAAACGACGCGAAAACATTTTATAGACAAATTCCAATATGAAACTATTCTTTTTGAATATAATTCTGATCAGCCTTTTCGTTTTCTTTCAATCGATCTTTTGTTAATTTCGTTAAAAAATTTGTTTTACAATTGCGTTACAATATTTATACACAAAACCCAATTTGTTTTCCAAAAAATGATTCTATAGAATTTTTTCTGCCGTTTACAAGAACGTACCTACCTACGTAAAAAATGGAACAATATATCAGTATTCCTTTATTATAAGGTAGAAATCATTGCAACAAGTATTAATTAGAATATTATAACTAAGTAACAATTTCATAAATTTTATTCACTGTTCTCTATTTTTCACAAATGTTATATAAATAACTTTCTACTCAAATATGCCAACAGAAACCAAGAATAGATGGCAATTAATACACAGATACCTATTATACAGAAAGGCACATAAATTAGAAAATAAAAATAATTTAATGTACCATACTATCAGTTAAGTTAGAATAATAACATCGATTAAGACAGCAGTCCTCGACAGTGCGAAGACAAAGAAGTGCGCACGCATGTTGCGCCGTATCTAAGCAAGCTAATTCGACTTGCAGCATTTTATCTAAAATTCGCGATACAGGCACGCTGATGGTTAATTGGGTGAAAGCGATGCGAACAACCGGACGACAAAATTAATTAAGCGATTAACTTAGGTAGCTTGCGAGCCTTCGTTAAGAGGTTAAGTTTCGAAATTGGGGACAACCGGACCGAGGTCAGGGTTCCAAGCTCGAAAGTGACATGTAACTATGTATCGTACGCCCACGCCTGATATTATAATTTAAAACGCGAAAAACACATTCGGTGGGATGCTGTGTTGCAATCGTGTGTGCTCACATCGGTCAGCGAGCGATGTGAGAAAAAAATTAGTACAAGGACGCTGTGATTTATCGGCACTTATTCGCGGGACCGATACGTTCGCGAATAGAGATGACATAAATAAGAATTATCAGGGTAACTTTGATCAAGTGAATCCCACTTTGGGATTGCTAAGTGTGTTAGTTGAAGGAGTTTCACAAATATTTTAATTTTTTTTAAATATATATTCACTTATACACGGTTAATTAAAATCATTTCAATAAAAGTAAATACTAATATTATTAAACGTCTTTGCATATTTCGCATATAATGTGCATTTTGTGTATTTTTACTTTTTTAAATTTCATATAAATTTAATAAAAATTTGATATCACGGTCATACTGACTGGTTTGGTAGTCCTATTATTAATTAAATGGATGAAGGTATATGAAGGTAATCTTCATATTGTAACCCAATCAAAAGGCGAATTAACGAAAATTTGATCATTATATTTCATGTCCCTTTTAATATCATACAACTTTTGTTCGAACATTTCTTTGTATAACAAGTATTCGAGTAAGTTGAAGTTGTCAAACTCAATGATCATGACAAGTTTGGCTTAGAGAGAAATTATTTGACATTAAAGTACTGCGACAATATATTTTATATTATAGAAACCATTAATCAGATTTATCGTATAAATTAGAAATCCTACATTATAATTAAATATGGTATGCATAAAACTAAGTAACTTGTGGAAATTGTTGTAGCAAAAAATGCTATAATATTGAAATGACAGATGTTATAATATTTGAAAGCTTTTGGGGTAGTATCGAAGTTCCAATGCAATAAATTTGCTAAAATTTATACTGTAGTGAAAGATCCCCTAATTTCAAAATGCATAAAAACACAGGAAGGAAAAAATGACTTGCTTTGTTATCAATTAGTTTACATCTGATCTTCAACTTCCTTTTTTATTATATTATTGATTTTATAACTTTTTATAATATATTTGTGACATAAATTGAAGTAATAGTATGAATAATAAAGTATAAATATCATAAACTTTTATACATACACACACACGCTTATACAGAATCTTTTATTCAGAATTATATGTATACGAATTTATTATTGTAGAATGATATCTAATCTCGGCTTTTCTCTTATATACGAAATACATTTTGTTGTAGAAACTATATACATAAAGAATTCCGAGCGTACGTAACATTGCAAGCCATTAATCGTTCAACACGTCAACGCAAATATGTCCTCGACCAACAAGAGTAAAAGTAATTTATACCTTTCACATGGCAAAAAAGAGAGTAAACGGCCAGTTTCCTTTTTAAGATTATTGATTGAAATATTCATTTATAGTTGAAGGTTTGAAATAGTTATAATATACTATGCGTAATATTTGCATATGAAGTAGACTTCAAAATTCTTTTAAAAAATTCCTTCATTTGATTACAGTACTTTATTTGCGTTTCAAAATATTAATGTTTTATAAATAGCTTATAATTTTAAATTTCGTCGTATATTTGTTCAAATATATTAAGTGAAAATTATTGCATTTATAATTCGGTTAAATCGCGATATAGACTGTCAGTTTCAAGTTTCTATTACAGTAATTTTCGTGTTAATAGTATTGATAGGATGGAGATACATACTCGTATCACGCTCATTATAGCAAATTAAAATTAATGTGTAATTGATTAATTAAAACATTATAATCCACAAAAAATCGTATATTTTATCGTATCGTACATTAATCGTATATTTATTTATTATTATATAAAAATCTTCAGGTGCCTATAATATAAAATTATATTCAACTTATATTACACATATTTTTCAATAACAACTTATAATTTACAGAATAATACTAAAGTTGAATATATGATACTATACAATTTTCTATTTAGTATTCAAATTTATATTTATTTGATTATATTTATCATATACATAGTTGGTAATGCAGTTATTAATATAATACAATTTTTCAGAATGAATATTTTCAAGCAAAAAGTTTGAACTTATTGTAGTTTCCTGTTCAACGAATATACGAACACTACAATATTTCACTTGCAATAAATTAGTTTTTTATTACATTCATTTTCATGTTATTTACATTGATTTTCTTTTAATGTAATCTACATACATATAATAAAAATAGCAACCAAAAGAGATTTGGTTGTAATTGTTACTTAAAGGCCAATTTTATGATCAAATTTATTGATTGTGCACGTATGAAAATGGTTATGATATTTTATGCCTCGGAAATAAGGGAACAGCATGTAAAAATAAAAAATTGGATAGTTCGACTTTCCTCAACTCCTTTTATTAGCGAGATAAACTTAACCGTTTTTCGTACAAAGAAGCCCCTTCCTTTCGAAAGCACGTAGTCCCTTCGACACTAGATATTTTCTTTAACAGCGTTGTATGGTTTCTTACCGTACCCGAATCCTTGTAACTGTGAAACAATCATTCTGATAATCGAATCTTACTTTTTAACTGTTCTATGACTCCATGTTCACGTACTGCAAAAAGTAATGCAATTATTAATTCTGCTGTGTTCCTTCGTTTATATTCGAATTGCATATTTCTAACTTTAATATCTCTCGCACGAAATATAAAAAACATGTTATTGATATATATATCTGTTTCAATCGCATGTTAAGAACTTTTCTAATAGAATAAAAATTATCCCTGTTTGCTAAAAAGTTAAAAGCAATATTGAAATATAAAAATTTGAGAATCGTGACAATTTTTTGGTATATAAGTTTAACTAACTGGAAATGAAGTTATCCAAAAAATATTCGTTTGGTATATAGGGAATGAGTATTATATAGTGCGAATAATTTGTTTGTAGGTGATTGAAAGAGATGTCAGCCCAGTTAACTTTTTTAATGATACCCTGTATTTTTTATTTATAATATGTTATCATTTGTTATCTATATGTTATAATATGTTATCATATAGTATTCTGTACATTAGAATGTCATAAATTCAATCGTAATCAACGCAATCAAAGATTAACGTAAATAGCTAGTTGAAAGTAACTGCATCGATTAGTTGTATCAAATGATGGCAATTAGGCTATGCGATATATATAAAGACTAAGCTTCTTATTTTCCCTTATACTTCTTATATGTATCTCTAGTTTCTCTGTAATTGTGCTATATGTATTTGTATTCGTACCAGATGAATTCTTACATTTTTGATCAAATATTCCTCCTATGAAAATGATGTAAATATAGTGGCAAATTATACAGAAATTTTAATTTTAATTTTCATTTACCACTATTTATCTTGTTATGTAATTATCTTCCAACATGTGCATCATCATTAAAAGAACTCGTATTTATTCTCACCAAAAATGTTCTTTTATCACTTTTTAGTATGTTGTTTGTTTAAACTTTGCTATGGTAATAATGAGCATAAAATTAAAATGAAATTTAATAATTATTTACAAAGTTAGCGACCTTACCAATTTCCATGATCTTAAATTATGTTGCTAAGGTCAACATTCCGAACAACTTTTCTCTATACATGTACCGTCGCTCGGCGTTAGTTTCCGAGATATTCTCTCTCAAGGAACTTCTGTTCAATTTACGTTACGATTACATTTCATTCTGGCATAGACGAACGCTTCATGACGTCCGTACATTTGTATAACTCAATTGATATTTATATAATCCAACTCACGTTGGATTATCATTTTCAACTCATAGACGAAACAATGGATTAAATGTCTGTTAGATAATTATTCGGCTGCCATGAGGCGGCCGATAACATTACTGTGAAATAAGTTAAGATATTAGATAATAAGGCAGATCAATTCATATTAATTCAATTATAATACAATAATGTGCAACTTTATTATTATAATTCAATTCATACTAAGCTTTATATTGTATTATCGTTACTTGCAATTGTAAACATTACATTGGAAAAAGGGACGACTAATCGATTATCAAAATCATACGTACTGTCGTTGAAACAGAAACATTTGCGAATATCTCGAAAACTAAAGTCGACCGACGGTAATATGTATGTATAGGGAAAAGTTGTTCAGGATATCGACCTTGAACAACATGTCTCAACGTCATTGAAATTGATAAGATCGTTCCCTTTGTAAATAATTATCTGAAATTTATTTTGGAATAAATCATTATTTTTATAATCCGAATATCGTATTATTGCTTTTATCAGTAATTTAATGAAACGTTTTAAATAAAAGTACAAAATTTCCATTTTATTATGCTACTCAATACGACTTACTAACATGTTTTCGTATGATTCATAGTAGATGTTTTTTCTAAAAATGAACATTTACATTATTCAAATAACGAGGAAATATGTGTTCACATAATGTTTATCTATGCGCGTGAAACGGTCACATTGTTTTATTTGTTATTTGGTTTCAAATTTTATCAATATAATCAAGATAATTGTTTTTCATTAGAGTGCTAATGAAATTTCAAGCTGTTTCGTATAGCACAAATAGTATAGTTTATAAGATTTTTTACAAATGTTCGAATATTTTCGTAAGCCACTGTATGTACTAGAGAATATAACCAAGATTACCATTCACCATTTTCTCACCATTCCTTTTATCCTATATTATGCCATAAAACATTAATATAACTGTACACATTACTAAATACCAATATAACTCTAACAAACGAGTAATAATCGATAAAAAAATTCTGAAAATCATTAGAAGAAACAAATTACATGCTTTCTGTCTACGAAAGATTAAACAAAGTCAGCATTCGATATAGAAAGCGCCATTGTTACTGTGAAATGAATGGTTAGTGCATTTAATCTATAATGTTTCCGTTATTTGAAAATTGGTTTATTCTCCATCGCGATTCGTAGCCATTTGCACCTATCTGGGCTACACCTACATTGACAATGCATGAACGTTGGTGAAAAACGAAATACATAATGGTGGAGAATGGTCGACATTTCCGGCGCGCCGGTCGTCACATTGAATTTTTATTTCAACGAGTTTTCGTATGTACGCCTTGCCACATCGTTGTATCGGCGGAAACAATGTTTGTCATGGTAGCAACGACTTCCTTCCGCGATTTATTTCACTCCTGGTAACAAAGCAAACCGTTGATCTGGAAGGCACGGTACATCTATAGCTGCTTTCAAACTATCTCGACATATTTATAGATACTGTTCAGTCTTGAAAATACGGCAGCCATGATGAGCGTGCAAACTTGATTGGGGTTGTTTGTTGTGTATTGATATGTAGAACGTAGGATGAAGTGATATGATGTCACGTTATGGCTAAAAATTTAATTGTTTAGAAAGGATATAATTAAGTAGTTATTAGTTTTTTGAAAACTGCTTTCACTTTGTTTTCTTGAGAATATTAGATAGAATATTCTTTTTTAAAACGTTACGGTTCATAAATGTTCAAAATTGTAAAAATTCTTAAAATAAATCAATTTTCACCGAAAATCAAAAACTTAATCTACGATTTCAATTAATTGCTTAATCAATTATATTGGCCGATGAGATTATAAATATCAGTTTAAATAAAAACGAAAAGTATAGAGTAAAATTATTAGTACTAATAATCGCAATGACTTGACTACTTGCTACTAACTTGCTACTACTGTATCTAACCGTAGACAACATTTTTTTCATACTTTTTATTATCTAAGAAACTCTGAAACCGTATTTACATAATCATGAGCATATTTTAAATTTTCACAATATTTGTTATAATTATTTCAAAAGTTTAATCTCGTAGAAAATGTTACTATATGAAAAAGTTAATTGATTTCTATTAGGAAATTCAGAATAAATAAATTGGATAATGTTTATCTCCAAGTTGCAACTAAAAAGATAAAAATACATAATGTAAAAGGGACAATTATTCTAAATATAAATAAACATAAAATAGTATCGCATTGTTTAAACAAACTATTGGTGCATTTGGTTTCAGTGAAAAAAGCCGCAAATTTATTACATTCAGGAATAAAATTTCATTCTTTCCACAGAGGTTTTCCCGGCTTCTTTCTTGTTTTCAGTTTAAATTCAACAAATGCATCCTATTGCAAAAGTTAGAAATTCCAATATTACGATTCAATTATTTTCCAATTCTGGCAATTGATTCGTATATATACATATATATATATATATATATATATATACGATTACAAACGCGTACAGTTCATCCTATAACCAGTCAGGGAAAAGAGGAATGGAAAGGAAAACTAAATTGCCCGAGTTTAGGCTGTTGTGATGTAAATATTATAAATCAACGTTTTGACTGCATTCTTTGAAATAGCTAGGGTCAAGCGGTATGAAATAACAGTGTATAGAAATCGGTTTATTGCGAATTTATCGAATGGGCTGTTTTAAATCAGTCTCGAGTTGTATTAATACTGACTTTGGATTACTCTTGTCAATTAGAACAACAAATTATGTGCTCACAAATTTCAGAAATTTATACATTGAAAAATTTATTTTTACAAACTATGTACTTCTGCAAGTTTGATATATTTTTAAAATATACGTCTCTGATATTCATTCCACTGATAATGAAATTTATATATAGTTTTTAAAAAATATTTTTCTTAATTATTTTATTCTAATGTCATAAATTATTTGTTATTTTTTCGGACGTATATATATCATTGCTATATTTGGACAGATTACATGGTAAATATTTTATAAATGTACAGTATTAAATTTTACTCACGATTTGGTACTTTTTAAACCAAATTACTAATATATTCGTATCCTGTTCTAAACATACCAACTATTTTCATACCTTTTGTTTATTCATATTTTTGATTATAAATGATCTTGTCTTCACTCATTTTCCTCAATCATTTATCCAACCACTCGCCAGTGAGATGTCTGATCTGCTTATGAAATCTATATTGTAGCCAATTGTCATATTATCAGTCATATTCGACAATTCATCAATTCTAATAATTTTCCAACCGCTTAGTTTTCAAAGATATTCTAACTTCAAAATTAACAGTATCTTTCAATATCTATATAACATGTTTCTACCTCATACATGAAATTATATGAACACTTACCATTGGAAAATTTTATATCCATACTGTACATATATATGTTTTATATAAAATATTTTGAAATAGTATAGTATTATGATGAGGAACTGCTGTCATGATTATATTAGTAAAATTTAAGAGCAATTTGAAAATATATCCAGAAAATACAAAATATTTATTGTAAACATTTATTTAGTAAAGTGGTAGAATACGGCATAAATAACCATTTTAGGCATGTGAAAATTAAAAATAATTATACTGAATAATGAGGTTTATTAATCTAATGTATAATTGACTGTTCAAATATTGATCTCTGCAAAATATGTACTTGATCTAAATATTTTGTAGTTTCTATGCACATTTTCAGATTTTTTTCATATTTTATCGATATGTCCATAATAATCGAGTACCATAACAGTGCTAATGAAATTTCAAAATATTTCGTATAATACACACAACATATTTCACATAATACAAGTTCGAATACTTTCACGAATCTGTGTATTTATACCTGACTAAATGTCCTCACATATTGTAAAACTCTACATTAACGTTCCCTATTGCCAAATAGGGTACGCTAATAACCAAAATGGGAGAAAGAAAAGGAAAAAATCCGTCCGTTGACTAAGCAACGATTGACAGTTCTACTCTTGGGCGAAAGTTCAGCAAAGCGAGGTGAAGGCACGAAGGAAGAATTGTCAAGCAGGCCCCGAGCCCCGTCTGCCCACGTATTCGACGTGTGCTCGTGTATGTACACCGCATGCATGGAATCGTGGTAACCCATGAATGATATTATGCCTTGCGGTTGCTTCACACCAAGCTCGATCTCATCGTATTATCGTCACCTTCTGAAAACCGAACCGGAGTACCGTTGACCCGTTCTTCTCTTTCTCCCTTTAGGCTGAGAGATTGGGTAATACATATAGTGATCGAAACCGTTTCCTTCGAGAACGCCATGACTTTATCCGGAATTCCTTTCTTTGGCCTCCTTCAACGAAACTCGAGACTTTATTCATCAAGTGGGAGGCGTGGTGATATTTCCAACGAGTTAAGGCGGATTTGATAAATTGAAATGAAATGAAATTGCTTTTCGAGTTGTGTATCTTGAATTAATGTTTCCTTCTGCTAACGCGAATGGTAATTTAGACAAACTTGACGATCACTTGATCATTAATTCAGTGTTTTAATATAAGATTCTTTAATACTTATAATAATATAAGACTCTTTAATATAAGAAATCTAAGGATTAACGTTGTAATTTTGTTGTGTTTTATACGTTAATTTTTAAGTTTTGATAGTTATTACTAATAACTTATTAGTAGGCTGTGATTGTTTATGCATTTTTATATAGAATCTAAATAGAGATTTGTCTCACCTTCTATTTTATTTTGTATATTTTATATATTTCTTTGTATATTATGTACATTCCATATAAATATTTTCTAACATTTGAATTTCCCTTAAATACGTAAATATTATTGGACTGCGGGTATTTATGCAAATTTTATTTTTATAAACATTTGAATTTTTATAAACTGACTAAGTTACTAAATAGTTATTTTTACATACTTTTGTGTATTATATGCACCATGTACTGTCTTGCATCTTTAAATTTTATATAAATGTATAAAATCCAAAATCTAGTTACTGTAGTTTGTTTCTGTTGTGCATGTCTGACAAAGGAATATTTTGGTTAAAAGCAATTAATGAAGTATGATATATACTTAAATTAATTAGTATTAGTTAAATTAGTAGAAAATAGCAGTAACTCAGAGATATTATCTATGATAGAATGAAGGATTTTTAAATGTTACTAGATCCTATATTTATATGAAATAAGTTATATTATGCTGAACTTTCTTGATATGTAGTTTCATGTTATTCATTGTATATTATTATTTATTTCATTACTTAACTAATGAAACAAAAATTGATTAGCATTTTAACTGGTTGATTTTGAAATGTTACGATCCACTTTGCACAATTCTTTACCTGTTTTATTCTGTAATTCAAAGCTAGTGAAATATGAACGAAATACATGAAACACAAAAAAAGGCCAGCCTTGTGTATATTACGTTCACGAAATTGTTCTAGAGGTAAAGAAAGACTCGGTTATAGCAGTTGTGATAGCGCACCTTTCGTTATCGATCGATTTCAGAATATTAGTTGGTTACTAAAAGTAAACTACGATAAGAAAGTTCATCAAAGTTCTTTCCTTGATGAGAGTGACACGCAGGAACTAGGATTAAGATTAATGATGATTTTTACAGTTCCTCGGTAAATGAGAAATATAATTGATTGAAATTACTTATATCCCATCGGCCTCGGTCTCGAAATTACCAATGTTCTTTCGCTAGAAATCACAGATCACAATGTTTAGAGTAAACAAAACAAAACTTTTTAAGAGTGTATTGTGGTATATAATTATACAAAGTTAATTATGAAACGCATAATTGTGCAAATAAATAAATGAAGAGACTAATTAATGAAAGTAATGAAAACTCGAATACTAAAGGCGGCGAAGTGACCAACGATAATGTAAAGAAGAGAAAACACTAAAAATCTCCAGATACTTACTAAATATAACAAAATTTTGGTGTTATTTATTATATACGCATAGAAATGTTGCTCATACGACAAAAGAAAAAAGAAAAGAAGACAAAAGGTCTACTACATATACGCTCTTAATGTCTGGTGCAGACAAGCAGTATTCTAAAACGCAGGGGCGAATTATCGCGGCGGTGACGCTGCAGCAAACCGCTCGTCTGCGCCCTGCTTAAGACATATGCATAATAGAGATTAGTTACATTACACAGACGCTCGCATGACACTATGTAAATTCAGTAAAATAAAACAAGTCAGAGTTATACTTTATTCAGCGAGAAAAGTCAGTAGACGTAAGCAGGCGAACGCGACCAGAACAGAAGCGCATTCACAACATTCAGATGCCGTAACACTTTCGAGATGGAATTCTTGAAATGAGTATAATTGACAGAAAAGTTTTATTAATTGCTTGTATATATAAAACAAATACAATAAACAATATATTTTCAACCATTTTGAGCAACTTTTCGTAAGAAATGTGTGTTTAGTATTACTTGATTAATTTTTCTGTTACAATGACAAGAAAAAGATAGTTATAAACTACGTTTCATTTTACATCATTATATAATCATTTGCATACATCATTTATTAATATTTTTCTGACATTAATATATTTAGATACCATTACATTACTATTTGTTTTACATCGTTTAATTTTTTTATTATTGAGTTAAGCTTTCTTACTATTTACTAAAATAATGAAAAACGATAGAAAGATTTGTTGTATACTCGTAACAAAAATAAAAAAGAATGTTACGGTTGTTTCAAAATAAGCTTTTGAAACAGATTTTTTTATATGAATGGATGTACAGTGGCCATAAAAACTATTTACTATTGTATTATTTATTATTGTATATAAAATTTATATGTTAATTAATTAAATCCAAGCATATTAATTTTCGTATCACTATAAGTGATAGTACTTTCATATGACTATAAAAGTTGGATACTATGAATATGAAATGTAGAACCTGATAAGAAAACACTTCATTAGCAAATAAAGGCAAGTACAAATACTTTTTGTAGCCTCTGCATAAGGAAACTAAATTTTTAATATCGCACCATAATCCGGGCTACAATAATTGGAATATCAGTCCGAGGTCTTTAATACCTAATTATTTCAACATCAAGCATTTTTCATTTTTCACGAAAGCAGATGTAATGTGAGTTCGATCTGCTTATTATCTATTGTCGATCACTTCTAGTGTGATCAGTTCATCAAGAATTTGAACTAACACAAAGCGAAGCAACCTTGTAGATCAATGTCTATCGTTTAGTAGTGGTTGCGGTGCGACTTACAAGGCTGGCCATGATTTGCAGCGCAAATACACTGCGCGGATCGAACCGATGCGACGCGACACGCCACTTATGGACAGTCACATGGAGAGAAAAATTGAAAAAGAAAGAAAGCGAGATTCGTGACATGGTAGAAATGTGCTCTATGCATCGAGTTATGTCAGTCTGTTGTATCTTGTATGATAATTTTCAACGATCCTGTTTATCTGACATATACCGCGTTGTAACTTGTCCAATGTTTATACAATTCACTTCCGATCAATGGTTCAGCGATGAGAAATTTGTCATAAGAGACGGGTTGATTCAATGGGTATCGTTCGATAATGATACATGTTCGAACAACGTTGATAGGTGCTCCGCCTTTCTATTCAATTGTGTCATGAGTAATTGTTCGTGTAAGTAATGGGCTACAAAATTTCCTAGAAATTCCAAATTGCCTGCTATTCATTAAGGCTTCTGGAATTAAGTTATATTTGACGAACAATGTGTGTAAGGATAATAGAGGATGCAAATTTTCTTACACTAATTTTTATTTCTCACTTAATTATACTTTCTGATTATCGCTTATTTATTCACTCGAGTTGTTTCATATTAATCTCTGCGTCTTGTAGAAATATGATAATTGAATCAATTATACATTTCGCATAAATTTTTTTATTCAGTCTATTCTATAAGTCAGTTATATCTTTAAAATAATTTTTAGAAATTTAAATAATAGTGTGTATTACATAAGTACATAAATAGTCTACATAGTGCTTGTCCTAAATCTAAATCCTATAAAGGTGTGAAATGTGTATGAAAATAGTTATGAATGTGTTCAAGTAATGAACAATCTAAAAGCAAAAGTAACCAGCGTAACCTTTTTTTATCAAAAGAAATGTATTCTAGGAATTGCAACTTGTTTATACATCCGTTTCCTATTTATTATATATTGTTCGATTGTCTGAATTGCACCACGTTCTATATTTCCATGTTTTTGCAATGTATTGTATTTAATGTGTCGACCCACATCTTTTTATTATTTCAAACTCTAATATGATTGTATCGTACTACATTAATCATTAACGCGAGAAACGATGTTACTCGGAGAATAATAAACTCAAAGAAA
Source organism: Bombus waltoni (assembly GCA_014737395.1). Lineage (NCBI taxonomy): Eukaryota > Metazoa > Arthropoda > Insecta > Hymenoptera > Apidae > Bombus > Bombus waltoni. Next base: position 91,039 of record JACXII010000061.1, on the reverse strand, counting down.
GATTTTAAATGCTTGAAATGAATAGAAAAGAAATGATCATAATTTTAGGTGGAGAATTTTTTTTAAATATAATAATAACGATAGAGTCAAACAAAATTTCAATTAAAATTAGGAAAATTCCAGTCTTTACACCAGAACTGTATTTATCCTGTAGATTTATACAATAGTCACAAGAAAATTAAAGATATGAATCTGTTGATATTTGTGTATTTAGAGGTAGGATCGTAATAGCTATTTACTTTATTAATTGAATAAATTTACCACACACAATTGAACCAGAAAAACCTTTTATTGCACACTTCTTACATACATGAAACTGACAACTTGTGAAAGAAACAAAAGAGCATCTTAATACTATAATTGCATATAGAAGACGCATCTAGTCAGTATTTTTTGTGACTAGTGCATCTGCACATAGATGACGAGTGAGGACTCACGTTGTCATTTCAACAGAATCAATAGGGATATTCTTTAAAGAATAATTAATAGTAACAGGTATGAAACTTGTAGTTGATTTAGAAAATAGTCTTGCGAAATATTCAATCTCTTAAGTTTGTAGCAGTTTCAAAGCTTAGTAATGTTAAGAAAATATAACAGATCCTTGTAATAAAAACATATAGTACCTATGATATAATTAGCAGCTACTAAATAATTACAAGTAGAAACTTTATCAAAACAATTTTAAAAGTTACTTTTAATCCTTTCAGTAAAGAAAAGCTTCAATACCTTCAAGTTTTCCTGGAATACTACTTAAGAAAAGTTTCTTAATAGAAACTTGATTATTATCAATCTTGATCGGAAAGAAATAATAGTATTAAATAGATTCAGAATATACCGCATGAAATTTAATATGTAAAATGAATTCTCCAATTTGTAACGTATACAGATCACCCAAATATCTGACTTATTTAAGATTATAGGAAAAAAACTTCTTCGGATAAAGTTAAACTGTTTCAGGGAGCACATGTAATGGTGAACAGAATTTTTTGTTAAGATTACTTTTTCAACAGATTTCAAGATTGTCGGTATGATTTAAGATAGAATCCTATATCTTTTTATTGATCAATTGAGTTTTTTATTTTCTATACCAAAATACCAAGGTGCTTATGTCTGAAAATTAAAATTAAAAAATATTTTAACTTTAATTCTGTAAAACTTAACTTATGGAAGACACGAAGTAACGTTCTTGTGTTTATATGTTTTTCTTGTTTTTCATACATTACATTTAATGAAATTAAAAACGAAATATCTTTTAAACTATAGATTTTCCGACATAAGTACCCTAATACTTTTGTATTTTTGTATAGAGAATAAAACTTACAACCATTGATATAAAAGAATACACAGTTCTATTTAAGTATATATCAATGACCTTGAAATGTCCTAAAAAAAAATGAAGTTGAGAAAAATAATTTCTTTCCGCCATTACATGTGCCCCTTGAAACAGTTTAACTTTATCCTGAAAAGTCTTTTCATACAGTCGTAAATAAGGTAGATACTTAGATGATGAAATCATCAGTCGAGACACCCTATATATTTATATTCTAAGTTAAAGGAACTTTAAATGAAAATCTCGATGATCACAACCGTTTCATTGTCTGATCCCCCAAAACTAATTATAAATTTAAAGTATTCTCCTTACAAAATTCAATACTCTATAACAAAATTTAATTTTTCAAAATAAATTCATCGTCGCTAATAACTACATGTACGTAGCCGTATTTATTGTAAAACGGAATTAAAAAGAAGACAATTATTAATTATTTAATTCAATTTTGATACAATAATGTTTCAAATTACTAAAGTTACTTGTGCAAAATCTGATGTCAACTAATCGTTTATTAGCACTTACATTAATCGATAGGTACTTGATTATGGAAGGACGATGATCGGTATGAATTGGAATGCTTTGGAAATTAAGTTTAATAGGGGATGCCAGGAGACCGCCGTCGAGCACTTTAAATATGCTGTCAGAGCAATTGGATTTAATCTCATTTGAGTTTAACGAATAAATATCCTCGGCTTTTAGCCCTTTGTCTGCCGTGCAGATAAGTGGCATTCACGGGCGCCAAAACTTTATTCGGTATGATCGATTGACGGATCAAGCAATGAAACGGTTACTGTATGGTGTCACACAAAATGACTATGTGAATGGCTGCTTGGATCGGTTGATGAACAAGAAGCTATTCAAGAAAGTATGAACAAACTACTAATGCCGAGAATTCTTTTCTTTAAATCCGAATGTATCTGACAATCAGTGAATTGCTGTGAGGAACGTGTGTACTTTGTTTTTGCAGATGAATTAGGAAGGAACTCATCTGATTCCAACTGTTACGTAAGGATAACTCCCTGTATTAAAATTGTACATATCATATGTATATACTATGTTTAAGAAGTGATGATTTCAGAAGGAGTTAAAATAATTGTTAAAGTTTCAATGCTTCTAATTTCTTTTGTCCTAATGAAAATGACAAGACTTTTTAAATTTTCAATACTCTGACTTATATATTTAAAATACAAAAGATATAGATATGAGAATGCTTTCTTTTACATATATTAAAAAATATTGCAGAATATTTTTTGCCAAGAGAAACATTAATCAATTTGCACTGTTAATAAAATACAGTATTTTCAAAGAAAGAGACTACGGTATAATCGGTGTCGCTGATACAACTTCTTTGATTTATAAGAAAAAAAAGATGAGTATAGAAAAAAGAAGAAGGATTTAATAAGAATTAACAACACACTTTGAATGAAACAAACTACTGTGAACTTTTATAAAAATAATGGAATCATAGTGAAATTCATATTAATAATCCTAAAGAAAATTTTGAACTGTGTATTTAAAAAAAATATGTAAATTTAACCAATCCATTAAGTTTACTATTTCATAAAGATTTTAAATAGTGAAAGATCATAGTAGATTAACCTTTTGCGGTCGGAACATTTGATACCTAATCTAAACTAATTCATTATCAATATGATATTTTTAAAAGTTGTTTAAAATTTCAGAATATATTTTTATATGTTTGAAATCAATAACTCATCTACCCCGACATACCTCTATTAAATTCATATATAATATAAAATATGTTTCATACATATATTAAAACTACAAACAAATTTAACATATGTAGGACTGCAGAGAATTAATGATACTTAAATATAATAACACGAAAAACTTAAAATATCTATAGGTAGTAAAAATTATCTACAGGTGTATACATAGTATTTCTTTTTAAAATAGTAATAATGATTTAAAAGATTCTATTTCTCCAACCAAACAATTTCAACAGAAATACCGTTGTTGAAAAATAATAGTATAATTTAGTTATAAAGCAAAAACACTTTGTAAACTTTAGTAAAAAGAGCAAATGAAACTTTCTATATATAAGAAATAAGTGAATAGTCACCCAAATAAGCATTAAAGCATGTCGTGTACGTTAGAGTAGTCTCGCGTGCCTGGAATTGTTGTTCGGTGTAACGCTTTGATCGGTGGTTAATGCGAATACGTGTAAAGCTTGCAAGCATGCAATTGGTATAGTTGCGCGTGCCGTATCTTTGCTGAATCCTTTCATGCACTAGCTTATCAATCAGCCAGTAACCGATAAAATCGTGACTGGAAACAAATTTTACGGAGTCGTCGAACCTTCCGTGATAAATTATTGTTAGATTTCTACGCACCTCATTTGCTCTTACAATTAAAATATTTCATTTGAAGCATGACTTATGCAAACGAAAATAATGCAAAGATGTAAATTACCAATAAGGAAATTATTTCAATTGAAATACAGCAATGGGGCTCATGCATGTTATTTTACAACTTAATTATTATGTTGGAAAGAAAAATTCCATTTTCTTCTAATAAAGTGATTTCTAGATCTATTTGTTATTAATGTATGTATCATTTTGTAATAGAAATATTACTATAAGTAATAGTGTACCGTAATTATGTATTATGTTAAAAACGAAAATTGTATTCACTTGAAATCAAAAGCTTTCTGTATAGTTTATATATATATATATATGCCAAAAATGCATGTATTATACATATGCATTTCTTAATAGATACCTATTATTTAACGTAAAAATTAGGAATTTTATACTGAATGATTTGATATGGTAATTAATATTGAGTACTTCATTGCAACATTTATTAAAAGGATTGAAATACGTATATGTCGAACGTTGACGTATATTATATTTACAAAATTACAAGTTTTAGTAGCAGAGATAGTATTATTTTATATAAGGTATAAATCGGTTGCTGGTTAACGAATCATTTTCCTGAAATTTAGGTCAATATCACAGTATGATAATGATGATTAAGTTTGTCTGTTATGATTAAGTTTCAAAATCTCGTTTGGCCATAATATCAACGAATATTTCCAATAACGTTACCTATTACTTTTCAATAATATCACCTATAATTATCTATTTACCTAATATTCTGATGGAACAAAGATAATGAACATTGAAATTTATAAAGCACATTACTTTACAAAATATTTTATATATGTATCTTTGAATTAGTTGAAGAATTAATAGCAATATATAATACACAACTTTGTTTTTTTTATTTCAACCAAAAATAATATTTTAATAGAAACCTAAATTTTGATTTTTTAAACTTACTGTGTATTTCAAATTGTTAAACAAATATGGAACATAAATATTGAAACGAATTCCCATATAATATATTGCATTTTTAAAAAAAATGACATTAATGTATAAATACCGGTTGATAGTATAATGTTTATGCTATAATGAGTCTTATTTCATGATTCACCAAGTTTGTTCGACTGATATCTTGTCAGTTATTTTTCAAAGCTATGGATTTACCATCGAGCTCATTTTCCACTTCAAAGTCTAATTCTCTGGTTTAGTAAATGAGATATAAGATTATTCTTCTCTGACTACGTTTTGTTTGCATTCTTAGTACTCACAATTATTTAATGCCACAAATTTCTGAACTCGACTTAATCCTTGATTTCTACTGTGATGGTACTCTGTTTCATACGAAGCAATTGCCAAGTATAATACTCTTCATTGTTCAAGTTCCTATTCAGATGCAATTAATATTTATGGAATAAATAGGTAACAGATAACAACAGGCAGGATTAATATAATTGTTAAAGAGTTAAAATAAAAAAATATTAGCTAGCAATAAAAAGAATTACTAACTTCTGAAAGCAAATAATAGAAAAATATAACTTTCATGTTTTACACACATGTGTATATTAATTATTCAAATAAAGAAAACAAATTTATAGCTTAATATCAGTAATATTCCAGGAATTAGAATTTATCACATTTTTATCTACAAGAATTTCTGTATTATATGGGAAAATTAATCAACTTTCATCTACCTATCTGAAATACATAATTTAATGCATGTCGAAATAAATAATATGAAAAAGTATTTGACAAAGTTATAATCATTGTTGCATTCAGAATTTTATTATTGGACATATCCATAGGGATCGGCAATTTTTCGCTCCTATTGTAAACTAACATTTGTTGATGTATCATTGAACTATCTTTGTTACAATTTTCTCTCCACCATAATCACATTTTCATAATCATTAATGACACTAATCAGGATCTAGGTTTCCTTAATCTTTGACGAAAGACCACTTTTGGTTTTATAATACGACTCTGGGGTTATTCTATCAGTGTATTATTTCAGTTTGTTGGAAAAATTAAATTCTAAAAACAAGATTTATTGATATTATACTACATATACACTTATCTATATATATTTTTATAATTTTCTCATTGTTTTAACTACAACTTTCTGATATCAGGTGTTCATGCGGCTTTTTATATACAAGCAAAACAGTTTATTTTTTAAATAAAAGGAAATATCTTTATTTTAACAATGTATTGTCCATTTTGATTTATAATCTTTTCCCATCTTTCGGACAGTTTTATATTGTGTTTTATATTTATATATGTTTATAAAAATCTCCATCTTCCCCCGAAAAGGCATTGTACCTAAATACTGTTTTAACTGCATTATCATTATTTCTTAAATATCTAAATTTTTGTAAACTTTTTCAAAAAATTGCAATGCCTTGTTTTTATGAATGTGAATTTACAATTTAACAATTGTAATAATGTAAAACTTAATTGCCTAAATCTTCTAAACAAAAATAGATACTTATTAGAAAAAATGTTTTTTTGAAAAATCTACCTGATTGACAAGAATAAACAAACGACAATCGTGATTCCGTCGAGACCCTTGATCGAATCGGTATCGGTACTAAAATGAAATAGCGGCATTCAATATGAAACCAGTTTGACGACTTCAAACCTTTCGTCGGTGGTGATGGGGGGAGAGGCACGTTTTGTCGCATAATACGATTTTTCCACATGAAAGAAACAGGACAAACGAAAAAAGCACTTACTGGTTTAACGAGACGCTCATAAATTATGAATTATTCAATGATCCACAACCCAAGATGGAAAAGATGATGAACCGAAGCAATTGCTGACAAGTTTTCGTGATCATCGTGTTTGTTGCATCGACTCTGATCGTGAGAACGACGTTAAAACTTCCCGAAGGTGTACATGCCACTTTAATTAACATTACTTATGACCGGCAATCGAATTTCGAAGATTAATCGAGCATATTACAAATGGTGTGTTTGCGATTTTAAGCAAAATATGAATCCTATTATGTGAATTATTACAAGTCTAATTGTTACGACAATTTTTGCTTTTTGCTTGTAATGAAGCGATATTTAATCTTTGTAACATTAATCAGTATTATATAAATGTAGTAATTTTTAAATTCAATGCAATTTTATTTTGAATTATGGTGCTGTAATAGGCTTTAGTGTATTGTGATTTATTACAAATCAAATATTGTTTAATTAATTCTTAAAATAAGAATAAAAGATTAGAACCATGCAGATTTAGTGTGAGCTATAAAAATATAACAGCGAAAAATAGTTTCTATACGAGACAATTGGGGAAGTGTGAATAAATCTTCGAAATATGTATTGGAATTATGTCGAATTACATAATCCTACGTATATATTTATAAAATTATAATTTATTAATTATATCAAATACATTCCGCAACAAAACCATAAGACATTTATGAGTTTAGTGAAAATCGTGATATAGTTACATTTATAATTAAAATTTAAAAATTTTAAAATTTTAAATTATAAAATTTAAAACAATTATTAATTATTATTTTATTTTAAATTAATTATTAAAAAATTACAATTTTTCAGAATTGCTAAATTGTAATTAAAACTTGTACATGTGTAGTTGATATATACAATCTGTTTACAATCGTCCTAATATAACTTCCATCTAAATAGATATCATTCAAAATTACCGACTTTGAACGGGGAACCGATGACAAACTATATGTCAGGAAATACATTTCCCAAAAATAAATGAAAATAGATTGTATTTATTTATTAATAATTGGAATGGACGGCAGTATCTTTATTTTTAGTTACTTCAACAATTCTTATTGGAGTTATACACGTTTTTAAATAAGTTTTAGTCCAATGACTTTCGTGTATTTGGAATACAATTTTCTAGTTCTTCTCTGTTACCAAATTGCTTACCATTTGCATAAACCTGTCGTGCAAGCATCCCCCAATAGTTTTCTATAATACTGAGGTCGGGAATCGAACAGGCCACGGTAAAATCACAATACTTTTTGAATATAATAAATTTGTCACATATTTTACAGTGTTATCTTGCCGAAAAAGACATATCTTTAATGCAATTTGCCGAACATGTTTAGTTAATTGCTCGTCAATCGCTTCTATATAAACCCTGTTATTTATTTTCTTGTGAATAAACTTGATATTATTTTTCCTACTGTACCCTATTACAGTGTACACCATAACTTTTCTTCCACTCATCTGTCTTTTTTTATAAGCTCCTCCTTCCGCAAATCATGAAAATAATAATATAGTTCATCAAATCCACCTAAATCGAAACGCCTTTCGTCCAAAAATATTACTTGCCGCCATCATAAATTCTACTGCACTCGTTGTTCAGCAATCTCTAATTGGCACCTTTTATGTTTTCCTGTTAGTGACAATTTGTTTAAAAGTTTCCGCCTTTTTAAACGTTTTACTTTTTGAAATGCGTTGAACATTTTTCATAGGTGTTAATCCAGCTTTCTTTGCAAATTATCATGTTGTAAGCTTAGAATTTGAAATAGTCACCTTTAAAATAGCACGTTTATTCCGTTCACTTATGACTTTTCCACTCGGATGTTATTATATATATATGTATATATATATATCTTCATTTTCTAATTAATTGCAGACAACACAACGACTCCTACTTAATATTCGCGATATTTTTGCCCTAAGAAGGCTCTCCTTCAAATCGTTGATCACTTTGATTTTACTTTCAATTAAGTTCTTTTCACGCGGCATTTTAAATGTAGCTTCAAATTATTGAACCAAATATTAGTAAACAGTACAACCTTGTGACTTCACCGGTAATGGTAACTGTTTTATAATATTGTCGCAGCTACAAGAGCCTATTTACGTTTCTTATGAAAATTTTTGATAAATACTCTAAGCAGTATCAAATCTTCCTTACTTCTTAACGGTTTATTCTAGTCAGAACTCGATTTAATAAAGCTATTAATAAAATACTCACGTATTTCAACTTTTCATCGCAGAACGACCCACTTATAAATTTACATAGCAGCAAAAATAAATTTAAAAGTTGTTACAATTGATTAATGTCATTTATGATAGTCTAACTACATGCAATAAATTAAATAGAAAATTGAGGCCGTCTAATTCTGTCAATAAATAGATATTCCTACGGTCGATACGATGCTTGTGGCGAGACCGCAAGGTACATGATCATAATGAAGTTTCCTTTAATTAATTTCTTTTGCTCCTACATATGTATCTCGTTTCAGCGATATCGTAAAAGTAATCAGTCTTGTCTGATGCGGTTCTCATTAGGTATTCATTATGAACTAGAAGTAACGTAGTCTTCGTATTTTAGTTCTTGCTAAAATCATTACATCCGGGACTAACTCATTATTAAGCTTCATAAAAATCAGCCACCAATCATATCGATAGAATTTTCGTTTATTTGGTACTTCCGCCATTTTGTTTCAAAATTATCTTGCGTTAGAACTATCATTTATTATTAAAAGAAATTGTATAAATCCTTACATAGATAAAAATGTTGTAAATAGTTAATTCACAAAAGTCTATACATCCTTTCAATTTGAAATATTATGACAATAAGGTTGGGTTTAGTCAATTCTTTGACATTTGTTTTGATTGCATCTGGACACATATTTAAACAAATAATATAATTTATCACATTTTTATAAAGAAAAAATAAAAGAATACAAAATACAATATCATAAAAGTATATATACAAATGATATAACAATATGAAATCATAAAAAATTGACTTATATTAATATTTCGTGGCTCTTGCGTATCAATAACGGCCTGCTATCTTTTTGACAATACTGGAATTACAGATTTTGTAATTACTGGTGTAAACTCCAAGTGTTTATCATCTCCTAATTTCTTTTTGAAAAATGTTAATTGTATTTAGCAAATTCAAACTCCTTTTATGCTGATATGTAAGTAGAAGATTTTGTTACAATGTATTTTTAATATTTTTTGATAAATCATTTAATAACATTTCATGAATATATGCTTACTTTTATGACTGACTGTATAGATACGTATGTATGTGTGTGTGTGTGTGTGTGTGTGTAGGTTCTTCTTACGTTGCTTGTAGTTACGGTAGTAATTAATTAGAAAAATCCAATATTATAAACTTTACGTTACGTCCAGAAATGTATAAAAGCATCAGATTCTTAATACAGTGAAATTTCCCTTATCTGTTCTCTGTATTGTATAAAATCGTGCAAGTTGTATCATTAAATTACTGTATTGATAATTGTGTTCAATATCGTTAGATAGATAATTTACATTTGTATCAATAAAGGCATTAATATTTATTGAATTTTTTTCATTCCATGATATGTAATTGGTGATAGATTTTATTGATTTTTATATAGGATAATCAGTAAACAATGTGTTAATGAATACTTATATTTATTTAATTAAAAAATATATAATTATAAATTCTGTATTCTTAATTCCTTTTGATTGTTTTTCTCATTAAGGAATGATTGTGTCACATAAAGCAACGAATTTTAATTTGATATTAAAATTCATATGACAAATCATATGTCAAAATATAGAAAATGACGTATCCTTAATATGAGACAATTTAATGTCGAAATTCTACAAAATAGAAAAAATCAGAAATCATATCAAAAACTGTATATAAGGAATTTTTCTCTTACATCGAATCAAAATAACTCGTCGGTTTCACAAAGATATAAAAAAAAACAACCTACTTTCATTAAAGTAAGTTGCATGTATTTCTCTCCTTACTATTACCAGTCATTAGGCTAGGACTACACAGGTATTTTATACACCACATGTTGCACTTCGCGCTTTTTCCGCCGAAGTAGGATTCCGATTGGATGAGCACTTTACATGCTGCGTCTTACACATCAACACTAAGCATTGTATTCCAGTGCCAGCGTGTTTTGTTTTCCACGTGCAACATACGACAGACAGCGCGGCGACATGCTGTGTTTCGCGAGCGTTGTCTATATAGTCAGTTGCATTAAGATATACAATTCCTATTTTAGCGGAAAAAACGCGATGTGTAATACGCGGCATATAAAACGCCTGTGTAGTCCAAGCCTTATAAAGTGACTCAATCCGAAAAAGCGTGTTTGCCAAAAGAAGCAGAAACTATATTTGAACATAACGAAATCAAATTTATGAATAAGGAGAATAATGCTCATAAAACACATTCAAGTGTATCTTTCCTTCATTTTTAGTTCTTTACGCTGAAAAAGCACCGTACTAGTCAGGACACAACTCGCAATAATAACGCATTTATAGAATACAACACAGTGCCACTTGAATCAGAAAAAACGAGATAACTGCTCTCTATAGCCCAAATTATCAAGATAAATGAACGAGATTTTCGTAATTGGTCGAGCAATGTCTCTGTAATTTTCATAATCACGTTTTTGAGTTGTGTCACTTTTGTCACAAGTGTGCAGTATGATAGGATCATATCATTGTATGCTATTCCATAAAAAAAGAAACGTATTTCTCATTTTATTGTACATACAAGAGACACAATTGTAACTGAACTAATCAAGAAGCCACGCATTCTCTTGACACACCGCTGACAGTTTTCGACTCAGCTCTAAACGAAGCGTAAACTTTTCCGTAGCAGCATACGAAAGACGGAATAGAAAGGAACGTTGACATGACGGAAAATTTATTTCATAATTTCCGGTCGAAAGATGCATCCGTTTTCCACTGGCGCTCATGCAACCTAATTTTCCATTCTGCAACGTATCTTAAGATTGAGATAAGGATATCCTTCTTTTGCATCCGGCGCTTGCAGCGGGTTCACGCCTAAAGGCAGGAAGCTTGAAAAATTGCGCGTAGTCATTATAAACTGAGGGAACCTATTGAACCTGTTTCACTATTTATAATGACCGACTAACGAATCATTCTGGCGTTACGTAAAATACATTTCTCTAGTCGTATGTCCGAGTACGGTCGAAAGCTACTTAAGCCGTCAAAGAGACATTTTCCTCGAACTGCTCGTTAATCGTGATGGTCTTAAGGCATCGGCAAAGAGGGACAGGGAGAAGCTAAATAAAGGAGAGAGAGACTCCCTTCTCAAATGCAATTCTTCTCGTACTGAATACACGATACCATGTGCACTGTACTTGGTTGCATCGAGGGTCAGTGTACTGTGTGGGTTGAAACTAAAAGTCACGATATACGTATACACTGGCATAATACGTCGAAGATTGTATGTCATCGGAAAAAGGAGAGTTAAGAAGAACGCCGGTATATGCAAGTAACATTCTCCTTCGTGGAATGTCGTCTGTGGCGTTGCTTTCTCACTCTAGTCGCCACGTATCAGCATATAGGTACCGTAACATTTGAACTTTGTTGAAAAAGGGCTTTGAATTTGTACAGTGTCGTTTATTCGTTAGCATTGTCATGATCCAGGCTGCTATAATGATATTACGCGTGGGAGAAATATCTGGGATCCTTTTCCATGTAATCGCATATCGAATAATGCTAAGAATCGAGTTTTTCGCTAGTAAAACAAAATATAGCAAGGATTATTTGAATCACTTGAGCTCCAACATCTTACAATTCAATTTTCAATTTTGCATAAAGTAATCAAACTTGTTGAAAAAACGAGGGAAGTTCCGCCAAAAGAAAATATCAAAAACAAGAAAATGACCCTATAATATTAACATTAAACGAACTTCTTTCCTTGTGGTGAGTAGAAATTGTATTTTAGAAGAACGCGAAGAACTACTATGTACTATGGCCACTGAATTGTTAATATAAATACACGATACATTTCACTATTTATTACACCATTAATAGTCAATAAGTCACCATCAATAGTAATACCAGTCAAATAATCCATTTCTAAATGTAGATCACTTGAAAGTTGTTCAGAACCTAATTGGGCGAATTATATACAAGGCAAAAGCTTGGCACAAATAATCGTGTTTCCCAATCATGTTTCGTATTCGTGAAAAAGAGTCTCGAAACAGACCAAAGCTATCCGGTGTAATCAAAGATATATATACAACACAGATACTTTCTTTATTTTATTTTTCAGTTTAATACTTATGTGGTTAGTACAAAAAAAGGAAAATGGTGTATTATCTTTTCAGGTTAAAAATTTCTATAAAATTTAGAAAATCTATTTTGTTTCTATCTTTTGTTATTAATATCCTTCACTTGACTATGATTGGTTCATTTAGAATCTAAAAACTTGAATGAAATAAAAAGTGAATTTCACAGAAGATGTATTAATAATACAGTTGATTTTTTAATTTTTTGTTATCAGAGTTATATTTTAAATAAAGTTTGTTTATTGTTTCCATGAAATTTCTTACTATAATATGTATATTAGTAATTTGTTTTCAATGCTGCTTCTGTCATAACATATCTTATAATTTCTATTTTCTCATGGAATATAATTTCGTCACTTGCTTTCCAGTATCTTGTATCAAATAGTATTCATGAAACGAGGATTTACCTTACTAATTTGAGAATATTTCACGAACTTTTTCAAAATCGATTTTCTTAATAAAACAAATACATATTTTTCTCACATTCTAAAATTTTACTTGCTGAATATTGGAGTTCGAGTCTTTTGGCCATTAAAAGAAGCAAATTTGAAAATAAAAAAACTTTACGAATGAATGAAAAAAGTTTCGAAAAAATGATCATAGAAAAGCTTGAATAAGGAAACCGCCAAATAAAGTGTTACAATTTCCCATCTTAACTTCACACCATACGTAACACAATTACTAATATTTATTTCCCATAAAAAATTAAATATCAAAAATGCAGGAAATTTTGATGATAAAGAGACAAGTATCTTCTAAGTCGTTTAAACTACATTTAAATTTTATTCATCTCTAACATTACTTTTCCCACGCAAAGGAATTGCATATTCAAGTGCATCGCCTAACAGAAAATAATCTACATGTATCCTTTAACGTGTAACTTCTACCTAGTGCACGTTGCAATGTAAAAATCGTACACTTGACTCATTTATGAGTAGGAGGAGGGTTGAAAAAAAACGCGAATGAAAAGAAGAGGCCATGGCAGATGTGCATTACGTTAATGGTGTTAACAATGCTTACGCAGGTTAGCTCGTGCACGCACATATGGCTCAGTACACGCGCGCTGAGGTTACAACGAAGGAATTAGTCCCTGGCTTTATCTTCAATTAACCGAAGTCTAAACAGAGTTAATAGTACAATGCACTTCCTGTTGGCCAGTTGTTGCTGCTGGTTGTTACAATCAACGACGCGTAGCGTCTTTAAAGAGATTTCTTCGTAGTTTTCCTACTGGTACCGCCCTCGAACAGCCGGTCGCCGTCGGCATTAATTACTGTTTCGTATGTGCTTCCTATCAGTCAGTTAGACACGAGTTGTTAATCTTTGATGCTATTGCCAACCAATTTCCCGCGAGATACGTCATTTCGTTGCGAAATGCTCTGGGCTCTGTTCGCTTGTTTAGCGGTCAGGCAAGACCGATTGGGGACGTGGTCACTGTTTACTTAATGCACTAAGGAAATTAATTTTCTACGAAACATGGCTGAATAACATGTTACTCGTATGCATACATCGTCTCTTGTTTAATTTGATTGATTTTTCCAGTTTTTAATTGATGCGCATAATATTGAAACTTCGCGTTACATATTGCAATATAAGTGTTTCGCTAAGTGAAGTTGATTGTTGCATCTGTGTTTTCCGGAAGAGTATTTCAAAATGCAAATCGAGATAGGTGATTTATTTGAATTTATCAATATTAATTGAATCGTGAAAAATCGACATGCAAGACATCAAAGTTCTTGTTCTTACGAGACAGAGAGAAATGCGAGTGTTTGTCTCTGTCTGAGACATTCATAGCATGTCACGCATGCATAGAACGCGAACCCTTTTACTTCCATTTTGATTTTTTACGATTCAATATCTTTGAGCGATTTCTTCTATGGTTTCGGTATATGAGTGTCGAGACATGTTTATATGATTGTAATTTGGACCACGGTGGGTAGAATGCAGATCTTTTATCACTTGTAGCTTTCTCATTCACCAGATATAATACTAGTAGATCCGATCTGCCCTTTAGGGAGCCGTAAAAGAAGTTGTTTATAATTCGCGTGGATGGATTATATCCATTGAACAATTGGTACTTCGGATTAAATATGGTTTTCATAATCTAAAGGCAATACTTTTAGGAGTAGCTTAGCCGGTGAAGAAGGGCGAATCCAGATCTGCTTCAATAGTGAGAAAGAAAGAAAAAAAGAAAGGAAAAAAAAGAGGAAGGTATGGGAAATACTATACAGGTTAGAGCATGTATCTGGAAGTACTTCGATTACTGCGAAAATAATAATGTTAGTGAAAAATGTTTCATATAAAAGTTAAATGATTCCAAAGGAGACGTAATTTATAGTGATTAGCTGTTTTGTAAAGGAGTACGTAACTATATATATACTGATATATGAAGGTGAAATTTGTTTCTTTAAATGGAATTATAATTAAATATGAAATTGAAGTTCTAATCAAGGACAATAAGAGAAACTATTTTAACTAATAATAATTTCACAAAGTAGAATTACTAGAATAGCTACTATTAATATGATAAAAAGTATCTAATACACAAGTTACTAATACTAACATATAAAAGTATCAATCTGAAATTTTCTTTCGTTTATCACTTCATAATAACCGAAAGGTACGCAATCAGTAGAAAAATGGTACAAGTATATTTTCTTTCGAAAACGTATCAAACAGTGCAGTAAGCATAGGATGCCTTCCTTGATGAATGCAAATCCTTTTGCATTCATTTTATTAAATATATATCTACATAGGATCATGCACCTAAATTGTGTACCTTAAATAGCTTTTAAATTATGTGTTTGATGAAAAATTGTGATATACAAAAATGGTATAGTTTCAAAAGAGATATCAGATGGCACATTGATTTTCTTGTATGTGAAAGGATTTAAAAATTGTAGATGTTTTTTTCTTTAAAAAAAAAACAATCGCGTACTTATTTATGTCATATTTTGAAAGAATATTAGATTCCTCGTAAAAAGTATTAAGATTATTACGATCTTAAATCTAATGGTTAACGAGTTATCCTACGCTGCTTCTCAAAAGCTTACTTCGGCGATAAAGATTGCATCATATCGTTAGAGGATTCAGTAAGTGAGAGTATGTTAAAAAATAAAGGATACAGTAAACCAACAACGATTGTAAGAAAAAATTCGTGCAAAATTAACCTTAAGCACGATTTTCAAGGTTAAAATTTTTGTATTGCAACGTATTCTATTTACTACAAAGAACGAATATCACAAAAGAACCATGGCTCGCAGGTGAGTTTTTCTCCTAGAAGAAGATGTTAAGGTTTTACTAATCCTTAAACTGGCTTTGTTCATGTGTTATATTTACATACACTTATAGTCACATTTGTGAATGTATGCGACGAATAATTTAAAAAGAAGGCCTACGAACTTATAAAATTCTTTGCGTTTAAGCAGTCCGACCAAACGACCACACTATTCGATGAAGTTTTTGGATGCTACATAAGTTGCGACGCGTTCGATACGGTTTGGAGCGTGTATTATTTACGGATGAAAATAGTTTTTTAAATTGTAGCACCCTAAATTGATAAAATGCCATGATGTGGACTTACAAAAATCCACATACAATGAATTGAAAATTATATTAAAAATCATATTATTGACCCTATCTTTTTGCCTACATCAATTATTTTTACACGTCTCCTGTCTCTCACATCTCCTAAATGAATTAGATAAAGTTATACCACGACAAAGTTGTTACTTCATCTATTTTATGCACGATGGTACTCCAGCTCACCATAGCCGATCCGTACGGTAGTTTTTAAACGAAATGTTTGGAACAAAATAAATAAGATGTATATCTATTCCTCACGGGCAGCTTCCTTGTTCAATCCCCTTGATGTCAGGGGATTTCTTCTTTGAGGGAAGAAATTGTATATAGTCCAGGTTCGTTCAACACATTACATCCATTAGTCAATACCTAATATTGGAAAGAAACTTGGTAAAAATGTGGAAATGCGAGTTCGAGGCTATTTATATCCTGCTCAAGGTCAATTTTGCACGAACATTCTTTTACAAATCTCCACCGATCCAGAAGTGTAGAATCATGCTACGGTAGTTTTTGCACATACATTTTATACGCTCTACGTACATAACAATTTTTCATCGGACACATAATTTAAAAGTTATTTGGGACATGCAAGTTAGGTGAATCATTCTGTATATTGCAATGTATATTATTATATTAATGTATAATAATAATATATGTTAATTAATAAAGATTTTCGATCTAGGAAAAGCTATTATTTTGGCATATAGTAGAATATCTTCTAATCTTCCTTTTAAGGATCATCTTTTCATGTATCACCTAACAAACACATCGTATCGTGCATGGCTGCATCTCTAAACAATTTTTAGCGCATTATCATCGTGCAGATGAAAATATGTACACACATTGTTCCTCTGACGTATACATCTAATCAAATTCTATTGTCCAAGGACCGATTATTTGCATACGAAACGTGCGCATCCAACGTTTATCTATAATGGAAATCTATATTGGTCCTCCTATAAGAACTTTAATTAAGGACTCGACAATTTCGCGTTTACTAAGCCAGAACGAAAGACGATTCACTCCACATTGTTGGTCGCGTTTCTTTTTCTTCTTTTGGGCGATGCGCTTCATTGTGATGTTATCGGTCGATCTTGGATTTCCAGTCATGTCAACCAGCCAAGCCAGACAATCTGATAGAACCGTATTGTCCCTCTGCTGTTCTCGCTTCGTATAGTTACACGGGTTGCCTCTTTTAGGTCCTAATAAAACCAGACAGAATGTAATCAAGATTTATGATACAAGGCACGGTCACGAGGGATCCGATGATACTAAACTTTTAACAGTGTACTTCTTCGGTAATTATCCGTGGAAATTAATACGTTGGAGAGGAATTTCTTTGCGGGTAATCGTTTATTTAGTAAAATAAAATTCATATAATTTTGGAAACAGTATTCGACGAGATCCATATCGACGTACATTAATGGATAAGTATAGTTAAAATATTTAGGATTCTATACTTGTTTTTATTGAATCTCGTTACATTCAATCCTATACTTAATATATATAACTAAATTGGAGATTTTTATGCATTTAAGTCCGTTCAGATGCAGTCCAGTAATTTAATCGAGCAGTTACTAATGAACGGTTTAAGGTTCGTTGGAATACGTTCGGTAGTTTATCAAAACGGTTTAGTCAAATACATTCAAATATCTATATTTTTTGGTCAAGTAGGAAAACAAATGTTAACCACTCCCCATTCACTGTTAACCAACCATCCGGACGCATTTCTTTAGTTGAGTGTATTAATAGCTTGTCACATTTGCGCTAGAATCGGAGCGCAATCCCAAACTTACAATCTGAGAGCCAACGACAGATGTGTTTGACACATTTCATTAACTTTCTAAAGCGGTTTTTCGTAGTATATGTGTCCTAGTTGACAAATGACAAGTCTGGCATGCGAGTAGCAGAATAACATGCGAGCGGAGTATTTAAAAAAATAGTGTTATTGATCAAAATCATTAACGCTGAAAAGAAACGGAAACATATTAATGTCGAAGATGAGGAATTTTTCAAGTATACTTTAAAAAGTTTTCAGAAAGAACCAAATGATAATGATAAATTTGATCAGTATGTAGATATCTAGAGCTTAAATCATTAAAATCAAATTGTAATAAAAACCGCTTAAAGAATAAGATTAGAAAAATAATCACCTATATTGCGGACAAAGATATGTATGCAAATTTTCGAAGTGGAAATTTCCAACTGGAAGGAGATTAAACACAACATTGTGATATAAATGGATTATATTTTTATATGTAATATACAATTTTATAATAAAACACTAAACTTTTACTTTTATATAATACAATTTATATTTGTATAATGTGCTAGACGTTTTAGTAAAATTATAATTTACTTTTTTTACGACAGTGATATTCAGCCAAATAGTCGTACTAGTATCTAGATACTATCGACGAACGTTGATCGTGAAAACTGCGATAGTCTTTCTAGATGATAAGGAAATGTACTAGCTTCAGCAAAATGTTACTGCAATTCATTGTGAAGAAACCAAAATATCTAGGCAAACGGTGAATAATCACGATGTCAGTTACAAAGCATATATCTTGGAATCTTGGCAGTTCTGGCATCAGAGCATCACTAAAACTGTGAAACTTTGAAAATAAGAACATTTTATTCTTTTTACGCATAACAGTTTTTATGTATAGTATAATTTTTATCTGGCTTAAAAAATTTTCTTTGGCGATATTACATAGAAATATTGATTGATGCATAATATTTGTATTTACCAAGATAATATTGCATAGGTAATAAACAAGATAATAAAGCTTTAGAACTTTAAAAATTTCCTTTGACAGTGTTGACTGGAAGTATTACCTCAATTGATAGTATTTCTTGAAGCGTTAAATAGGATTTTGCTAAAAAAATGGAAATATCTAATACGTTTCTAACCTACGTTTCAGAATGTGTAGCAAGTTGCAACTCAGTAATAAAGGAGATACTTTAATTTTTTAATTTTAATCAGATGTATCATACAATTAGTATTTTAGTACATCTTAAATTTAAAAATGAAGTAAATAAAGGTGATAACGTTATAAACGCTATTTTCCAAAGTTTATCATAGAATTTATTCGCTTACTGAAATAGGTTATTAATTTTTTAAATAATTAAATATAGTAATATACGTATAATTGAACCAATATTATTAATATAATTTTATAGTTCACAAGTTGTAAGTTACTAGTACTAATAAATGCATAAGAACGCATAAGAACAAGCAGCTTGGTGGCAAAAGAAATTAAATTTTACAAATAAATTCTATAAATTATAAATTATCTGATTATCCTATTTAACGAAAAGTCTACAATTTATAACATTTACTAATATTATTATTATTAAGTTAAATTATTAAGCAAAGAAATCCAAGTAATGAAATTGAGAAATTTAATCAGATAAAATTAATCAGTTCTGTTTTTGATTACACGTATAAGCTTGAGCATTCAAAATATTTTTATGATTATAATTGAGCACATTTTTTACCACTTGCTGTGGTTATTCAAGTGATAGACAAATGATATACCTACAACAAAATACTGAATTTAGGAAAAATCCCATTTAATATTAACCATGCTATTGCAATACTATTTTATACTTTTTACTTACTCCGAATCGCCATATTCTTATACACATTAAAGACATTAGTATTATTAGAAAAAAGAGACACGTAAAAACAAAGAAAGAAATAATCATCACGCGCAATTTCTAGGCACCATCTTTTTGTTTCAAGCAATTCATTTTTCTTGGTCATCTGAGCGATTCAAGAAACGATTAAGATTCCATCGAGCTGAATCTTGAGGCGGAGGCAAGGTCACGAAACAGAAGAAAGAATGGTAGAATAGAAAGGACGTAAGGGCGAATGCTTCTTTCATCTAAAAAAGGGTCAGGTGAAACGTCTACCTGTATCTGACAGTTGTATATACAGGTCGGTCTTCGAAAACGATAGAAATTCATTCGGCCAACAGCGGTAAGTCATTGGTGAATGGCGCGAACAGATCCTCATCATGGAGCGTGCGCTCGCGTGCACGCGCTGTTTTCGTTTTACTCGTTTTTCATGGTCCCTGTCGGGCCTTGCAGGACCTGTACGAGGACTGGTCCGCGATCTACCGTAACCGCATTCCTCCTTACCTCACTTTGCTCCTCACAACATCCCTTCCTCGGTTCGCCTCCGACGCTTCAGGTGACTCCGTGTTTCCTTTTATTCCTTTCCTCTTTCCATCTTTCGCTTGTCCCCTCCTCTTCATTTTCACGAAACCACTTTTCTCGTCGCTTTTATTCAGCCGATCGCGATGTTACCTCTTTCTTCATCAACTTTCTCTTCCAGTCCTCCCCCCTTCTCTGTCTTTCTTCATTTGATGCTTCTCTCTTTTTCAACGAACGTTTCGGACAAAAGAATTCCGAAGCGTACTTACTGTGAAACTTCCCTGGAGAGACCCACACTGAACTTGTTTTACCCGCAATTACACGGAGCTCCAAAGCCGTACAGCGTGCTGTACCTGACCACGAAACTTGGACCGTGCAATAATCATCACGAAACATGTATGTGTGCTCTTACTATTCGTCAGTATTTTACATCTCGGCATCGGGCGGGGAAGCGTGTTCTTAGTTCTGTCTCCGCGACTCTCACCTCGTGCACGTTCCATTTTCATAGACCTTAATGGTTTGATGTTAAAACGGGTGTTTGGTTGCGGAGTATTGCTAGAAATTACCGACACTGTGTTTGAAACTAGTAGGCAACGGACTGAGACGAATTATTCGCATATCCACCTAGCTCAGAAGTGACACAATTTGAATAATTTTTTGGAGCGAAGCAAAAGACTATTTAAAAGTATACAGAAAAGTTAGTTACGGAAGTTTTCCATTTTTAGCTCTGGAAATCCTTATTTGAATGTTATGATAGTTTTCTAAAACCGGATTGAACTATTTTGAGTTGTATTAGGTTGCTGCGTATAAAATGCTCAACTTCACAGGCGTGAAAAATTATTCAGAACATAATAACTAAAAGTACCGTTGAGTAAATATTTGTTAAATCTCAATTTAAGGCTTGTAACTATCCAAATAAATATAATATGATTGATATTTCATTTTTAAAAAAGCAAGTTTTATTGTCTGAGAGAACTATGAGTGAACATTGAATTCAAATGTAGTTTTGTGCAATTTCAAACTTTGATCTAACATAACAAAACTGGCTCGTAATATTAATACAGGTTTCCGAAAAGCTACATTAATAATGAGAAATTGTGTGTGTGGAAGATACAAATATCAAAAATAGACCAAATAGTCATTAGCTAACAATGATCAAATACAGGTTTTAATTCCAATAATTGTATTTGTAATAACTATAACTATAACTTTGTTTTATAATGGTCAAATTGTATTGAATCTATTAAATTATAATATAAGGAATATTATTTTGAAGAGAGTTGTATGTACATGTTGAAAGTTTTATTAAGAATTCGAACACTTCGTTTGTATTGAGCTAAACTATTCCATTTTGTTCTACATCCAGTATTATAGGTAATATACTATGAATATACTATATATAAGTAATAAACTACCTATAATAGTAGAACATAGGTGTAGAACAAAGTGGAGTAATTTCAAGATACTAAGAAAACCACCCGACTATTTTGAAGAATCAAATTTATTTTTTCGAATTCTCATACGATTCGAAGTATGTAAAATGTCGTGACAAACTAATTTAGCTACATTTAAAAACCTGTTATGTTATAAGGATACATATGCAAAAAATTCACTAGAGAAAGATTACATTAAAACTTCTTTTATGTCTTTTCTGAAACTGCTTTATGATTTAATTACTATCAAGTCTCCGGAGCAACACATTTGATATTTATCAAATTTTGAAGAAATATTCTGTACCTATAATGTATTCTACAATGTAGCATAAGACCCTTTTGGCATTTCAATTATTTAACTTTTTTTTAAACAATCACGGTTGATCCTTTTTTGATAAAAAGTTTTTTCCTTTAATCTGTTGCTATTTTTACGATAGTCATTAGAATTTTTGAAAAACTTTACGCTTCATTTTAAATAATAGATTCTAATTTATGAATTAGAAAAAATTTTTCATTTCAGATGACCAACTGTCCATGTGAATAACCAAAATTTTGTAACATATTTCATTAAACAAAAAATTGGAAAGTAAAGATAAAAGCTACAGTAATAGCACATAAAAGATCTCAACTGATTATAATCTCATTATTCAGTGGCAAACCAATGATACTACTTAATTTTGATTATCATATTCGTGATATGGAATTAATTGAGTTTTTACTGTACTTGTGCTATTACTATATTTATAAGTATCCTATAACATCTTATGACAATCATATATATTTCAGAATCAACTTGTAATTCTCGATTGCTGGTTATTTGACGAGACTTAATCGGTAATTGATTGTTGGTAAATGATTTTGCTTTTTACTGTAGTAAAATAACAAAATAAGAAATAATGAGCTTTGGATAGTTTTCGTTATTAGAAAACATTACACTAATAAGATAAAAAAAGATCCAGTATGATAAGTTGTCCATTGCAGCATTATTCGATATCATAACATTATTGCTATTTCATTAAGTTTATTATATTGTGAATTATATTTATATATAATAAGTCTATTTGTATTCATGCAAATACACGCTATAATTTCATATCTAAAATCATATTTAGTATAAACATTGTTATCCTAAATTATATTATAGTTCACTATTAATTTATATTTGTTTACTTATAAAATTAATACTACTGAATCGTAAAAATAATAAAAGATAAGATGTGTTACAAAGTTGTTTAGAATTCTAATAACTTTTTATATTCTTTATTATAATTTATTATTTCTTGACTGCCTACTTGTCTCATTAGCATATTCCATTAATTTATAACTATTTTTAAATCGCATAATTGAAAATATGCACTGTTAGTCTCTTCCAATATAAAATAAAATTAAAGATAGAAGTATTCACATAACGAAAAATTTGAGTTTTACGAAACTGGGGCAATAAAAATTCGACTACGTTACAGATTGATACTAACCTTAATAAGGAACCAAAAGAGTCATGCTTAAAGTCAATTGGATCATTTATTTCACCATCGACCGTGAATCTTCATCAGAAGTATTAAAAAATTGAATAAAATAGAAAATACATAGTACATATTACAATTATATATCTTCAACAGTTCATAACCGAAATTTATGTAATTCTATTTACAAAATATCGCTATTAATCTTCGAATTATCAAAGGTGCCTCAGTTCAGCGACTGAAATTCTAAGAAATTATCGATATTCGTGAAATTTTGAAATTATCGAAATGATTTATGCTCTTCGCGGACCATAAGCAATATCGCTGATAGTAACCGTTCGATGCTTCCAAGACTGTGATTAACCAGCTCGTTTAAACGCCACCAGTGGAATATGTATATGCAAATTTCACATCGTTTAGCTCGACTACTTCCGACAGTTCACAGAAACAAGCTGGATATGTTTACACTAATAGGGTATAATTCCATGTTAACAAGATCCACTCAAAATTTTCAAACAATCGCATTGAAAAGTGCAACTGGCTGGCCGACAAATTTATGACTGCAAATAGTAGGTGCCCGCTGCATCACTTTTCTTTCATCCTCGTTTTGTGTAAATATTGCTTTTATATTAGGGTCATTTGCACCGTCCAACTTTCGCATTACATTATGTTATTTATATATTACATTATTTGCTTACATCATACCACGATGCAAGGGTGCAAAGGTAGCTGGATTCATTCATTCAAGAAACATTTTACCGTTATCTTAAAGTTTAAAGGATCATTCACGAATGCATATTTATTCTTTTATTTATTTCTTTTAAGATACATTTAGATATTTAATTTATTTTTTTATGCACTGAGTGTATGAAAAGTAAGCGTAAAAGCCATCGTAGCTGAGTATGATTCTACACCTCTGTAAAAAAGTTTGTTCAAAATTGACCTTGAGAATGATTTTCAAGGCCAATATTTGTTTTATTACAACGCATTCTATTAATCATGTGGAACAATAGTTTCAGAGGAACGATAGGTTGCAAATGATCCGTTTTCCCAGAACGAAAATTCCCATTCAACGAACTATTTTATGCAAGTCCAATAATGGATAAGTATGAGATAAACAAAAGCAATAATTAACCTTCTTCTTCACATTCCTCTTCTATACACCAATTGGTACGGGGACGACTTGCATTCAGACGTTGCAGTATGAATACTTAATAACCAAATTGTTAATATTGCCGCTGAAAATCGCATTGTCACGGAAGAATGTTTTCTGCATATAGAGATCTTCAATTAGTCACGAACTAGTCTGTAATTTCTTGTTGCTTTGTAAATAGCACGTTATTTTTTCATTAAATGTCAATATAAATGTAAACACATCGTGAATAAAGCCAGTTTAGGAATTATTAAAACTTTAACATCTTCTTTCGGCAGAAGAAGTGATTTGCGACTCTTGATCCTCTTGAAACTTTTGTTCCTTGTGATGAGTAGAATGTGTTGACCTGGAAAGTCATGTTCAAGGTCAATTTTACACAAATTCTTTTTAAAAATCTCCTTAGATCCAAAGATGTAAAATCACGCTATGGTGGTTTTTATCACTTGTTAGGTACCTTGTACGCTGATTAATATTTCTTTTCTCCTATCCTTGATAATAATAATGTGACATATGTATATTATTGTTAACAAACACGTTTAAAAGTAATTTCAGGAAATTTTTAAAGAAAATTTTGTTTTCAAGTTAGAATGTGCAGAGATAAAGTCCTAGTGACTATCAGAAGAACAAGAATAATCAAATTAAAACGATTAAAAAAAGTAAAGCGCGCCATTCATATTAACACAAGATACTTCAATATTTCAAAATATTTCAGTTTTTAAAAATAAACATTCGTTTTGTTCACAAAAATGTATACAATTATTATAATTTATTATGTTACAATTCTTCCATATAACTTCTTGCTTCGTACATACGATATCAATGACTATCTCAACATGATCACAAACTTCTAATCGATTAGTCATTTCTTTCATATGTTAACTTAATTGTTATGTTTCGTATCATACCAATAAGTGTTCTATAAGCTATAAAGAGTATATAAGTAAACATACTCAAATCACAGGACACATAGTTCACTTAGTATAGGCATATATATAAATCACTAAAAAATGAAGTTGATATATACTTGTTATGTAATTAATAATTAGTGTTACATATCTATCTTATTAAAGTTCATGTTTAGAATTTGGAAGTATGTATCCCGTGACTTATAGATGGGTCCGCACTTACAAATCCGTTTCATATATGACGATATATGTAAAATAATTCTCTATATTCTGTTTTGTCTGTGTACGCGTGCGTGCCATTTTATATTTTTACATAATCTTTACATCAAGCTATACAATACGAGTTACCGCTTATCATATTATCACTCGCTGTAATCGAACGCATACTCACAAACGCGTATCGTCTTTGTGCATACGTTCAAAAATCAGAGTCTAACACACGTTTCTGCCAATACGACTCACGTAAGCGTGCGATCGAAGTTACGATTGGTTTTCCTAGCCATAGTAGTCGCGGCGACTCGACGAATCTTCCTTTCGCGCATCAACGATAAGATCAATGCACAGCCACGCTAATCACATTTTCGTCAATACAGATCCCAGCGGGTAGTACAAGTCAGCACGTTTAACATCGATAGAAGAGAGTCGATTTTGCGCCGTTAGACAATTCCACTTAAGTCAGTAAATTTCTATGTTCACAGAGCCGCCTGAGTAATCATGAATTACGTGCCTTCTGATATCTTGGTTTGAGCAGTTTCAGCTGAAGGCAGCCGAAGCAACCGATGAACCGGCTGTCGGTCTCTGTGAAGGCTTGTGCGAGTGACCCTTCGGGGCACTTTACATAGCCAAGGCTCATCGGTTACGCCGGACCTCCCACAGGCCGGCCAGCTCTGTATCATCGGATATCTACCTTCTATACCACATTCGCCTTTTGAATTTATTCTTCTTGGTGTTTACTACCTATTCTCCTTGTCCTCGTTTCATGTTTGTTCAATCTTTACATATTTTGCAATTTTGTTTGGGAAAGTTGAAACGAGAGGAGTTGTCTTTTTTTAATCTTCGCTATGTGATGGTTGAGTCATGTTAGATTCGGATATTTTTGAAACAATTGACAGAAAAATGATCGATCGTATAAATAGGCATAGTGTTGAGAATCAAATCAAAATTACAAAAATAATCCTAGACAAAGAATAAAAATTTGAATTTTTGTCTATTTTCATAGAAATGGACTGCGTTTAATCTGTTAACTGCGGAGTTTAGTTTCAAAAATTCCTTACGGGGTGTACAGTTAAAATCAAGCACTGACGAGAATACAGATCTAACACAGGGCAAGTGCTATTATAAATTTTACGAAAACAGTAAAGCACAACGAGGAAGGGTTACATTTTTATTCGCTAAAAAATTAACAATTCATTGTCGAAAAAGGTGTTGTTATTAAAAACTTAAAAATTGCCAAAAAATAATAAAGTAAAGTACACAAAACAATTCGAGGAATAGCTGATATACGCAGTCAAGTAAACAAATGAGGATGCATTGGGGAAAATAATCAACTCAATTTATAAAAAGCAATACATTATACGGGGCATAACCGATATACCAAAGAGAATAATCAAATAATCAAACTTTCTTTTATAAAATACGTAATAAGTTTAGTGGGAGTATAAAGGAGACATATCACTAAATGTCATTTACATTACTTTTTATTACGATTTTGAATTTTTATAGTCAATGGTAATTTTTTATTTCACATGACGAGTATACATGTCAACCGCACCGAAATAAGATTTTGGATTGATATGTGTACACGTCGAACGCAATTAACTGGTTAAGAGAAAATATTTATTAAGATCAATTAATTATTGATTAATTATTAACTAATATTAATAAATACTAAATTACGACATAAAAATTCCTAAGTGCCAATTTATTTCAATTATTCTGCTTTCCTTAATAAATTCAGGCAACTTATAAATTTTATTGTTCCCAAGTTTTGTCTGCTCGCTGTTTTATTGAATTTAGATATTTTTTATATTTTTTAGTAGTAGTTTGGAGGTTTGTAGTGGTAATGATGTTAGCGAATGTAGTGGAGGAGGAAAGTGGTTGCGTGGGTGAAAGGCCAAAGTAATAGAACTCACTGTTGGAATTTATGTATGTTTAAATATAGTGCGTATAGAGTGTGTACGTTAAGTATAGAACGAAATTAAAGATGTACATTGCAAATCGATAAAGTTCAGAATGTAGTTGTATTATTTAGATTATAGCGATGAAAATATTAAATAATGAAATGTAGTTTCAACAAAACTTATATACATGTTTAAAAATATCTATACAAAAACAGCAAAATACTCAATTAAAATAATTTATAAATATTTATGATTAAATTTTTTAATTAAAAAATTCCTAAATATTCTAAACTAGTATTTCATTCTGCTTGACGATCGATACTCTATTGATTGAACATGACTAGCTAATAATTAATTATTATTAATTAAAAGTAATTAAATTATATTAGATTACTTATATAGCTGAATGAGATCACCTAAATATCTGTCTTGTTTATGACTGTATGAAGAAGCTTTTGAGAACAGAGTTAAACTATTTCAAGAGATACATGTAATGGTAGGAAGAAATTGGTTTTCTCAAGTTCATTTTTTTAGGAGATTTCAAGGCCATTGGCCTTTTTTAGAATAGAACTTTATATATCTTTTTACACTAGTTTTACACTACAACTTTTTATTCTTTGAGCAGATGTATTAAAATTAAGATACTTATATTGGTAAATGCATAGTTTAAAAGATATTCCAATTTTAACTTTATCAAATATAGTATATGAAAGACAAGGAAATCATAAGTACAAGAGTATCATTATGTGTTCTTTGTTTTCCATACGCTAAGTTTTAGAAAATTAAAATTAAAATATCTTTTAAACTAAGCATTTTCAGATACAAGTACTTTAATACTTCGGTACAGAGAATAAAAATCACATCCACTGGAGCAATAAAATGTATAGAGTTCTATTTAAAAAAATACCGATGATCCTAAAATCTCCTAAATAACATGTACTTGAGAAAAAGTTTGTTAGCTTTTATATAGAAAATAAAAAAATGCATCAATTGATGGATAAAATAATATAAGGTTGCATTAAAAAATATCAATAACCTTGAAATCTCGTAAAGAAATGATCTTGAGAAAAAATTCTTTTCACCATTACATGTTCCCCTTGAAAATGTTTAACTTCGTTCTGATAAAATTTTTTCTACAATTGTAAATAAAGCCAATATTAAGATGATCTCATTTTGCTGAAACACCCTGTGTATATTTATACGTTACAAATTGGCAACGACAAAATGTAGTCTATTTTGAATCTATTTAATTATTATCAATTTGGAATATGGTATATTAAAAATATTTTCTTTTTTCCTAATATGAAACTTAATATTGTAATAAAATTTAAAAAACATCAAATTTACAGAAATCAATTAATTTAAAAGTAATACATTGATGAATTCAATGACATAAGAATATGGTACTGATTTCTTTTGTAACACAAAAATAATTCTCTGATAGAGAAAAATTCATGCCGTCATTCGATTTGTTTGATATAAATCAAACTCTAGGTTTTAAGTAATAATTATCGAACGCTCTAACGACCTTTATCTTGTGAACTATTACATGTAACCAATAAATATAAACAATAAATGTAGCTAATGAAATTAAAAATAGAAACGATGGAAGTTTAGATCATAAAATTTTGCTAAAAATATTAGTCGCTTAACATGCTGATATTAACATTTTATATTTTTTATAAAATTTTCACTTTACTCTATATCATCGAAAAGTAAAAATGATTAGAACTTTTATCAGAATTTCTTATCTTCTCATAGTTCTCAATAATTGAAACCTTTTTCAACTCCGTAGTTGCTCTTATTCTCTCAATAAAATCAATAGGGTCTCAAGGATGTAACACCAGTTACTGAAACAGTAACATTCAATATTATTTGCTGATTTCAATTCTTCATAATAAAGGGAAAGATTCTTTTTGAACCCAAATCGTTAAAAAAATCTCGATGTAGATCGTAACAATAACTTTACACATTATCCTTTTTAATACCGGTATCAGTTACTCACAGTGTGATCGGATAACCATTTAGAATGCATTGATCCGGTTCAGCGGAAACATTGCGTCAAACATCCAATTCGAAGTCTATTATTCAATCGTAGACGCGAATTGTGGCTACTAGCGTGTGCAACTATTACCAGCAGATATATCTACCAGTATTTCCAGTCATATTTCTATTCTCATGACCGAACAACCTGCGCAGCCGACCTTGACTCGTAACTCGCTCTCTTCTGGCGTCTGTAAAAGGTACCAATGCCCAGCCCTCTTTTGCTAACAGCCGTGACGCACTTAATGTTGTTCCTCGCACATTTATCGAACTTAGACTCAATGCTATTTAATCAACTATATAGTAATCCCTTGATGTGGACAATATTGAATCGTTAAACGATTATACGAAATAGTTCGTGCAATTTAAGAAAGAATGGTATATTTGTCTTATTTGTCTTGCCGATGACAGAAAATACTGTTACAATTTACAGTTAAAATATTCGATTTGTAGAGTACATTCATAATGCACACCAAAAGTACATTTAAGAAACTAATACGCACTTGATAGTATGTACAATCTTCAGCAATAATGATTTGACAATGTCTAGGCATTTAACCAATTTTTCAATGCATGAGACAGATAGAGATCTCCATGTGGTTCGAATACAGCGAACTAGACTTCTTATTGTTGAAATTAAAATGTGTTTTCTTCGGAGTTTATGCTTCATGATAGTTCAAACATTTTCAATTACATTGCAAGTACCAGGGGACTGGAATAGTCAATCTAACATGGACTGTAACTTCTAATTTGTAAAACCTACCCCATGAAAGACGTAAGGTAGTAGTGCTATAAGTAGTTTTGTATTTGATTGAAACAAAATAAAAGTTGAAATATTTGCTAAACCAGTAGTTTTTCGACATAAGTAGGTCCATAACTTTATATAGGAAATGCAAAGACAGAATTAATGTATTAAAAATATATGACTCTATGAAACCAAATTAAGTTGACCTTTGTAAGATTTTTACGGTTCTACTTACAAAAGATTACTGGTATCAAATTATATTCCTCTGGAAACCATTTAACTTCTGTTCGAAACATTTTTCAGCATTATGAATAATTTTGAAAATGTTCCCAGGGATCAATATTATACAACATACACTATATATATATCAAATTATTCAAATTACGTACAATATAATATATGTATAAAGATTCATATGCATAATATCTAATATTCGGAGAGTTAAAAGTATGTACATACTTTATTTGACTTCCTTGTTATACAATGAATTCGATTATGCAGCTAAGAATATCATAATAACTTTATATCTTCGTTCGTTAAAGACGATAATTGGCACACTCATATATAGCACATAAAAAAGTTATTCTTTACTATCCTGTGTAGAAAAGTAACGTACCTATCAGCGTTTGCAATATTTTCTCTCCTTGCGTTTATCCTTTTTAACTCAAGTTATTGTTTTTCGTCTCTATTCACGAATTTCGAGTTTACACGAAATATGTAAATTGTAATTCATGAACTTAAGCGTGTCCAACTCCTAAAGTTACGAACTGTTAGGAATTCTTTACGGACGATTGTATCGAGTCCAATTGGATCCGAGAGCGATATTTCCCTTGGAACCGAACGCGTATCTATTTCGTATGTCGTAACGCTCAAAGCAATCGTGCAATATTACCGTTTTTCCATGACAAACATTAAGAGAACTCTTAATTCATTGAAAGGCGACAGGAGTCAGTTACCGTATGTAAGATCGCCAATAATAATAGCTAATGAAACTTGTTCTCATACTCGTTCTGATTGCTTGTAAACAAACACGAATAACCGTGTTGTTTATTAAGACTGAGACGTAACAAATTTACTGATTGCAAATGATGGATGAATTATATCTAGTATTTACTGCTCACTAGAAATGATAAATATTTAGCGCATTTCCTGCTTTTTCAATCATTATAATGTAATACTTTTTAAAGAATTTAGATTAATATATTTAAGTTGAGAATATTGATTTATAAAAATTTATTACAAGATTCAAAGCTATATTACGGAGTTTAAGAGAATAGGATAATTCGATCTAAGTAGTAGTAAATGAAAAAAGATTCTGAACAATAAACATGTAAAAGGCACCTAATATAAAGGTAAAATATATTTTAACATCAGTTATAAATTATACTGGAAAAAATATTTATTTATGTACGAAAAATCTTCGGAAAAAGGCCTCGAAACAAAATTCTTTTGCAGTGCATTGCTCTCTAAGTTATATATAACATTATAGCTTTTACTATTACAGTTAGAAAATGTATATGAGCCACTCAGAAGTCATTGCATTGATCAACTTCATAAATTGAAAAATAGAAAACAGTGACGATATAAAGGTGATTTTTAAAAATGGCGTTACATTTATTGTTATTCATGCGATTTCCTTATGGACAATGGACTTGTTGTTTCTTGATTGATCATTAGTTATATCAACTACGTAATGAAATTGAAAAATTTACAAAATGTACAGCTTATCACTTTGGCTTGTGATCATTTTCAGCTGAATAATCGTTTTTCTTTCATTATTTATAGCCGCTTCAAGATAATGAAAAGTTACGATTAAAGATACATAACCTGATTTTGTAAGTTTATGTAAATTAAAATTTTTAGTTATTACATTTCAAGTTATTTTATTTGTGTTTTTCAATAAAGTCTTAGAAATTACTTCACTTTACTTCACTATTTAATCATTAATAAATTAACAAAATGCTAATTTAAAAAAAATTCATTACCTTCAATTTTTTTTCAATTTCACTATTAACTTATGAAATAATCCAATACATACACAAGCTTATGAAAGCATTATAATAAAGCCGGTAGGTTGAGCACGTGACCAAAATAGTGATAGTGGCGTTTACACAGATAATTCGCATGATTACAGACTATCGGTACTTTCCTATACGAATGTTGAGTATGAAAGAATACTTTGCAAGTATTACAAGTATTACTACAAGTAGTAATACTTGCAAGAAAGTTGCAAAAGAGTGAAAAAGGGGTCACTGACTTGTTTTACTACTCAACGTTCTCTGATATGCAAAGACGGAAAGTCGATTGGACAGGAAAGTATCGATAGATGAGCGACCAATAATCGATAATTTGCGAGAATTAGCGTAGGCGCTATATAGCATTTACATTTGTAATACACGCGTGTTAAACGAGGTTGTCATTACCGGCAGAGTTGCATCGAGATGTGAAGGCACCCTGTTCTTTTCTTTATAATTTACACGCGATTTCGGGACATGGATATAAAAGTTTTCTGTGATAAGCGTTTAGATTTAGACAAATAAAACAACAAATAAAAGTTTTGATGCAGACAAGTGGCCTCATGTGGTGCAGACATTGGATCCAACAACCGATTCCCACCGAAATCCGTGTTTCCGCGGATTCATCTGCGACGCGAGGGAGAGATTGAATGCTATATTTTTGTCAAAAGAGCGCGGTCCTATCGCGTGGCTGGAACAATGGCGATTGATCCTTCACGTTATTGTGCAAAACAAAACGGAAAAGGAACAACAAGAAGCACACAATACTATAATAGGCACAATCGTGGCACGAAGGAACACGCCTCATTGCCCGGGTGCACGAATCGTTAATCGGCCGACTCCAAAAGAGTCAGCAATTAAACGTAGAACGAAACTAATTGCGACAGGACGTTGTTTACATTCGTGCATTGTTTTATTACAATAATCTCCCATGGGCATAAGTGAAGGATGAAAGCAACGAAAAATGATTCACCTCACATGAGATTTGATGGAGAAGAAATATCTAGTGACACGATTTTTCTATGGATCTCATTGTTGTTTGAAGTATTGAAGTACTAATAATAATAATGTTTTCAAACAGATTAACGATGTACAATCGATCCAGAAACTAAAGTGCACCTTATAATAAAGCTAATTTAATT
Source organism: Bombus waltoni (assembly GCA_014737395.1). Taxonomy (NCBI): domain Eukaryota; kingdom Metazoa; phylum Arthropoda; class Insecta; order Hymenoptera; family Apidae; genus Bombus; species Bombus waltoni. Next base: position 57,541 of record JACXII010000061.1, on the reverse strand, counting down.
ATAACAAAACTCTATAGAATTTCATAGCAAAATTAATATATTCTATGCCAAGGAGAGCGATAAAGAGTTATTTCAGAGCTCAAACAGAATTCTTACAAAATATTAATATAATCTACAATGATAAGACTGCGCGAATACTCTTTCTTTCTTTTTATCTGGTTACACAGTTGAACTAATACTATTAGTGAAACTCTACAAATTACAAATTACAAGTTATTAGTATTAACAGATCCTGTTACATAATAGCAACGAATGTTATAACAAAAAAATAAAATTTTACAAATAAGTTTTATGAATTACAAGCCATTTGATTACCCTTTTCGATAAAAAATTTCAAAATTATAAGACTTAGAATTTGTCAATTTGCTAATAGTATCGTTAGCAAATTATTGTGTAAAAATATTTGTGTAAAATAATATGTTATAAAATAGTATGCTTCATGCGTTAATAAATAAGTGTAATATTACATGTAAAATTTGATTTACTTGATGAGGACTTTTGTAAACGATGTCAATTAGTATGTCAATTAAAGTATGTCAATTACAACTAAGAAGCGATCATGTACTATATATATCATGAACTTTTTTTGTAGTATAGTAGAATAAGGAAAGGCGTAAGTTCTCGCTACGATTGCAATAATCGACGCCGCGATACAGTTGATCCCCTTATTTCGGTTAGGAGAATAGGGGTGGTTGATTGCTTATGATACAGGTTTAACAGGGTTAAAATGCACTATATTTACAACACTTATCTTGCGTATTTACACAGGATTTGATCTTTTATGATTACACGGCACAATATCGAATAGCGTTATAATTGATGAATTAACGATAAGTTCCGATCTAATGATTATACAGTACTGAGACTCGAGTGTCGCTTCTCGGACAAAGTGCGTAATGCTAATTCGTTAGACGTATGATTAAAACTGAGTATCACTCGTGTATAATGACTCGTAAACCGATTAACTTGAAACGAAGTTAGTTTGACTCGGACGCAATAAGTAAACGTGAATAGGAATGACTTATCAGAAGTTACGTGTATGACGGTTGACTTGAAAGTGCTTTTCGGTTGTGGCGTTGATGCAAAGGAAAACTCTTGTTGGGTGTGTCTAAGATACAAGGAAAGCTGATTCGTTGATGTCCCTTTTCGATGGGAAAATGAGTTGACGCTAATTGGATAGACAAAAACAACAAGTCAGGAGTGTGGATAGGTGGTGACCACCCCTATCTAAACATTGGTTGTGGGGAACTAACATTTGGTAAAACTTCCTGTTTCAATTTTCCTCTGGAACGATCAATAAATCTAAGGACTATTTTATAGGATGACTGCTTAAAGAGGTCCTCGAACAACATGAGAATCCTGAATGTTACAATAAGATTATTTATGATGGGTCCCTAGGACTATTGAATGCTCCAAGAAGGGTCTGTGTGCATCTGATAAACATCTTGACCGCTGGGTGGTCTATGGTTGTGTTACGCGACGTAATAGTCACTAAATTAGTAACTTCTTGGAAACGTACAGAGAAGTATGTATTAAATAATATGTTGAAATTATTATATAACGAAAAATTATTACGAAAATAAATTATATAACGAATTATATCAATATTCTTTATTGTACTGAGTATGTATGTTTGAGTATTATAATATTTGGTCTCAAGTTTCTTTTTCCAAACTGTGTGCTTACATATTGCTTGAACTGTTTTCTTTGAGACAAGAGAAATTAGAGTTGTTACACTGATGTTTCAATACGACGACAGTTCTGAATGTGTTTATTAAACGGTTTAGCTTTTAGTTCGAGGTATGTCATGGTCGAAAGCACCGGAAACGTCAAATTAAACGTAGCCCCTAGGAAAATGAAACATGAGATATGTTCTTTTGATTTAATTGCTACGACACTGACATGATCTAAAATTATGGGTAACATTTGATGCAACGTATGCTAATAAGAATTATTTAAATTTTAAGCGATATGTAAGTTTAGATAATCTTTCTGACACGCCCAAGATAAAAAAATATTATTCTTATGTAATAATAAGTAGAAAAATATAATGTAACCCAGGCTTTATATATTGAATAATTAATTTATTTAGATTTTATAATATTGTATATATTTAAACTAATTCTTGTTATCTGTTACAAACTTTCAGTTTTTGATTTTCATCTCTTTCTTCAGCAATTTGTACACTTCATTAAAGCCCATATGTATTAGGTTGTCCGGAAAGTTCTTTTCGTTTTTAAAATAGGAGGTAAGTATAAAATATATTTCCTTCTGTGTACCTTTCTTAAATAATGTATGATCCTTTCTCTTCTACCGTCTTTTTCCATCTCTCCGGGAGCCTCATGATATACTTACTTTTAAAATATTCTTCAAGGCCGTTTTTCACTTTGTTTACTCATTTGAATTTTCTATTGCGAAGAAATTTCTTCAGGAAGAGGAACAAATAATAGTCAGATAGTGCAAGACCTGGAGAATATGGAGGATGTGATTAAATATCCCAATCAAACTCTAGAAGTTTCGTTCGCACCGCTAAAGGAACGTGTGGTCTCGTGTTGTGATGGAACATGACGCCACGTCTGTTCACCACTTCAGGACGTTTTGTGATAATGGCTTCCTTAAGTTTTTCGAGTTGGGTGCAATATTTTTCACTGTTGATCGTTTGCCCTTCCGGAAGTAATTCGTAGTAGAGGATACCCTTCCAGTCCCACCAAATTGAAAGCAGCACCTTCTTCGGGTGAAGTCCAGTTCTTGCTACCGAGGACACTTATCTCGATTCGACCAAGATCGCTGTCGCGCAGTGTGTCGTAAAGAATCCAACTTTCATCCCCAGTACTTAACTTTTTTAAAAATGGCTCTGTTTTGTTGCGTTGAATTAGCAAATCGCATGCCGAGATTCATTTCAGAAGATTGTTTTTCGTCAGTTGATAGGGGACTCACACTTCGTAGCGACTAACGTACACAAGCTTTGTTAAATGCTCATGAATCGTTGTTCGCGGAATGTTTAAAGCATCTGCTATCTCAGGAACACTAGACCTTGGGTTTTCATCGAGTTAGGCCTTGATAAGGTCAGTATCAGTAGTGGATAGACGTTCGCTGCGATCATCATCTTTCAGATTAAAATATCCGGCTCTAAACCTCCTAAACCAATTCCGGACTGTTTGAACAGTTATAGACCGATCACCATAAACGTCACAAATCTCCTTTGCAGTGTTTTTAGGCGTACTATCTTTTTTAAAGCAGTGAAACATAACGTGATGAAAATGCATCTTTTGATTTTCCATCTTTCACCACGCAAGGAAAAAAGAAAAAAAATTACACTTTCTGCCTGATTCTTACCGGCTAAAACCTCTGCAATGATCGTCCGTAGCACGTATGGGAGGGGCCCTGGAACCACGCGAGCATACTCACGGGCCCACTCAAGCACAGCACACCGCGCCTTATCCTCGGCCCCTCCGTGCTAGGCCGCCCGGTTCCGCGGCCGGGTGGCTTGGCGGCGTCGCGACGCCGGTCCCACCGGCGCCAGAGACCTTCCGGATGAAGACGAGGCAGCTCGAATTCGTCCCCTTGAGGAAACGCGTCCGCGACTTCGACCTCGGCCTCGTCCTTGTCTTCGTCTTCTTCTTCCGATCCTCTTTCGGTGAGAACCCCGCACCCTCTCTCGTTCGGCCAACTCCTTCCGGAGCATTACCTGCTTGCAGAAAGAGATGATGGCCGTCCGACCTTTCTTGTCAGTCAGGAAGGCTCTCAACAACGCCGCCAGCGAGAGGTCCGTTCCTATTTCCGTGGTAAGGGCGTGACGCGGCAGCCGGACAGTGTTCCAGCGTGTGCTGTGCCGAATCGATCCTCGCATCGCAGTGGTGACATCGTGTGGTCGTCTTCCTTACGACTCGGTGCAGGTATTTCCCAAAGCACCCATGCCGGGTGTGCACCTGCGTCACCTTGTAGGTCCGAGAAGGCCCGCCACCGTCCAACCAAACATCCCAGTTTAGGAGGACGGCCTCGACGATCCTTAGCCGGCGCGCCATCTATAGAGCAGGGCTTGTCGAACCTGGACCCTAGCGTCGACGCTCGCCGGGCCGATCCTGCCCGATAGACCCCGGGTGTGGAGATAGATCTCACGACACCTCAAGGCCTGCAGCTCAAACGGGGGAAGCCCCGCGAGCACCGCAGCTGCTCCGCTCGCTATGGTGCGAAAACCTCTCGTTATCCTGATGACCACCGACCTGTGCAACCACCTGACTTTCTGGAGGGTGCGACTGCTAGCCATCAGATCTTCTGCCCATATCAGAATCCTGTAAAGTAGCTTCGATCGCATCACGCCGGCGTACAGCCGGCGCAATCCGTCGCAGGGCCCGTCCAGAAGAGGCAGTAAACGTCCTAATGCGTTCGCCGTGGCCTCAACCGACGATGCCAGACGCTAGAAGTGAGCGCCGAAGGTCCAGTGGCTGTCGAGCGTCAGACCCAGGTACTTCATGATGGTTACGACCTCGATCTCGGCCCCTCCCAACGCCAGGCGATATTCCGTCGAAAGTGTCCCGTGTCCAGCTCTCCGGCAAAACCACGTTGCTTTGGATTTCCCAGAGGATACCTCTAGCTCCAACCCTTCAATTGCGGCGACCACCGCCAGCTCCGCCAGACGGACAATCCTGTCCCACGTCGTGTCCCATACTAACACCAACGTGTCATCAGCGTAACGCGTTAGCGCCGAGCACGGGAGCCTCGTCGTATGCGATGTTCCACAACAACGGGCTCAACACTCAGCCCTGCAGAACACCTCGGCGCACCGCCCTCCTTATCATGTCGCCACCCCTGCCCGTGTAGACGATACTACGATCCCGAAAGGACGCCCGAACCACACCCCGCAGGTAAGCGGGCACCCTATGAAATTCAAGTGCCCCGCCTATCCTTCCCCAGGGGATGCTGTTGAAGGCGTTGATCACATCCAGCGACACGTCCAACGCAATGCAGCCCTGTCGCTCAGGCCCTCGACAAGGGAGCGGACAATGGTGATTGCATCGGCCGTAGACTGCCCATTCCGAAAGCCGAACTGGCCTTCCTGTAGTCCGGGCGCACACCGGGACAGATGCGTCTCGAGGCGGGTGGCCACCACCCTCTCCAGCAGCTTGCGCGCCTCATCCAAAAGGCATACTGGCCGAAAGGCTGACGGCGAGTCCGAACGACGTCCCGGCTTCGGCAATAGGACCATCCACCCCTCTTTCCACGGAACATGGAATTCGCCCCCGGACAGGCATCCGGCTAGCAGGTGCTTTAGTCTCGGGGCCAAAACTCCAGTGGTCTTCTTCCACAGTCGGGCCGGAACTCCGTCGGGACCCGGAGCTTTCTGCGCTCCGATCCTCCCGACGGGCTCGACCAGCTCCTCCTAGGTGACCACTGATTCCTGTTCCGATTGTTGTTCCTGCTCTTCGTCTCTGCTTTCTTCCCCGTTCCCGGCTCCCGGAAACAGAGTGCCGACGACCTCCTCCAGGAATCGAGGGCCCATGCTCTCCGTCGCGGGAGGCGTCCAAGGACGGAGTTTATTCAATACTATCCTGTAAGGGCGCCCCCAGGGGTTGGAATCGAGGGTGGCCAGGAGTTCGTTCCAGGCCCGTCTTTTCGTCGCCTTAATAGCTCTATGCAAAGATCTCTGCGTTTCGCGATAGGCCCTGTACAGGCGAGCCACCGTGGCTTCATCTACCTCCGTCTACGGCGGGTTCAGGTGTACCGGCGCCGGGTATGGGTGCACGCCTCACGGAGGCGCGCGATTTCCTCGGGCCACCAGTACACCGCATCAGCGCGGCGAGGAGTTCCAGCCCGCGGCATACACGTATCACAAGACACGATTGCTCCCGCTTCCGTTCCTTCGTCCGTCGGGGATCCCGTTCTCCCCAGGCGACGGCCATAGCAGTCGCCGCCGTAAGATCCTCGTTGCAGTGGGTCGCCGCTCACCGCGGTAGATTCTTCTTCCTTGCCGATGAGCGGCCGGGCCCGCGCGACTTGAACGGTCGGTCGTCGTCTCTCACGACACCGACCACCACGTCCATCAGGATGTAGCGGTGGTCCGAGAGTATTTCATCAGGGGACACCTCCCACCCCGAAGTACGGCCGATAGCGGCGGGGTTTGCCCACGTGAGGTCCACTATGGATTCGCCCCGCCACGCCACGCACGTGCTGGACGATCCCCGGTTAATGAGCCGGTGGTCGAGTCTGGCCGCCCACTCAAGTACGGCGCGCCCCCTTCTAGCTGCAAGTCCGTCCAGGTAGGAGTCATATTCTGTCCGACCAATGTTGGGCGACACGTAGACTGCCATCACGGCCAAGTCACCCCAACTCACGGCCACGTAGCTGTGTCCCTGCTCGATCGTCGAGCAGGAGGGGTTTTCCTTAATCCTGGTCCAGAAAGAATATGGCGACTGAACCTTCCAGATCCCCTGCGCCTTGTGATACATCGGGTATACTGTACGACTCGAACACTGCCATGACGAGGCTGATCCCCCGCTCCACCAGGCTCTGGAACATTAAGTCCTGAGCCCGGCGACAGCGATTGAGGTTAGTCTAGAGGATCCGTTGCCGTCCTTTTCTTCCGCCTATGTCGGGCACGGTTCCGTCTCCATGGCCTCCTCCGGGCCGCTCTCCTCATGGTCGGTACCGCGACTTTCTTCCCGTTTCTTCTGGCCACTGTTGGGCCGATTGACGGAGTGGTCATCTTCACCTTGTTCTCCGCCGCATTGCCGCCATCGGCGGGAGCATTCCCTGCCTCTTGTCCAATCCTCTTCTTACGGGCCGGCGGTTTACACGGCAGTGATCCCAATTGGTGTAACACGGGCAAGCCTAAGTCCGTGCACACCGGGCTCCTGGGTGTCTCTGCGCCGGACAGTCTCTGGCCCGGTGGCCATCCATGCTGTTCCGGTATCAGCGATCCGATCGGTCGGTCGTCGACGTACAGTCCCGGCGCACGTGACCCAGCTCCTGGCACTTGAAGCACTGGAGATGGCGCGTCGGGAGGGGGAAACCCTCACCCTCGTCCATCCTATACGCAGAATGCCTCCCGATGATTTGTCTCCTCCTCCGCCGCCGCTGTCACTGATTTTCCTTGCTGCCGTCAGCGGACAACGGAGCAGTGCGTATAACGCCTACGGTGACCTCTTCCGCGCGGCAGCCTCCCGACTTGGCAATGGCAGCCGCCACTTCTTCTAGGGTGCCATGTCTTCCAGTCCGGTCACCCTTAGTTTCGACATGTTCCGCGGCACGGGGGAGTCTGGAAAGACCCCCGTCATGTTTTCCGCCAGTAGCGATGCCTTCTTATCCACGTCCTATCCTTTAATTTCCAGGATGAGAGCTCCCGTGACTGCCTTCCATGGTCGAACCTCTTTTATGTCCAGGTCGGAGAGTTTGACCTTCTCCTGATTATCGACATCGCCTCTCTGTACGTGAATCCCGTACTATTCCTTACGGTGAGCGCTACCGGTGCACATCGTGGAGGTTGGAGAAGGCCGGGTATGTCGTTTCTGCGCGCGGCCCGCCCAATGGCGTTTCACCCCTTCGCGCCATAGCTCATTTTGGCTCCCGCTCCGTCAACGCTTCCCACTCCCCTAGTGGGTTATTTTCCTGTGTGGAGGGACGACGGTAGAGTGATCTGGTGGTTTGTTTACTTATTTAAGCAGAACGAGGTAAGGTCCCGAGCGGCGAACTCGAAAAGAACTTTCCGGACGAACTAATATTTAAAATATTACAAATGAAACATAAATATAGTGTTTGTGCGATATTTATGAGTATTTTAACAATATTTTTCGTTACAATTAAATTGTATAAAAAATCTAGTTATCAAAAATATGAAAAGAATTTATGCAATTCATTTTTCATCAGAACACCGGAAATTTTATTAGTTTATCATATCCAGTCGCCTAGAAAGTAGGTTAACGCTTCTGCTAAATATTTAAATGTAAGATTGTTAATTTACTTTCCGGGGCGAATGTTGCTTAAGTCGTATTCAATAATTTAATAATTATTTTTGTTATTTTTGTAATTAACAAGTCTATGCTTTATTAAAATATAACACGAAAATCTAAAGAATAATCAATCAATTATTCTATATGTAATCTGCAGAAAATTGACTGAAGATTACACTGCAATTATAAATTTGTTTTATTTAAAATTCTACAATATAAACATATGATGAACTGACTAATGTACAATTGCAAAGAAATAAAAATTTTGGATTGTTGCAGAGACAATTTATCTTAATAAAAGCCATAAGTGAAATGTTTTCTTTTACTTATATTCTATCTCACTTTACAGAAATTAAAATTCATATATGATAAATTATTCACATTTTCATATTCATATTATATAATTATCATATTTCCTTAAGAAATACAATATAATAACAACTTTTGTACCTTATACAACGTTTCCGGTTTACCTTTAAACGCTGAAATATCTCGAAAAATAAACAGTACGAAAAAATGTTTCAGACGAAAATTGTATATCAAGAGTGATATACTATACTCTTGCCTATTTGGTTTTGCACTTACAAAAAACGATCTGTGAACTTTGTATTAAAATTTTTAAATGGGAACCTGTTTTTTTAATTACACCTATGTCCTTTTAGCTTAAATTAAAACATTTTCAAAATACTACAAATTCAGTGTAAACTTTTGTTTTTTGCATCATTCGCTATGATTGTACTTTCAAATTCGACAGAACAATATAAAAAACTATATTGACTGACTATTTTGGAAACATTGGAAACCTACTACTTTGTGTTCAAGCAATGCAATACTACTAGTACAATCCCGAACAAAATGATTATATATATGTGCCATTTTTATTTTCGCAGAGATAACTTAATATCTTTGTAAATGTAGCAAATATTGCATATCTAAATATGGCGATATACGAAGAAGGAATCTGCTACTAAATATGTAGTTATTCTCTCCAACATTTACTTTATGCAAAGGAAACAAATTACGGAGGCAAAATGATAGCACATTAACACAATCTATTTGTCTATTTAAACGTATTTGTTTTTATTCTTTTCTCCAAAAAGAAAATTTACATTATAATTAATATAAAATTAATAATGAGCATAACCGCCTGTGTTCTCTATCACTTTGATCAGGAGATATGGTCAGGATATGTATAATTTTTTAATGATACTCTGAGACAAATTATTATTCTTATATTTTTATTCTATTGTAATAGATTTTTGTAATTATTGTATATTATCGTATTGTCCTCAATTCTTTTCCCAACAATTCTCAATTATATTCAAATCTGGAGAACGTATAGACTGATATGTTTTCTCTTGCAAGAAATGTTTCTACAACCTTAGCTCGGTGAACGGCAGTATTGCCACACTGAAAAATAAATTTATCTTTGATAATTCATGGAACGCATTTATTGATTTATTCTAAGATTAAATTTATTTATGTACATATCTTTGGTCATTCATTTTCTCTTCGAATCGATTCGGCATCATCAACCAAGGACACCCATGTTAAACTTTTTTTTCTCAGTAACTAAAATACGTTTCCATTTCTTCTTCCAGTGAACACGTTCATTTGTGAATATTAATCGTTGACCTTTATGTTGTTTTGTTAGCGCAGGCTTTTGCTTCATTTTTAATCGTTAAATAAACTTACACTTCCGTAGAACGCGGAGAACACTTTAGATATTTAGAATAATACGTGCACCGCGAGCAATTTCACGTGCTATTAATGTAGAATTTGAGGCAACAAGTATAATGACCTGTTTCTTCTGCTCTGTTACTGTTGACTGTCTTCAAAATCTCTTTTCTTCTCATAATTTATAGTGCTTTAATAAATTATACATTATTTTGCGATTTTACTTAACAATCTTTAAAATTTTGGAAACAGTTAGGTTTTTAATTTTTAGTTTAACAATTCTTGATGTCTTTGTCTGGGTTTCGGTTTCTCTGTCTGGGTCTTATATATCGGTACTTATACAGTTGTAAGACATAGTACTTGTTGTTGATTGCTCGAGAAATCACAAACTACAGAAAAATATCAACACAAAGATCAAGTATGCTAGCATTTCACTTTTAGCATTTTTCTCTTTTTTCTGTTTAGTGAGAAAGTTAATAAGGGAAACCTTATTTAATAATAGGTTCCTTCTTCTTGGGTGGTGGCATTTACGTACTACTTTACTGCAAAAATTTAAGTTGTCTTTGAGAAATTAAAGGTAGCACACATGTATTATTATTTTGTTCGGGACTGTGGCATAAGCAATATCTCATTACGTGTTCCCGCTGCGCACCTACACCGGGTAACGCTGATGCCGCGATGCCGGCAGCATATCGAACTCGAAAGTTCATATCTTAATAGCTGATGATGAGACAAACATATGATTAATGTCAGTTATAAGAGTATGAAATAAAAATACAGGTTCCCATTAAAAAATTTTAATATCATTTTTACAGGACGTTTTAAGATTATCGCAAACAGACAAAAGTACATTTTTTTAAATGTATAGTATACATTAATCTCAAAATCTCAACATGTATAGTATATTCTCCTCAGTACGACACAATTTTGGCCTGAAATATTTTTTTGTATAATTCATATTTGTCAAGATATTTGTGCGCTTCAAGCCAACCGAACGTACTGTATATATATATTTCAACGAAAATGTGAAAAGTAGTTGCCCAAATGATCGTTTTCAGAATTTTACTGTTATATAAATTGACGTATTTTAATAACATTAACCTAACTTGTCCTAATTACCAAAAAATTATAGTTATCTTGATAAAAATACTCGTTTAAAGTAGATAATTAAAATATTAATAGATAGTGTTACGACCGTTCGCGGAGAGACGCGATCTCGGATAAACGCGTCAACGAGAGTTGTAAATTCTCGTTACGATTTGATAATCGGCGCCACGAACACAATCGTTCCCTTTAATTCCTTTCGGATATTAAGGGTGGTTATAATGATTTTGACACTGATTTAACAATATCAATATATGTATTTCCAACAACAATTACGAAGGTAATTAACAATTACTTATTATCGTCACGATGATACAATTGAATGTGTGTTAGAAGTAGACTTGAACTTTTGAACTATTCGCCTTTGCTGTGCTTAGAAATTGCGTGTGGTTTTGA
>JACXII010000061.1:0-40837 GCA_014737395.1 Bombus waltoni | reverse complement strand
GTAGGCACAAAATTCGACATTTTCAAATTCTACTAAAACCTATGTTGTTGCACTAAACTTGTATCGCAAACAGTTGAAAATCTTTAGCAGATGTCAAAACAAAGAAATGGCGTCAATGACGCGTATTGAAGTTAGCTACATTAAAAGTTATCGCCACATATGGGCAAATTCCGGTTTCATATTTACAGACCTGGTACAGCTCGTTTATTCCTTATTCGCATGCGGAGCTGCACAGCCCATGCAATTTTTTAATAAGAATTAAAAATTGCAATAAATAACAACTAGACAGGAATAAATTACTGCCTTATTAGTGACAATGAAAACTATTTTACCCTGGCTTTGTAATATTGATCGCTTCATTAAAAAATGCGAAATAAAAGATTCTTGGTCAAAAAATTATTATCGTCGAACAGGTAAATGTATGAAATAATTTATACTTATTTGTATTTTATTTACACACATATGTAACAATGGTTAGATTAACCATTTACTTACTAAACAACATACCAAATATATTGCAACCTTCTCGAAGGCGGCGCAAAATTAGAAATCCTACTAATATGTAGTCCATTTCCATATCTAATTGTGTAACATCAGTATACTAACTACTATACTACTAGTATATTTAACCTGTATACTATTAATATATTGAACGTAATTTGTATTCGCACAAATATGCAAGAGACATTTTTTAATTTGGCCACTAGTGAAACATATTCTTGATGATTTTTTGTTATAATGTAATGCAATTTAATACAATTAAATATAAATTCATTAAAATTTGGATAATAGAGCAAAAAACGAGTTGAAATTTTTTACTATATTAGAAGTATTTTATGGCATTCTGCGTCGCCTTCGAGAAGTATGTATTTAGTATGCTTTTTAGTAAGTAAATGGTTAATCTAATATATGTATGTAAATAAAATACAAATAAATATAAATTATTTCATACTTTCTAGCGCTTTTTGAGGTCAGTAGTATTTTGTGGGAAGAAATATTTTCGATTTATAACTTTAGTTAAACTTGTCATGCAATATCAAGGCTCTGTGATAAGTAAATACTAGTCATACTGTTACTCAGCGGTCGCGGAGAGACGCGCTCCCGACGGTAGGCGTCAGTGAGAATTGTAAGTTCTCACTATGACTACGATAGTCAACGCCGCGGAACCGATGAGCCCCTGATTTCGTTTGGGATAATAGGGGTGTTTGAATGATTGCGACACATATTTAACGCGAACATTAAATATATTTTCAACACTTTATACACTAATACACAACGTCGTAATTTTGGATCAACACACTGTCGACGTGAGACATTTGACTGACCGAGATAGAAGAATGACTGATTGAATGACCGACTTATGTGAGAATGACCTATGTGAGAGTGACCTATGTGAGAGTGACCTATGTGAGAGTGACCTATGTGAGAGTGACCTATGTGAGAGTGACCTATGTGAGAGTGACGCGTTCGCCCGTTGGTTTACGCTTTTTATAATGGGCGAGTCCGATTCCTGGATGTGTCCAGGAATCGGCGGAGAAAGCGGATTTGCAGCCAAAATTGGCGTGGGAGAAGGCGAGGGAACTTTGGGAAACCCAGTCGGGTCCCGGTTATGTCGAGGACGAGCAATAACGCTAATTGTTTTATGGTATAATTTGGGAAATCTGTATCCGACCCACTTGACCGTTTGGGTGGTCAAGTCAATGGGGGCTAGAATTCTTAAGTCTATTGCTCGCCCCATTAAAAAGAGGGTCTCGCATATCTGCCGACCATCTTGATCGTCTTGGAGCGCCACGGCATGTGCCCTACGCCGTAACACATACCAAAATAGACGAATTGATCTGTTTATTAGTTTTCGCACAATTAATTTGTCTACTTACGAAACGGAAAATTTTATATTTGCATTAAAAGTGCATAACCTTATCTTAGTCTATCCTTCAAACTTGTACGCTATCTGAAAGACCTAGAATACGCGAATTATATGTTATCGTGAAAGTGAGTGCGATATAGAAATCGAAAGATTCCGCTGTATACACCACTGCAAGTACATAGATACGATGCTTCTATGTCTATGATTTACAGAGATTATATAGAGAGCGGCAAGCGGTAACGGGAAGAGAGGTAAAACGAGTGGTAACAAAGCGGCAGAAAATAAATCAAATTCATAATTTTTGGTTCAACTCAGATGGACAACTATAGAACGACAACTGAATCATAAAACGATGGTTGTGCTGTGATCGATTAGAGCGACATTTTCATTTCCGTCCACTCGTGCACCACTCGCGATATACTCGCAAAACACAGAACAGTGAATTACAAATAGTCGCGAGTCGTCGGCGCAACATGTCGCTCTGTCTGACCGTTTTGAAATAGATTATACACCAACTGAGTGGAAAGTGGCAAGATTAGCATTTGGAGCATTGATATTGGCTGTGACATCGCGACAAGAAACGAAAGAAGTGATCTCACAGGCATCAATGGTTCAAAAGCCAATTTTACCGCTTGTCGCGTACCACTCTCTATATAATCACAGATTACCTGACATCGGATGTCATAGTATTAATTGAGCATTAATAAACAAAGGACGTAAAAAGAAGAATAAAAAGAGAGAAAAAATAAAAGGAAACGCGATATCTATATATACGGGTTGTACCGCTTAACTTTAGCACCCGAAATCTTTTCGTTGTAATACAAAATTCGAAAAAACGTTTCTTACAAAAGTTGCATAATTTTGCGGGAGCCAGTGTATAATACAAATAGCTTTATTGTGTTACACAGGATTAACAAGATAAAAAGATTAACTTTGTCCTTTTAAATGGAATGTAATATTTTGTTTATTTGTAGATGATAGTCATTTTGAAGACAAATTTAACGAATTATAAATCTAAATACTTTGATAACATACGACGATATGCAACAAATATTCAAATAGTTTCTTTGCATCAAGTATACAGCTTCTGATGAAGTTTTACATTAAATAGTGCCCGTAAGTATATGGCAGCCATTGTATATGTACAATGTACATATTACAGATGGTTAACTTTAGACATAAACTCACAGTTCCTACATTTTGCAGGATGTCCGACGCAAAGGTATAATTAAAAAGTGATAAAAGATAGGAAAAAACTTCATTAGGAAAAATTGAATGATTTAAAACGATGTAATAACAGGGTAGATACTCTGTATAAGTATCCACTCTGAGAATGGTGATATTTTGAATATTTCAAGATCACCTTTATTTTTTAGAATAGAGCTAGAAATTATATACATGAATTGGCGGATCTTTGTATTACCTATAAAGAAGTATAAAAGCATTTAAATCGAAAAACATTTTAACTTTAATTTTGTAAAACTTATCTATGACAGATAAAGAGAGACAACGCAATGCTATTGTTTTCATGCTTTCCTTGTCTTTCATGCATTCAATTTCATGAAATTAAAATTGAATTATCTATTGAACTAAGTATTTTCAGATGTAAGTATCGAGAACCAAAAATGAATCGATTGATATATAAAAAGAATGTATAGTTCTTTTAAAAAAAGATGAAGGCAACGTTAAAGTAGAAACATACACCAACTCCTACATCATTCAAAATCGTTCAATTTTATCTAATAAAATTTTCTCCTGTCTTCTACCATATCAGAGCTATAGGATGTACTAGTTACGTGGGACACTCTGTACACTTACGCAATAATCCATAATTTTTTCAAAAATCAACATATCGATACGTCAGCACGTAAAGGGTTGAAGCAGTTGAATTTCGTTGGTAAGCTACGAACCTGTTTGGGAGAATCGAAAGCGTGAAAAATGCTCAATCCATATTTAGTTAGTAAGGAGTACATCTCGCTAGAGTAGAGAAGGGCAAAACTGAAATACAATCTGTTCCGTATTCTGTGCGTGAAAGCAGCTTGGTCACGAGGTGACATCCGACAATGCTTGCGCCCACGCAGTGCCGTAGAGCATAAAACATGTTAGTTCCTTTTCTCTACGGCATCAAGTTTCTTAGAAACAAAAGCGATATAATAGTAGTAGTAGTTACCTTGTTGTAATATCGTGCATTCGTTCGTTCGCTTATACTCTCGTTCCTTAACTGTAGGATCGAAGAAGGAAATCCGGCGACTTTGTCTCACATATAATTCGTCATTGCAGCCAGCCGCTATCGAGGATCTACGAAGGTGGACATCTACGGAGGCACTTGGAGACGTTACTGTACCACCGGATTGCATGTCCAGGATCCTCGGAGATACAGCGACCGACGATGCCGTTGATCACAAGCTCCCTAGCCCCGAAGAACAGGTTCAAGCAATCGCTCTCAAGTAAGCAGGAAATTTATGCTATCGTAAAAGTAATGGATACAAGCTAGTCAATTTTTGTCGATCTTCCCGACTATAAATCTTCTATAGCCTCATGGAACTATGGAGAACATCGAGTTCATTAAGGACTCGTCTCGATCACTTCTTTTAGTGACGTTTAATTTGATTGCACCTCGTTTTAGGGTATTCCGGATTTGTGACTTTTTTTATAGCACATGATAATCTTTAACAAATAGAATCCAAAACTACTAATTCCAAGGAGCTATTTTGAGTCGTTATTTTGAAATTTATGCTTATATAAAGTTTATGCATATTGTGCAGTTTACTTGGACATACACACATATTTTGGACGTACATACTTATGTGTATCATCATTAACAGAATGATTTTATATTGATCTATGTTTGGAATAAGGTTAATTAATATCATTTAGAAATATGTTAGCAATGGATGGATACAAGGGAATTCGCGTTCTTCAAGATACTATTTGCGCAAAAGAGGCCGCTATCATGACGAAGATCGAAGTTTGTCACTCCGAGTTTATTGTGCAGTATGCATAAATTTTATATACGAGTAACTTTTGAAATAATGATCTCCACGTTGCGTAAAATTAATATTTCTCGATTTTACTTATTAAAACCACATATGTTATAAGAGACATCGCAAATTCCGTGTGACCCAAAATTAAGTTCAACCTACAATTTTATAATCTGCGACGACTTTTATGTTTGACCATCGTTAACATTGACTTTCGAATTTTGATCTGTCGTCTTGGTTGATAACGATGACACAATGTGTACTGTAGATTCCCAGCGGAAATCGTGGCGGTAGATATCAGCGGAAGAGGATTCGAAAGAATGTCGATGAGAAGAAGATCTCTGCTGTCTAGTCAAGAAAATCAAGAGACAGCGGTGAAACGTCGATCGAGGCCTCGCAGGCCCAGAGGAAAAAGACGAAATACGATCGCTGGTACCGATCAGAAGGAAATTCGACAGGCTATCGGAGAGTGAGTTTATACATATATTATCTCTACCGTGTTTGATTTTGATTATTTAACTAACCCAAATCTTTGGGTTTGTTTATAGAGAAACGACCGGGGAAGAGGCGGAAGAGATTGTGTCAAATAGAGCATCGAGAGCTCATCGATCAGCAAGTACGGATATATTGGGCTCGTCGAAGAAAGACTTGTCAACGGAAAAAAAATCTCACTTCAATACGTTGAAAGCGTGGGGTATGTCCAGATTGAAACTAATCAGTCCGAAATCCAGTCAACAGTCGGAGCAACAGGAGACAAGCGTTTCGGGTACAGAGAGGTTAGAACAGGATCAAGGTCAGTCGAGAACAGCCGAAGAAAAAAATATTTACGAAATGGTAATAACCAGGCGCAGGAAGGACAAATCTCACGAAAGGAAGCCGAGTTCCTCGAGCTCAAGCGGGAAGAGCACCTCGAGCATACCGGTATCCGTCCCGAGCACCGACAGACAACCGAGCGTGAAATTGCGTGAAAGTGCAGCCCAAAGAAGAGAAAGACGAAAGGGAAGCAATCGCGACGAGCCGCCTCATTCCAGCTCTGGAAACTGGAGTGCATCCTCTGAAAGCGGAAGGGCGAGTATCGGAAGCGAAACCACCACTACCACACATCAACCGAGGTATGACTGTTGATCGTTTCGAGATTACGACGCGAGTTAATGCGTTACGAAAAAAACGAAACGATACTTTGATATTGAATGAGAACTTGGTATTAAAGCTCGTATACCACAGAAAGACCGTCCTTTTAATAGCATAACAGGAAGTTAAAAATGAATAATGAAACATACGTATATGTTTTTATTGTTTTTATTACAGTTTTTATTCTTTAGTTATTTAAAGTAAAAAAAAATTCTAGATTGCATTAAATACCTTTTTCCGATTATGTTATCAGTTGTAGGATTCATATTTGTTTGGATTAATAAATATAAGATGTAACTTATGTGTTATTTAAAAATTACATTAATAGTTATAGTTAAATTTGTATTTATAAAACTGATATTAATTTTATAATTATTTTTGTAGAGCACGTATATAAACAGAGCAGAACGATTATAATTTACAATTAATTGCATTTTTATCGGTAGTACGAAATATACATGCAGAATGCATGATTTGATCTCCATAATTTCTGAATATCTTAATTTATATGAACGAAATAAGTAAGTTAATAATTTTCTGTAGAAGCTACCGAGCTGCATCGACTGATACATTATGAAACATATGATTCTATTTTAAAAAACGAATTGATCTTCACCTACAAAAAAGTCGAAAAAATAGAATAAAGTTTCTTACATAACCCTTCGTTTTTCAAACAAATTAAGTTTGAAAATTTGTCAAGTATATGTACTTGAACTTATATGTATAATAGTGTATATATACTATCGATATTATATTTTATTATGCAATAACCTTAAAAAGCCCTCTAAATGCCACGCTTATATTTTAAATGAACACTATATCTTTTCATTCCATATTCTTGTAGCCGACATCGCAATGTTTACAAAACATTACTTATTTGTATCTTTTGTATAGAGTAGTTAGATATACTGTGCACTAGTATTTGAATATATAGTATAAATTTGAATTTTTGAGAAGGATGGAAAACTGTCTCATTTCAACAAAAAACACGTAGAAGGAAAAACGGCTAGTTGTTTTAGGTATAGTATTTGGTACACACACATGTACAATGTATACATACTAGTCAATTAACCTCCTCTTGGTGTGGTGTACATTGATAACATCAATGTCTGCGGCATATCAAATTTGAAGTTTAATATTTTGATAGCGGTTTATACGAAAGATACAATTAAGTTATGTTTTGAAGACATTTCGATGGATGTGGAATAAAAGAAAATCCTATTTAAAAATATAACCGTAGCCTTTACAAAGCTTTCCAAGGTTTTTTCATTGCATGATAAAATAGATATCGGTGCGGTATGCCCCCTTTGAGTCCTTGATATTGTATTACATTTGTTTCAAACATTTTTCCGTATCGTCTATAGTTTCCAAAACATTTACACGTTACACATATTATCACAATATGTATAGATCGACGACAACTGCTTCAATTGGAACATCATCGACATCTTTGAGCCACGTAAGGCGGTTTAAGGGACGAGATACATCATCATCCTCGGTAACGTCAGAGGGTACATTAACTCCAGATATTATACAAGATATTACCGTGATACCTTTCTCAGACGATGGTGAAACATCGTCTGTGTATTCTTGCGATACGGAGGGTTATTATACCTCCTTCCACGTGGACTCTGGCTTAAAAACTCTAAGGGAAGAGGATCCAGCTCCGCAATGTCCATTGATGAAATCTAACGATGTCAGTTCCGATCCTACTTCACCGGTTGTTGAAAATGAATATGAACTCTTTGGAAGGGGTTCTACATCGACAACGACGAGCTCAGCGGGCACAGTCTGTACCGCTTTAATGGCACCGCCACCGCCAGAAAGGAAATCTAGCCTAACTGTTGTCGCTATGGTATAAAGAAATTTTCACCTCTATTTCTTTTTAAATTACGTATTAATATTTTACCAAACAATATTGAGCTGCAATATAGAACGAAAACTCTTCTTAATCAGTTCTTCGCTATGCCCTTATAAAATAAAATATTCGATGCTTGCGACAACAATGATCCACTTTGTCGATGGTAGTTGTGTTAGAATCTATGTACACGTATTATAATATTCATTTAATAATTCATTAAATTTCCTTGTAAATTTGTTCTAAAGTTTATGTAATATCAGATCGACATTTCTTTTTAAATTATTAGCTGTGATCCACTAATGGATGGAAGAATTGGAATAGTAAGTTGAGATGATTGAGAATGGTTGATTCACAATGGTTCATTTTCACATATGTGAGAAACATAAATATTGTAATAAAAAGTTGAGGCATTTAGATAACTAATTAACAAAGAATTTACTGAAACAATATTCTGCCTGATAATATGAGTTTTCATTTTATATATTATTTTATATATTTTATAAAAATATATTATGTGTATAGAAATAGAATCTTTTATATGTTATAAAAATTGTAGAAAAAAATATGCAAAAGAGCTGTTAAAATTATTACGGAAAAATTAAATAGCTAATTGTAATTATTGTGAATTATATTCTAATTCAAAAATATATTATACAAATATATATGTACATATATTATTTAATACAAAGGAGAAAAACTGTTTTGACCTTTATAAGATATTGTTGCATATATGCGAATAATATACTATATTTGTAAATATATAATGAATTTTAACGAATTACGTAGTCATTTTATAGTAGTTAAAAAGACGCATTCTCAATTTTCTCTTCCTTTCTTCTTTCTGTGAACTCTATTTTTTCAAAATTCATTAAAAAACATTTAATTTAATTTTCAAATAATTTTCAATAGGTTCACGGCCCAAACCAGAACGGCGGCGAGTCTCCAGACAGCGGTCACAATACCTCGTCATCGCCTGTGGAATCAGCCTCGAGTCCAGCATGCACAGGAAGGTCATGCTCGGAGTTCGAATACTCTGAATCGAGCGATCTCGAAGGCTGTGAGAGAATCGAAAGAATCCGTTCGAAAACTGCGATCAATACGAGCCGCATACCGTCCATGTGCGTAATTACACCACCAGGTTCAGATGACGAACACACGAAAGATTCGGATCAGGCAAGCAAAACTACCGATGACGGAAAGATCGATCTGCAAACGGGAAGTTCGGTACTCATGTCTGCCACGATTGGCACTTCCAAGATAGAGGTGATTAATGGACAGGACAAGAACCTTTATGCCACGATTCAGGTGTTATCTTTACCTACAAATGAGAAATCTATGGTCGGACCGAATCAAGCGGCCAAGATCAATCCACTGAGCGGAGTTCTAGGCAAACTTCGAGGCGTACTTCCAGGCAGAAAACAAGTACCAAAGAGTACAATGCAAGACCAAGCGAACGCAGACTCCGGCGACTATGTCACCATAGCCGACGTGAGAAATAACAATGACAAACGTCAAGATTCGGCCTCTTGCTCGATTAGCGCGACTTCTGTTCGGTCATCTGTTACATATGCAAACTCAGATATTTTTAAGAAAAATGCTGAATATGTTAGCTTAAGCGAGTTACCGAAGAAGCCTGATTCGTCTTTGGAAAGGAAGAGACAAGGTGCGAGGGTTATGTTGGATTCGGAAGGCAAAGTCGTTTATTCGTCCGATAGCCTGAAGAGGAGGAAAGGCGCACATACCACGTTTAATCCAGGTTTAATCTATATTTAATCACATGTTTAATCGTTTGCTAGACATAACAAAGTCATTAATATACTAAAGAATCATAACATTGTTGATTAGTAATAGAAATCTAAAAGATAGTTTTTGGTGTATTACAAACACAAATTATAGTTTTTGTATCCAAGATATTCCTTCTTGACCATTTTGAAAATATGTTGTATTTCATTATGTATAAATTGAGTATAATATGGATATATAATCTAATATACAGGGTGTTTCGGAACGGTGTTACGTTTTTACCAACTTTTTTAGCTTAACCGATTTTAATATACGTTAGTGTTTTATATGAAGGATACTCATTATTGATACATTTTAGCGGAATTAAAACATATGCACGTTAATTTCGTAGTACGTTACTATAAGTTAGTGTTTTATATGAAGGAATTAAAACTTATATTGATGAAGAAATGATTGAAATTGTCAGTGATCTTGCCGTAAACAAATTGTTGCTCATGGAAGTATGAACTAATACCAATGAATTTTGAGTCCGTAGTTGATTCTATGCCTTTATACTTCGCACACAAAGAATTTTCAAACATAATTTTCTCAAAAACTAAACCTTCAACAAAAAATTGTTATTCCATATTTTCGGTTTTAATTTTGTATAAGAATCCATGCTCGTTTGTACTATCGGTTCCAAAACATCCTATATACATGTTTTAATATAAAACATCTATCCAACTTTACAATCTCATTGTATTTCTTGTATCAACTAAATCTTCAAATATATTTAACGAAATTACTTCCTTCTTATTTGCATTAAAATCTAGGTCCATTTGTAAGAGAAGGAGTGTCACCAAGTCCATCACCATTATTGCATCGCGCAACGCCGAACGTTCGAGCAGTGACGAAGATCAACGACACGGTGGATGGCTCAAGCAAATCTACGCCACCTACCTCGCCCCAATTAGGCAAGGTGATCATCAGAGCGGCGAAAAATCCCGATCGCGCGGCCAGTCCGGATTATGTACGAACCCCGACGACTGTGGTTGGTCCAACGAGCCCGACTCCTCATCGACAAGTTCGCGGGGCTTACGTCAACGTGCAAGACGACGAAGGTAAGGCGGCTTCTGATACGAGCACTGACGAACGCGACTGCACTAGCTGCGCTGGTAGATTAGAAGCGCAATATACACTCGCGATGAATCCTCAGCCTAACAAGTTGAACGCACCACTGACCACCAACGGAACTTTGTTGCTTTCGGCCAAGAGCACCTGTCGAACGGCCTCTGAGACAATAGCATTGGCACCGAGTAACAAGCTGTTAGATCCGAATAAGTCCAAACTTTGCTTTAACAAAACGTTCACAGAAAATGTAATAGTTAGGTCCACGGATGTAATTAATTGCGATGAGAATCACCCACCGGAGTTTGCTAATGATAGTTTGACTCAAAACGCTCAAAAAGAATATCGAGTCTTGAATAAAATATGCACGCTTAAGATGGCTTCTAAAGCTACGAATTTACGCCTTGACTTTGAGAAATCGGCTCTCTGTCCGAAAAATTTGAGGTCGACTGGAAATACTCCGAAGTCGAGTAGGAAATTACTAGTGTCTGACTTGGATACGCCAAACTTTCATAGGAAAATTGCGAAATTAAACTCTCAGTGTGATAGCCAAGAGATAGATGTTAAAGAGAATCATAGTCATGTGAGAAATGAAGATAAGTTGTTTTCTACTACATCTGCTATTAACGAGTTTAGGTTAAACGAGAGAGACACGGTTGTAGATTTAGATATTGGCGATATATCTAACGATAACAGTTCTACGAAAAGAACTGAGGCATCTAACGGTAGTGATAGAATCGAACGTAAAGTGAAACGGAGTGAAAGTTATCGAATGGCAAATAGTCCCATAATGTTTATTAAAAAGTTTTCTATTAACGGGGAAAAATCTTCAAAGATTTGTAGAACACCATCGGAAGAATTGCAAGAGGAGTTGTTAAAGGAAAGGATTAATTATCCTGACACAATTTCCAGTCCTGAACCTCCGAACGTAAACTTTGATATGAACGTAACGATCTCGATTCCCTTTACGACTGTTTCAAAAAGTCCTAGGCCCAGACCCATGGACATTGAACCTGCCAGAGTTCTTAAATATTCTGGTAATGACACTGAAATTTGGTAATCAGTGAAATTTTTTTATTAACTGTTGGCGTCTGTTTTTATCAGTTACAATTAAACAAATCAATTTCAGATATATCGATTTCTATTCTCATAAGGGCGAATATGATATAATACGTATAAAGCTAGGATAAAGAAGTTATGTCTAAGAAATTGACAATAGAATAATGAGCGGAATTGTTTTGTTCGGTTAATAGGTTAAATGGTATTAGTGAAATTATATTATTAAGTATAATAATTGTAACATTTCTTGATTTTTAATAATCCAATGACTTCGCAATTGTGTATCAAACAACCATGTCACGTGTTTTATATTCAAAAAGTCATAATTTTTGAAATTTTCAAACATTTTCTTGCTGGTAACTCTGAATATAAGTAAAATTTCTAATCCACATAAATATCAGAACTTATACAATTCAATAGTTCGAGGATTTTGTATCTGTGATACTATACAATAATACATATTGTTAAAAGTAATTGCAATAATAATATTGGTTTTGTTTTATCACAATCAAGGATTTTAAAAAGACACATTAATAGTGTTTCACCAATTTAGGTTTGTGTTACTCCAATACAAAAATTTGTATGTACTTGAAAAATCTTTACTAAGATTTTTATGACAATATTTTTAAAAAATTGGATATTGAAATTGTATGATAAATTGGCTTACAATTTTTTTATACACGATTCATGTTAAAGAAGAATATTTTAAATAAAATGACATAGACAAGTGCAGTTAGGAAATTTTGACCTGATAAATTTTATTATCATAAAATATGTGTTATTAAGTATTTCTCGTGCTACGAGTTACTTTAAATGTTACTTTATTACATTATCGATGTCATTTAATTATTATAGAAATATAGGGTGACTACACATAAACGCTTAGCATCAAATAGGAATTAAGAGATTTTTTAAAGTATAATCTAGTTGAAAGGATATAAGGAAAATTATAACAATTATTAGAAAATATCAGAGAAACATAACACACAATTTCTGTTTATAGATATTATATCTTCCGGTAATTTTTGAACTGAATATTTAAAATATTCTCTAACTAGAAAAAAGTCTGAGAATAGAAAATGAATTATTTTGTTTAATCTAATTCTTAATTCAAAATTATTTCTGAACTCAAAACAGTAAAACGAGGATGAATTTAAAAGAGTAATAAATATCACAAATGTCATTTTTTATTTTTTATCTCATTATTGGATAATGATAAATAGTTTTCTATCTATCTATATATATATGTATAAAATACGACTAATTATTAACAAAAGGTATTTTAAGATTTACCAAAATAGGATGAAATTATATACTTAATAATATTTTGATAAGTTCATTGTTCGATACGAAATAGACGAAAAAACTATACCTATGAAATAAAATTGTTTTAATTAATTCCAAACTGCTTCACGTTAATAAACTTATAAAAATTAATATGTACTTCTCGTACACATAAATATTCTTCAATAGACATTTTATTTACAGTTCATAGATAAAAGCACTTTATATAAAGAAATTAATATTTTTTTGGTAGAAATTCTTAAATATAAAAATATCGAAATACTTCATAACTAATGAAATTTCTGAAGTGCATAACCAATACAATTCAATTTTACAAATTTATTAAGCAAACGGCTGACAGTTGGTATCTTCCTAATACATTAAGAATTAGTCTTGTTGCACAAGTGTCTTAGAAGATCCTCTGTTCCTTGTTACTCAAGCAGTTATGTAAATCGCGCATTAGATAATTGCCGAAGACAGGGATTCAGAGCAGTAAATAGATTGATCACATCAAGGACCAGCTGGAGCGGAAAAGAATAAAAAAACGAAATAAAAGAAAGTACGTCGATTTGGGAATTATAGATATATGCACGTATTCCAGTTCTCGACTCCACGAAAGGAGAGTACAGGCTAATGGGAGAGTGTCATTTGCTCGGAGATTAATGAGGGCAAACGGCAAACGGCAAACGGCAAACGATCCGTTCGACGGTTACGATAACGAGATCGAACAATGTTTTTCCGCGTTAACGTAGACACGATAGAAAAGTCACGTTTCCTGTATCTACCGAATCATTCGTCCGATTCATCGACAGCTGCCCCTAACTTAACGTTGCAAAACGATAAATATGAATTCTCTCCTTTTGTCGTCTTTTATGACGTACGGAATATTTCAGAGTTTAATAGTTTTGATGATAAAAGCCTAGCGAACCAGTCCCAACCGATGTATTTACAAAAGTGCATGCTTTTCGCAAGATTAATAGATAACATTACATGCGCATTTCCATTAGTTTCTTTATTTTTAACGCGCCATGGATTTCCCATTTTTCTTCCACAAACAACCACCTGATTACATGTATTGATATCACCAGATAAAAATGTATCTTCTCGTTGCCGTCTATATACTCCACTTTCGTAGTCTTTCCTTCTTCAGTTATACATAGTTATATATAGTTATATATTTTATATATATATATATATATATATATATATATATATTATATATATTATATAATATTATATATATTATATATTATATATTATATATATTCAGTTCATTTTTTTGCAGAGTTTTTATAAATATATATATATATATATATTTTATATATATTTTATAAATATATATATATATATATATATATACACACACTTATACATAGTTATATATTATATATATATAATATATATAATATATAATAATATATATAATAAAATATATATATATATATATATATATATATATATACTTTACATATATACTTTACATATATATATATATATATATACTTTACATATATACTTTACATATATATATACTTTATACGAATAGAGTGAGTTCATTTTTTTGCAGAGTTTTCTATCCACTATCCGATACGTTTAACTCCTTTTCTCATGATTTCTTGATAGTTAAATGAGTGTTAATTGTTGCATTCTGTAATACCACGTTGAATGTAAAATATTGTGATATTTAGGAAGTACAATGCAACTGGCAACAATAGAGAATGGGGCAATTCTTCATGGAAAAATAAGTAAAGGACATGGAGTAAAATTTTTTCATATGGAACTTCGTGTCAGAATAATGTAGAGATTTGTTTAGAATAGAGAGATGCTTTACTTTGGATATTTTTCATATTCTTATGTTATGTACATTTTATATAAACTATATACATAGAATGATCGATAAGATGTGGTAAAGCCGGAAGTGTACGTAAAAAAAAAAATAAAATTATTTTCGAAAAAATTGATTTGAAATATTTGTATTTATTGAATTTAATAGTGAAGAACACATGATGAAATATAATACTTATAATGTGATAAATTTTATTATTTTAGAAATTGTTGAATTATTTATTATTGTATTAAATACAAACTGATAAGTTTATATCCTATTCTTCCTATTAAAATTCATCTCTATTTTAAAGTTATTGAATTTATTATTCTGTAACATTGTGTGTTCTCCATTATTCTATTTTATAAATAAAAATATAATTAGAGTTTACAACGAAATCTGTAATACTTATCAGGCAAAAACATAAAATTAGTTTTTCGAAAAAAATTTATTTTTTCACGTACCAGTATTCTCTTTTACATCCTCAGTTGCATCACAGGTCATCCTATATGTAATATATATTGAATACACAATGTGTGAGAATACATAAAATATGCCAAGTAAGACATTCATTATACTACTTGGGAAGTGATAGATATCTCTATTCAAGTTCCATTTTTTAAACTGTATTCATAAAAATATGATGTTACATAAACATCTCCAATTTAATAATTTATATTCATTAATTTTTACTTTGAAGACTTGAAACTTAAGGTAAGGCTCAAACGTTGCTACTAATAAAACCTGCTATTTGTCAAACCAGAACCACAATTTACGAAACGAGTATAACTTCATATCATAAAGCATGGGGTTAATATAAATAGTCCAACGGTTTAAAATAATCCTTTACGATTAGGATAAATTTCCATCAATTCATTTCATTTTCTCAATCGGAACCTATATTATAACTAAGATACAAAAGAAATTATAGGAAACATCACGGAAATATAAACGGTTGTTTACGAACCATTGTCGGAACGAAGACTTCGTAACCTGCCATTATGTTAGGGAAAGGAATTATAGTGCGTTTGATGACGAGTGAATAGGAAATTTTTCGCTTCAGCGTAGAGTGTACAATAAAGTTAGCAGCGGAGACTGATAAGCTGGAAAACTCCAGGGAGCCCCCAATGAAGCCACACTTTGTTAGTCCTTATCAGCATCATTAGCCGCTGGCTCAACAACTAACGGAATTGCATCAGACATGATGTTTATCCCACTCGATAATTCGAAATCCAGATAAACAAAATTCCCTCCTACTCGTAGCAGACGATTCAAATACTTTCGAGCGGATGCCACCAACCTCAGTTCACTTCGATCTGGCCACGTTTACATCAGGGAATCGCCTAACTTTACCGATTAAGCTATCCCTCGACCCTCCGAGCTTCATCCCTTTTCGAAGATTTCAGAAATTTGTAGTTATAATTTCTTATAGTTTCTCTATCTATTTTACGAACTTAAACCATTATTATCAATAGCTGACGTAACTTCCCGTGGATCTTGCAGGCATCTATCCTCTACCTATCCTTTAAGATCAATTTAATCTAAAACTGCCACTGTAAATAATTTGTCTATCATGCGAATATGCAAACTTAAAATAAGTCAATACTGAAGCTGTTCACGGTTTCCAATGAACGTTCGTCGTGTTACTGTTCGGACATTGTATGGAGGCCTGTGCTCGAGCATCAGGAAGTTGTTAGATCTTCACGCGTGAATAGGTTGACAGTGAGTTGGGAGAGGAAGAAATTCGTGGTTTTAACAAGGGGCGATGATAAGGCGGTATCAGTCTAGCAACGAAGAGGAAACCTTGTCGCTAGACAGGCAGTCGCCAGTTTTGATAGCCAGAGAGTGAACAGTGGTTGTAAAACGAGCGTGGTCTTTGCGATTTGACAATCGTCATAGGCTACAGTTGCATTCCAACATGCTGGCGAAACATTTGCTCTTTATTGCAACCAAACGACATCGTAAGTCAAAAAATTTCGACTTTTGGTTAATTTTCTTTTTGCTTTTTAATTCTAACTTTTCACAATATGTTCTTTAGTTTAATTATCGGCGTTTTGTTCTTTTTTTTTGAGAAGTTACAGGTTTTAGTTTGCTTAGAAATTATGTATGTATGTACATAGACGCATTGTTGCGACAGTGAATTATATTTTTTTGAACTTGTTATTGACATACATTGCCGTTATAAATAGTGCATTTTACTGATTGTTAAACAATAGATGTTCATATTCGAGTGTTAATATCTTTTGTTACAATTTATTTTCGTTGGAATTAATTTCAGAAATAAATGGAAAGATTTTAAGCTGACATGTCAATAACATAATTTTCCTACCAGATTGTTACTTTTTATTGTAATAATTTTTATTTGTCGGTATTTGTGTTTTATTTTCTCGTCACTTTTCTGTTGTCGAAAGTTTCTTCGTGAGATATATACACAAGAGCTCGCATTATATGTATGTTTCCATTTAAAAAAATTCTGACGAAGATTGTTATTATAAGCTCATTATGGAATATGTAGAATAAGTACGAATAACACTTGAAACTGAATTTACAAAAAATAATATGTTGCTATAAATGTCTGATTGGTTGCATTTACAATGCACGCATGTTTGGTAACGCATGAGAATAGTTTTAATTACTCTCATACTCCTGCTACGATTTTAGGATTGTTATGTTCCATTTCGTTCTCATTTTAACAAACGAAAGAATTTTTAATATTTTATTGAAAAGGTTGACCATAGCATCGAAACAAGTCTTCCATATATTCTTAAGATTTAAAAATGTTCTCAATAATAAAGAAAGCCAGCTGAGTTAAAAATAACCCAGAGGATATAACAGGATTGAGCTTGAACATTAAATCTTTAATGTCCTCAAATATCTCTTCGATATGATAGGCTTAATCTATTCAAGATTCCTGACACTTCAGCAGATACAACATCCTTCATTACATCTTATATATAAAAATCTAAATCAAAGGAACAAACATTAACTCCCTAATTTTTTCTATCGCATTGTATTGTCAGATCTGTTGCAAGTGCATATTTTGTATTATCTATATATAAAATACTTTTATATAAATTAACACGCTCGCAACCGGCAACACATACTTTTAAGGTACAAAATGAATGAGTATATAGGTACGTTTATCTAATACGTGGACTGACATTTGCACAGCTGATTGCGATTTGTTTTTATCTTTGTTTTTAAAACAATATCGCCTTACGTACTTCGTATCTGTATTTTCTCCTTTATTATTTGATTTAGTTTTATTATATTACAACTCTATTATGTGTGTAAAAAAGTAAAGTTTCCTAATCAATCGAATACTATCATAAACAAAGTTACCCCATTTTCTGTAATATTTCCTATAATAGAAATAGGAATCAAAGGACTCAAAAATTAGTTCCAAATAAGAGCCGGTTTACTTTTGTAACAATAATTGTGTTCTGACATTTGTATTTCTTTCTTAACGACGTTTAATATCAATGAAATTGATAATAATATAATATCAAATGACACAATTTTATCATTAAGTAATTATATCAAATGTAAATTTGCTAATATGGCTCGCGTGTGAATAGGATATCTTTTTTATTGGTAATTGATCTCTGTTTGTATAATATAAAATAATTAAAATTAGTCTTAGAAATAAAACCTGGGATAGAGGGAGAATGGAGAAGATTGATTAAAATCAAACATTTAGACTTAATTTCTTTAAAAATAAACTACACATTGGTACGATAATATAATTTGTTGAACAGTGTCCTTCTCTTTACAAATTTTTTCTGTTCGAATGTAAAACATGTAGTAGTGTATACGTTTATAAAATTAATTATACAAATAATCTTTAAAAATATTATTGTTACTTGGAAAATATAGAAAATATCGTTTAAAGTGGAGCATTTGCTTTAATCCATTTATCAGCATCAAAAGAAATGTACGTTATCAAAACACGTGTCAAGCTTATTTGAGCAAATATACATCTACATATATTTACTGTAAATTATATCATCGCTGAAGTTTATTACCTATAATGAAATAAAATATGGTCATGTCACTATTTGGCATTGATAATGGCACAATATAAAAGATTTGAAATTTGCTTTTATCGAATAGGTTTACATGATGTTTCTATTTTTATTATGTAAAACGATATATTTATCGTTCCATTAGTTTTACCTCAGCAAAAAAAATTATTACTTGTGCCGCTATCAACCCAGTTTTAGTTTTACAACAATGACACATTTTCAGTTGTTTTGTGACACTACAAGTGGAAGGTTTTAGAGCTTTCGCTATTAATGGCATATTTTATGTTAAGTTAGCGTTATAATGTCACTAAAATGACCTACAAAAGATTTCTTTGTAAAATTTAAAAAGTCTCTCCTGTAAAATTTACATTTTTTGAGTTATGCCATTATCTGTACCAAGCAGTGATGTTATAATTCTTGGCGACAAATGCGATACATAAACAAATATGAATAAAACAAGTTGCAATCAATGAATGTATTTCATAAAATTTCATAAACGTTTTAGCGTTACCAAACATGCGTGCATTGTAAATGCAACCAATCAGACATTTATAGCAACATATTATTTTTTGGAAAATCAGTTTCAAGTGTTATTCGTACTTATTAAAATTAATATTTCGTTTTGAATTATGTCCGATATTTTGTATTACTTTTGTGTTTTCTTTTTCTGTTAATATCTATTAGGTTGTCCTGAAAGTTTCTTTCCTTTTGTAAGGAAATAATAGTTGCAAAACCTCTTTTCGTTTTATATTATTTTATATTATTCTGTTTCCATTATTATAATCATACATGATTCGACAACAATAATATAAAACAGAGAATGTGGTGCATCCATTATTTCCTTACAAAACGAAAGAAACTTTTGGGACAACCTAATACTTCACGAGCAACTTGTTAAAAAGGGATAAACCTAGCGTAAATATGTAATAATGATGTGGGGATGGCGCATTCATAGACCCATGCTTTCAGAAGTTTGATAATTATTCCTGTGAGATACGATAGTATGCCTTTTTAACACGTTCAATGCTTATGGTAATTGAAAATTTGCATACATACCTACCTGTGGTTATATTGTGAAATATGAATTATTATGAAACACTTCTAAATTCGGGATTTTTAGTTCACGTGCTATATTCAGGTCGATAACATGTATTATTTAAAAGCATGTGTCGATGCGAATATGTGTGAAATAGTAACCTGACCGATTTCAATGATTTTGGAATATGTTGTCACAGTCAACATTCTAAACAACTTTTTGCTATATGCATATATAACCGCCATGACGTGCCATTCAGCTTTAATTTTTAGATACTTGTCTAATCCAACCTATAATTCATTGATTTTTCTTGTTTGTTTATACATTATTAAAAATAATTATTTTTTTCATCGATGAGTTAAGTTTAGGTTTGTGGGAACCTATTTCAGAATGAATTGAATCATAAGCTACATTTAATTAAAAATTTTTGCTTGAAAACTAAGATCGTGCGACGCGGTGGTTATACACATGTAGTTGTAGAAGAATATTGTTCAAAATATTACTTATGATAACATAATTCAAGGTCATTGAAATCTGTAAGGTCGGCCGCTATTTCCAATAATTGTCGAAACAATCCTGATTACTTTGTGTAAATATTTGTTCTCAAAATAGAACTGATGCGACGATTTACATGTATATTGAACAAGAATGAAACTATACAGTATATCACGAAATTTAATCTAACATTTAACCTAATGTTATCCATTATCATTGTCAAACAACAAACAATTTTGCAATACAAATGTAACTTTCTCACTTAGCGATGAATTTTACGATAACACCATAACCCATTAGAGTATTTTCAATACTTAGCACTAAATAATATTTAATATTCAAATAGTTTTGATCTTGTAGGTTCGTATTGCATTTGTAGCTATTTTTATTTCGTATCACCACTAAATGCCTTTGATTTTAAATGCCTTCAGATTTAAACTGAAAGTTTACAATTTATTTAGCAATGGTGTAAGATTTATTAAAGTTTAATAAACTATATTTAAAGATTAGATACAAGACCTCCGGCACGTATTGTTTAAAAAATTTAAATTTATTAACGCAAACATATTCCAGATTAAATCAAATTCCTGGTGCTTTTGCTAATAAGTTAAAAGATATTTATCTACTTCCACATTTATATCAAAAGTATTTATTTGTAAGAGG
Organism: Bombus waltoni; assembly: GCA_014737395.1. NCBI lineage: Eukaryota > Metazoa > Arthropoda > Insecta > Hymenoptera > Apidae > Bombus > Bombus waltoni. The sequence continues at coordinate 19,760 of JACXII010000061.1, read as the reverse complement.
AAATTTAAAAAATAAACACAGATATATTCACGCATAAAAACACATGAAATTAAGTTCCTAATTTTTAAGGTATGTTCAAAATTATGTACATTAGAATACAAGATGATAAAAATTAATTTTAAATTTAAATACTAACATACTGGTTGACATTGTACGACATAAGTATTCTCGTTTATAATCGGTTTCCTGCTGAGTACTTTTCGAATTACGTCACGGAAGATAACCATAGGTCACGTTTACTTACAAAAGTGGAATTACTAATCATATCATGATATATTTCTGTCATTTGATAACCGATTAGCTTATATGTTTGAAGTAATTTTATTTGACTCAATGGCAAATCACGTCTAATCGACAATGGAAAATTTCGTGATACTTCTGTTCTAATTCTGTCCTTTTAATATTCTATCTGAATTTGTTTTTTTTAAGATTCTAATAATAAGTAACTTAACAAGATTTATGTGTACGATATAGTCGCAATAAATATATCGCATATCGCAATAAACATTTTGCAATTATTTTGTAGATGTTGTTTTGAAAAATTTTACAATTTAATTTTTCCATCTATACAAAAAATAGAATTTTATATTTTTTCCATTATAAAATTATTGGTATATTATTGTTTGGTATCATTTAATTCAAATAATTCTTATGAGAAATAATGGTTTCAATAATATTAAACACACATAATTATACTTTGCCAAATTTTAATGAATCCTTTATTAAATGTTAAGTGTACGAAGTCACTTTATTTATTATAATAGGTATGTTACTGAAATGAATACTATGAAAAAATTCATTTGTAAATTTTTACAACAAACATTTCTTTACACTTTTTAAAGTACTTATCTAATTACATTAAATATGTAAATACATATATGTAATAATGAAAAATTTGTGGATATATAATTAAATCATTACGATGTGCCTATATTACATATCTCAAAACTTTATCGACACAAAATGGAATACTTACTAATTAGTCAAATAATGTTTTTAATGTATTATTGGTAGATAGTTTGAAAATAATTAAAAACAAAGGAATTACATAATAAATAATATATAATATAAAACAAAATTTTTGAAAATATTATGATTTATAAAAATCAGTACGGAGTACCAAACAAAAGCCTTAAACCTAGCAAATAAAGATGCTACGTTTTTATCCTCATTTTCAAAATGGTAAAATGTCAGTATCATGAATAAATAAATAAATTGCAAATAAAATTTGTTTTCTATCGAAGATGTTATCGAATATTTTCCGAATAAATTCATTTTGTACTTTTTGTTATTTTGTTTTCACTTTTCAGTATGTCAAAAGAATGATTTCTAATTTTTTACTTGAGTTTCTCTTTTTGCGTGTTCTAAATGATTTCATACGTATTGTACAATATTTATATCAAGGCTGTATCATCATTCATAATATAATCACATTTTCAAAAATTTCATGAAAAAGGAGAAATCACAAGCGAGTAACGCTATCTAATTTCTACAACCAGTCTTCTATTAAGGATATCATTTACAAATTTTGGAATAATTCGTTTTCATGTACTAGTACTATATCTTAAAAAATTACATATTCAGTTGGGTTTATATGACCAGTAACGTAATGTAATTGTAATCAAGACTTTTACACAATACTGTAGGGTTCTTCATACATACACGCCATTCTTCGCTTTTTCTTTGGCCTATAGCATGAAACGCGATGATATTAAAAAGAAAAATTCATAGCGATATCCTGAATACTCCGTATAACCGAAGAAAAGAAATGTTTCATGGCGCTATCGTTTTACATTCTTGATAATCGTCTTGGCTGTCGCATATATCATAGTAGTTACTGAAAAAGTGGAGCAACATGACATGTTGCTCAATAAAAATAAAAGCCACTGTCTGATGCTATAGAAATCTACGTCGTTATTAAATCGTTTCAAAGAAAAATATATCTTCCTCGTCATTTGTATCCTGTAGAATACGACGAACGCAAGGAATAATTAATTATCGTGTGCAGCATTTATCTACAATTTTATGTTTTTAACATATGATGTGAATTTATTGTTTGAGTCATATGAATTGTACCATGAATCAGTTATATGAACATCTGACTGTAGAATTTATGTAAATTATTGTCTTTTGGTGATATGAAGCAATTTTCGGCTGATATGCGAAATCGTGATATGCGAAATATAAATGAACAATAACATTATACATATAAAAAGTTTATTATAAAGATTTTACATAAAAAAATAAATTGAAAAATGTTGGTTAAAATTAATGTATACGAGACTTGGTTTTTTAACATCTACGTTGAATACACGAAAAATATTATACATATATGTATGAAAATTAAACTCTTTTACTCTCGATTGAACTAATAAGTTATTAATTAGTTAAACAGTAACTATGATTGTTTTTGGTAAACCTTAACGTAATATATCTTCCTCATAAAATCATTCAGAAAAATATGTTTCTATTACTTATTAAGTAAAAACTAACTTTTCTTAAACGGTAAATAAATTGGTCCTGAAAAGGTTAACAAGTTAATCTCAACACACATGTATGACATTTTCGTGCTATACGTGTTATTACACATACTACAGCCATTGCTAAACATCGATGGTAGATACTAAGACAAAATATCTTATTATTAAATCTTTTTAATAGCTTAAAGATTATTGATCAATCGTTCGTTCTTTATCTCTAAAATATTAAAATAATCTATCAACCATTAGTATCAATTTCATAAGAATCTGCAATAAGTTTAATAAGTGTGCAAATAAAAGTGTAATGAAATCCGTCCGTGTAAATAGGTAATTTATTAAATTTAGAAATATACATAAGTTAAAAGAAAAGATCACTTTTAATTTTAAGAGGTGCAACGCTTTCAGGCCACACGGTTAATATCCATTATTAATTCCTTTAATTTTAACATGGTAAAAGGTGCTACCTGTTCGAAAGCAATTGTTGACAAAAATCTGTCGAAATGGAAAAGGACCTGAAAAAGTTTCGAAACTTAATAGGAGAGCAAAAGAAATATTATAAGAAATTAAGCGGAATATATCGATACTTCGCAGGCAGTGTTCACCAGCTGGAAATTATGGCCATTGCCCATCCTGCTGGCAGACTAGATTAAGTTACTATACAACTTTTTCATATATGTACAATAATGTACATATACATATATATATATATATATATATATATATATATATATACGTTCTCGCATGTGCTCTTCGTTTTTTCCACCTTTCCTTTTACGAGTCAGAACATATTGGATTACAGAAATTTGCACGTAAACAGTGGATTCGATCACTTTCAGAGGGGAGAATTGCTTGTTCTGTAAGTATTAGTGTGTGCCACGTATATGCATCGAAGAGAGAATTATAATAAAATCCTGTACACGATAAACGAGTGAATAGCTGCTCCTTTTATCGTCTTTTGTTTCTTCGTTGTTGGTCGAGGTATCGAAACACAATGAAAACAAAGAAAAGCAAGGTAAACATGCAAAATCAATTGATCAATTATTGGAAATGCAAATTTTATGTATGAAATACAAAATTGTATCGCATTATGTATTTTTGTATCTTTTATTTAATTTAATTGCTTTTTTTGCAATTATTCATATTAGAAAAATATCATTGTTGCAATGTAAATATATCAAATCGTATTATATACACTTGCGTTAAAACTTACTCGTGTCATCAGCGTTTATTGTGAATTACGCGCGTCATAATAAGCAGCAATGTAAAGTTAGAACAAGAACAAGAAAAAATATTGTGTAATAAATAGCAAACGAGTTCAGGTTTCAGCATGTGGTGAAAACGTAAGTGTGCCTCGACTTTGCCATGTCGCATGTTAACTGATGCGTGCTCCTCCTTGCCCCTTGTTGTAAGTAGCGCATAGCACTAACATTCTAGTGACTAACTTCAGATAAGGGACTTCATTCATAATCAATCTTTCATCCGCCATTGACATTAGGATGCACCACTTATCAGTAAAACAAGAATATAATATATTAAAAATTTTACATATAGTGTTTTTAAAATGTTTCGTAGCGTTTTTAGGAGTATATTGTACTAGCTATAATGATGGAAAAATATCATGTAAATATAGGTCTAGTTGCAAATGCTATATTTTCGAATCACCATTTTTTAAATTAAATATCAAATCAAATTTTTAAAGCAATTAGAGATATTGTTCTTATAATATTGCTTTACAAATATGACTTTTGTGAATAACGAGCTTTTGCTATGTTTATATATTTATTAGAAATTTCAACGAATAATGTTTCTGGTTTTATCTGAAAAGTTGTGTAGGATAATTTATAAGTGAAAATATATAAAAAACATTATGTGAAATTTGGTAAACACTTTATTATAAAATCTACGTTTCATTCATTTTTCAAAATTATAAGTAGATATTGAACACAATATGAAACATACATATACAGTGTATAAATAGGAAAGTGTTTACTTATAAATTCAAATAATTGTATTATGAAAAACATTATTTCTATAATTTTTCTAGAATATACGGTTTAAAATACATTTAGTTCGAAAAATCATAAATATATAAAACAGATTCCAAATTTCTATTTTGAAAATAATTACAAAGTGATTAAGTCGAATTTTGTATAACATTTTTCCTATTTATTTGCTTGCTAGTCAAAGTTTTACTTTTATAAAAAATACATTTTTATATTTTGTTGTAGAATATGAAAAAATAGCTCTAATTATAGTTATTTATTACAGTAAATACGATTGATTTTTCGTATCCTATAATGAAAAATTTGAAGTTACATGTTTCACATAATATTAAACATTTGCTAATAATTTTGTAATAAAATGCTTGCAGCTAAATCTAATATTTCTTTTATTTTCACTTGATAATTATATGCTTGCAGTTTCATAATAAAAACGTAAAACATTTTGTATATCGAAAAATCCAGAAAATTGGATTCTTAAAACTTTATTATGAAAAAGACTGAAATACTTATAATTGTATAGGTTATACTATGGCAAAATTATATTGATATTTTATTCGAATATATTCTTTAATGAAGAACATAGAAAAGTTATAATTGAATAACCCATCCAAGCGCTTGATGCAACATTAATAGAAATTAAAAAAAATAAACGTTTTCACTAATATGGGTAGTACAATACAATTTTAAAATTGAATACAATGTTTTAAAAACACTCTTAATTTTGCAATTACCACTTGAGTACAATTAATTCGTAATTCATATTTGGTGTTATAATTTTAATCAATGTAATTAAGTAACACACCAAATACCACATATTTTCATATTTCTCTCGCTACATCAAGAATTAATCAGCTTGTGACTAATAGTTAGAGGTCTACTTACAACCTGGGTAGAGGAGCATGCAGTATTTTATACTGTACATGTACGTATATACGTACTTATATGTTACTATATAGTGTAAAAGGCTAATTCCTTACTTGTGTGCACTTGTATGTTTATAAATGTGTATATTTCTCTTCCTATTTTTTTTTTGTATTCGATCGATGATGAATGCATCGCATCTTGCCATTCGAATGTACATACTGATGAATTATGTCGTTAAATCTTTATGAGGAATGTATGGTGTGAATAGATGTCATTTTTTATGGAAATCATAGTTGTATTTTGTTATTTGTTCTTTCTGTTCACGTTCACGTTTCACCTGTATCGTATCATATATTATCCATCCTTCACTGTAAATATTGTAGCTCACCTAAAATCGATCAGTTGCTCAAGGCTATATTCTCGAAGAAACTGGCAATTATATTTTTTTGCTGCAATACTTTTACTTTCATATTTTATTCGGAGGAGTAGAAAATTTTTGAACTATCAACATATTCAATAATACTTTTTTAAAATGTTTAGTACTTTAATACTTAAATATAGCTTAAATATTACAATTATTTAAGAGTATTATAATTTATAGTATCTGTTAATAATTAATAATATTTTAATTTTAAATACAGGCGATATCACATTTCGGGTATTAAATTCGCCAAAAAAATATTTTGGATAAAAGTTAATCAACTTTCATTCGGCTATAAATTGCGATATAAGAAATTTTCAAAAAAATTGTTTTTTTGACGAAAACAAAAGATTACCTTCAATGTTTTGAAATAATATTACGTATTTTTGGATCGATATTATTGTAGGTAATGTTAAATTTAACAAGTTGAACGACCTATTATATCCTGACCTTAAAACAACATATCTGAATCTTGAAATGTTGGCATAATCGAGAGAAATCTTATTGTTAAAAATTATTTTATTTCGTCCAAATCTTTCATTTCAAAATGGTGAGCTTCAAAATGAAAAATGTTAGTCATATGCATATTACAAAAGGAGCATAATCAGCGCGTAAAAATAAATATACATTGTATAGTGTAAGAGGACGTTTGTGCGTTCAATTATGATAAATATTCGAATTATAGTCCATAATTTTCTAACCACAACTCCGAACAATATAGTAAATTTGTATTGATTACGGCTGCAATATCGTCACAACGAATTTCTTGACATGTTTTGCTACTTCGCTGATGTTTATGCCCTTTTTTGTAATATACGTATGATTAACATTTATTTGTTTGCAACTTACCATTTTTGAAATGTGTAATTTGATTGAAATAAAATAATATTTTAGCGATAACGTTTCCCTTGTTTTACGCCAACATTTCACGATTCATGGTTATTTCAAAGACAAAGTATAATAGGTCGTTGAACTCGTCTTAACATCAGCTACAAGAGTATGACTAAAAAAATCAAGATGGCCATGATCTTTTGTTGAAAAAACAGTTTTTTGAAAATTTCTTATATTGCAGAAGTTTCATAATTTCGACAAACAAAAGAAAAGATACCAAAATAGTTATTCTAATAGTTAAGTTGTAGTACGATATTTGTGTATAACTTTTTAATAAAATGCTTACAACCAAACGTAATACTTTTTTCTATATTAGTCTTGATGTTGTATGTTTACAGTTTGTCGAAATTCATATATAATTTACGTATACATTCAGGATTATATTTCAGTGGTCTTGAAAATTAATTGATTTTGGATAGACCCTAGTCATTATTCAACTCCAAACTTTCCCAATACCTATCGTTTACCTTCTTTCTTTTTTTATTATCTCTCGTGTCTATGTTCGCACTCGTGCACTTAGTCTATGTACATATGCATACTAGTTTTAGAGAAAATAAATGCACCTCATACGCGTACCTGGCAACCTCGCTAGTAGCTCACGTACATATCGTAGTACTATAGTTCTTGTTATGGTGAGTACATTTTGTTTTTAACTCCATCAAGAAACACGCGGGTCCGATATAGAATGTCCCTTATCCTTCGAATGTACATTCAATCAAAGAGAGCAGTAATTTTCAGCTTTTTCACGGGTACTAACGAAACAAAAAGTTAAAATATTTCAGGACAAAAAAAAAATATATAGTAAAGTATTCAAACACTTGCAAAGATATTTTATGAATGTGTTATGTATATTATACGAAACATTTCGAAATTTCATTTGCTTTGCAATCAGATCGAATTATTATTATTACGTAGATAAAGTTTGAAACTAATCTAATAATATATGTAGAAAGCACAAAATATTTAGCGCAATATATAGTACCATATACTTCGTATAGGTCTCAAAAGCATTTAAACAACTTTGAAATGGTTATTTATTCCATATACTAACTTTTTATCCATATATATATATGGATAAATATATGAAAAATATATGACTATATATATTCTAAATTATTACGATAATTGTGATATAAATATACACCGTATAATAATGTATAATGATTTAAAATATTGTCAGAACTATTTTTGGATGATAAAATATTTATAACTATAGCACACGTACCACTAGTTGATAACCGCTAAAACAGGTTATTCTAGTCTTGTTCTATCATTTTTTTAATTAAATGTGATTCATGAAAATTACGGAACTGCATTCCATATCGGACTTGAGTAATTGATCGAAGAACTGTAGTTTTCTCGTGCTTTTGCCGAATGCTTACGTATGCAAATGTATCTTTGCATCGTGCTTGCTTCGCTTTGATCTTACTAACGATAATGTTATTAATGGATCAATTTATCTTTTAATCTAGAGTTATTTATCATGGATTATTTAAAAAATTTAAATATCGTTTGTATTGACGTGAATATATCATGTTAATATGAAAATCTAAAAGATGCATTACGAAAATAATAGATTTTTGCTCTGAATCGAAACTGACGGTAATATCTATTAACGGCAAGATTTCGAAAAAATCTAGAAACAAATAATAGGTGCAATTTGTGTAATAATTATTTAATATCAATTAATTAATAATTAATTAATATCAATTAAGCGAATGTCTAACAAATAGCGTATACGATCTAATTCTATTTAAAACTTGTGAAAGATCTTCGTAAGTCTCATTCAAATTAGTCAAATTACTTAAAAAACAACTTGAATATAAAATTTGTTATTTAGTTGATTTGATCTATTCTTTCAGCAGTTTCCCTGCTGCTCTCCATTAAACAGGTTTGTCTTTAAGTCATTTGTATTTCAATCACTAAGTCACTTAAATTATGAAAACGTGTTATTTTACTTGACTTTAAACATTCTCTCGAGTTTCCAATGAAATTTTAATTCTTACAACTATTCATTAACTTGAAGAAAATAATTCTTAGATAATGTGCAGTTTGTCATATAAATTATATTCATCATACATTTATACATGCAGAACTTCGTCTATGTGAATTAAACGAAATTTTAATTAATGCTCTGTTAATTATATATTTTTTTATCTTTATTTTTACTATATGAAAAATCATAGATCATAAGGAGAATCAGTAACCTATTATACTAATTTCATTTATATAAACTCTTTGTTTCTGGACAAATTCATGTAAATGCAGTTTTACTACAATGTTAGTCCTATTTCATGGTTTGTCTACATCTTCTTCAACGTAATTTTAGGTATTTATTTTTAATTAGATGTAAACGTACAGTTAGGATATTTATATTCAAATGCTCCTAAGTGAAGAAACTTGATTTATATACAATGCATCTCATAAATATAAAATCATACTAAAATTTTCTAAAATTTAAAACATGATAACTCTAATTAAAACTATATGTATATACAAAATGAAATAGTTAAAATTATTGAAAGTTAGAGGAGTAATGAAATGTTCTGTTATGCTTGTTCTATTATGAAACGAATATAAATTGGATTTCAATTGCTTTTGTTACAATTTATCTCTTGAAGAAAATTTGGAGAAAACAGAAAAAGAATTGTTTCTCAGTACAACTTCAAACATTGCAAAATTCGTTCCTTACCACATTTATCATGTCATACAAGAATTAGAAATTTTTTGACAATGTTATATGGATTATTTCTTTCGCGACAGATTTATACAGATGAAGTTCTACTATAATGTTATTCCTATTTCGTGTTTCTTTTCATCCATCTCCCCCATTTTAACTTGACTTAAAGTCAAGTAACTTATCATGTGAGAAGTTTTTGAAGAACTGCGATATAAAAATGTAAAATAATATCAAAAAAAGCTTATGTCCCTACACAATGTTCTTTGTTTATACACAACTATTGTAGATGCTTACATATATAACTAAAATAAAATTCGCATGAAGTTTCAAATGCTTAATGATAGAAAAATACAAGCTTGAAGTTAGATTACTCGAGAATTCAAATATTTTGAATAATTATTAATCTTAACTACAGCAAGGCGTTAATATCTGCAAAACTCTCATAATTAATCATTAGATAATACAAAATTAAGCTAAACCTCAAATTGCATTGAGCATGAATAAGGGAAATGATTAATTATTTTGTTTCAGATAATACGCTATTGGCAATAGACTCGGTGCCCTCTCATGGGATAGTCCAACCTCCACCTTATATTTCACCTCCTAAACTCGATGAATCTCAGAAGCAGAAAATCCAAGAGATCTTGAAAGTCCCTTCCACGTGCCAGAAAATACAAACGTGTGAAAAGCAACAGACGACTGTCAGCTATGGCCAACAGTCAGCTCATTCTCCGAATATTTACACTCATGACCTTCGACGAAATCTGTGCGACAGTAACAATAAATTTTTCGAACAGAGTAAAACATCACATTACAACGACTTGCAATATAACTGTGACCAACGTCAGCTCGTGTATAAGCGAAATACGAGAAACCAGCATTACTATGCGTCTGGAAAAGATGTTAATCGACAATTTTACACGCTACCATCGAGAAGATTACAGAGAGACGTCGAACCACCTCGAAGCGTCACACCGGACATCACGAGAGGTCTTGGACGGAGTTCGTTGAGTACGATACATGTGATTGCGAGGCATGGCCAGAAGATGATTATAGAACAGGATCCTAATCGCTATAGCTCTCAGGTGGACTTGAGTAAAAGAACACCAGAGATCATCGAAATGGAAAACAGGTTGATGCAAAATCAGGAGCAACCACCAATAGTGGATTTCAGAAATAGGTGGGTAATGGTTAATTGGGCAAATAGATGTGACAATACAGCAGAGTCTTAATTGTCGAAATGAATAATCAGCTGAAGATTGGCTCAGTTTGACACGTGATATTTAACATTCATGATACCAATGACCGAAGAATGATTGTGGAACAAGAATAAGAATTGAAACGAATTCTTACATCTTTATTCGCAAGTTTTTATTTTTGCCGAATACCAATACTTATCAAATAGTCCAGAATAAACAATTTTCTTTCGCACGAAAACAAAATTACTCGGTTATAATTATCTGAAACGTTCGATTATTTAAACGGTGTGTGTCATGCTTACTTCAGATAATTTCGAGATTCTACTATAAATTTGACAACTAGTGCGGACAGTACAATAGATAAACAATAAATTTACTGTGTTAATAGGTTTTAAAGTGAATGTCATGATCAGTATTTTTTATATTTCATAATATTTTTAAGTTTCTATATTTGTATAGGATCTTTTTAAGAGTGAATATTTGAAGATGTATATTTTCTTTCATTATACACAATGAATTTAATATTATATTACGTGTAACATATTATATAGATTATATAGTTCATTAAAGAAGTAATTTATTTAAGTAAAAAGGGTATGAACTATCTGAATGAAATGACCAATAAAAATCTGATATTTTACTATATTATTTTCTAAAAAGGATGTTATAAATTAACAAATAATTTTTAACTTACGTCGTGAAAGTAAATAAGAATAAGAAAAGTATTGTATAAAATCTGTTCTAAATTTTAAGAGAAATATGTAATATGATATAAACAATGTCAGATATAGCGATATTGTAAGAAACAGAAGTAAATCTTACTTTCATGACATGTCAAATTTATGAATCGTTTTATAATGGTGTCTTTTAAATACTTATTTAATTAATTGTATATGTATTTTATATGTATATTTTATATGTGTTTTATATATTTTGTATGTACACACACACACACACACATGTGCATACAAAGTTTTCCGGATCTTTTGCACCTCAGCTCTTTTACAATATCATTCACTTAAGAATTAGAACAACACAGTAATATTTCTTTAAATTCCCAAACATATGTAGTAAATGTAAATAAGTTCATAGTAAGTGTAGCTTATCGATACTCATAATAAAACAATTCAAAGGTATCAAACAAACACTAGAAGGAATTCATTCTAAACACAAATCTTCTTTTTCTTCACCCAGATTCGCAACACCATTAGGACTAACAGCGCTTGGATATCGATTCTTTGCGTCCTCGCCTGTTCGTGATCCCGTTACGAAGTCTTCTAGTGCTGATGCGTTAAAGTACAATCCAATTTCTCCGATCGGGCACGGCTACGGTAATAGTTTTAAGTCGTCTACGCCGACTGGACGTAGTATGCCAACTGTTCCCGAACGTTTGACTCAAACCGCCAATAACTCGTTGTCGATGTCCAACTCCGGGAAAAGCACCCCTGTTCAAAGTTCCTCTGGTCGAAGTACACCGACGAACTTGATCCTTTCGTCGACGAAGAGCACCATGTCCAACGAAGAGCTGTTCGCTGCAATACATAAATCGAAGAAAAGGCTGAATATTAAGGAAGATAACGAAAATTCCTCTCCCTACGGATCGACCAATTCGTTGGTAAAGATGATATCTGGAAGTAGTAATAGCTGGAGTTCCGAATCACAAAAAACGTCGGTATGTAGAAATATGGGAAATTGTTTGATATGGTTGATATACAATATAATATATACTAAGTTATTGATCTATCTATCTATACTAAGATATTGTATAAATTGATCAAGTGCACTTTCTATTATTATAATTTCATTATATAAGTACACGATTAATATTCAGTTCTCAGGAAACAAATGACTTACTTTCAGAAGTTCATGTGTCCCAAGATGATGAGAACTAAATTCTTTGTATTGGATATATATATTTGGAAATTTTAGTAATGATTATGATCTATTACTCGTTGTTAATAAGGCATGTTTACTAAAATTGATTCATTTATTGAGTTATATTGCGACATTTTGTCTTGTAAACTTAGATGGAAAAAAGGTTTGCTAGTCATTTTCTAGAATATTAAACTACTCTGATGCACTTTAATGATTATTGAAATTGCGGTTACAAGTTATAAAATAATTTTTTACAAATACAATAATCTCACTTTCGAATTAAAAATATCTGTGCGACATAACGAGGAAGTATAACATAGACAATACATGAAAAGTATCGTTATCAAATTTGCAATTATTTCCCCATATTTGATATATGATATATTTTTCATTGTATTACAATAATATTGTTTTACCCCAACTTCTTATAAGATGAATTCTTTATTCTAAACATAGAGTTAGGTTATTATTCTAAACACAACGCATGAATTAAGCACTCAAAGGACTCAGTCAATATAATTGAGCTACATGTTAGAAAGCTACTTATCACTTTTATTAAATCAGTCATACGCCCTATACAAGAATTACGGTACTACTGAGAATAGGAGCAGCCTCGTCGGTTTCAATGAATTTTAAATATGTTGTCACTATATATATAACATATTTTAAATACGTTGCGACTATATATATATATATATATATATATATATATATAACTTCCGCTCTGCTCAGCTGTAGCTTTTAGATTCTGGTTCAACCTATAATCCATTTTTCTTTTTATTTAGTTTAGGGCGGACTATAAAAACGCGGCCGTCTATTACCAGAATGAAGTGTGATTCTAATCTAAATTTAATTGAAGATTTCTGCGAATATCTCAGAGACTAAAGCGGAGCGGCGGTTCTATGCATCGAAAAAAATTGTTCAGAATGTTGACCTTGACAACGTATTTTATTGAAATCACTGAGATCGTTCTTATTTCTAATTATTATTACATTACTACATCATATTTTGTGTGTAATATATTCATTTATTAATATATGCATAACTTGTAACAAAATATGTTGTCCTGGTGAAATATCAAAACAAACGCGAGGGAGAAATTTGTTTAAATAGTCTCATTATTCAAAATATTTCTGTCGCAATATTGTTTTACCTTTAAAATCGCTCCTGATCATAGCCTTTTTGACATAAAATACATTTCGTTGGCAATAAAATTCAGTAGAATTTTATTTTAACTACAACAACCTCGTTATAGAATGTATGGAAACTTTTTGACTGACTGTATCTATTTAATTATAATCGTCATAATTACCATACGTTCATACTTTGTATGATTTTCACCAAAAATTCGAATAGTAGAAATTTGTTAATAAACTGTACGTGTTCCAATATCTGTATTGCCATTCTCAACTTTTTTTTATTATGCAACTAGTCTGTTGCTTTAGTTAAAATGTCCTATCTAGTATTTCTTCCAAGATATGAAATATTTGGAATTCTCTCCATGTTTTACCTTTATCTTTTAAGTGAATTCGAATTTTAATTCGTAGAAATTCGTAGAAATCGTACGGGCTATTATGAACTAATAATTAAATATTTTTAATGAAATGAAGCAAAATATGAAGCGAAATGAAGAAAGCATAAATAACAATAAAAGTTTTCTCAAATGTTACGAAATAGTAGGTAGAACGTTTTAACTAAGGAAGGCAGCGATATTAACAGAGATCAGTTCAACTTATTGATTCCATTTCAGGCAACACAAAATGTTCAATCATCCTCACCCGCCACATCGCGACTGGACTTCAAAAGGCTGCTCCTTCAGCAGAGTGTGAAGACCGGGCCTGTACGGGTCTCAGCGGCAGAGCAGCTGAAATTATCACGACAGCAGAACCAACAGCAGCAATCATCAAACGTCCAACAAACGACTTCGTTGGCCAAAGTCCTTAGTCCCCGTTCAGTCTGGAGGTTTCAAACGCCACGAACGGACGTACTATCGTCTACGATAATCGAAGACACAGCTGCTGAGGAAAAGGCCATGAAACCATCTCCAGAAAATACTTCACCCGTGTTACGACTGAACGTCAGGCGACAATTGGACCTCTGTAGCGATGAAAAGAATAAAGATTCCATGGCGTGTAACGACAGATTAAAATCCTCTAATATAGAATCTTCAGATACGAAAGCTTCTGATACAATAGAAACAGAATCTTCCAGTAAAAATGTACAAACAACAAACGCGCAACAAGCATTCACAAAGAATTGCACTGTGAATAACAATAATAATTGTGAGACCAGTGCTTTAGTTCCTTCATTTTCGAGTACTTTACCGTCCGTTTCGACTACTTCAGACACGCATTTGCAAAGCAATGCTACCAATTTCACGACTATCTCGTTTCCTGTAAATTGTTCGCAACTTACCCCTTCGTGTCAACAAGCGATAAGCGCTTTTGAGTCGAGAAGGATCAGTAATCAACTAGCTAGGGCCCAGTTCTTATCTGGTACATCGACCAATCAGGAACATCATACTTATGCGAAGAATATGTTCCGTGCGAGATCAGAGTCTCCTCAGAATCCTACAATACAAAACGTTGCTCGTAGTCCTAGTGTCCCGACCCTGGAAACTGCTCTGTGATCGCAACTTGCGTGTTACGTGTTTGTGCCAGAAGTTTGAAATATTTTGGGTCAGACTATATACATAAACTGTTCCTTTCTGTTAACCCTTTGCCCTTCGAAAGTATTTTAACATCTCTTTTAATCAAGTCGATAATTAAAAATTTCAGAATTTATAGCAAAATTTATGATTGCTTTATTTACGTTTGCATCGATTAAGAAATATTAATTAGTATCATTTATTCTTCAATATATTAATGTGTGTACACTATTGTCCGTAGGTCACAAGAAACTTAATATACAATACTTAGGATAGACATGAATGAATGTTGTAATTACAAAATTAATTTAATATTTATTAACCACGTGTACTATAATGAAAACTAAATTATATTCTTTTCTAAAAATTTTATTAAATACATATTTTATTAAAACTTATGTTAAAAGTTTGTAAGTGTCTTATGATTCACGGAAGGGAGTGTACATTTATATTTTATAGTGTCTTAAAAGTAATATTTTTTGAAATTGCCCAATAATGAAATAATAATTATGGAATGAAATTCACTCCAAAATAGATACATTTCCTTCTACAATGAAATTTCCTTCGAAACTTTTATTCAAAAAATCAAGATAGTTATTTATTGTCTAGATTCTTATCGTTATCTGCAGACTTGATTTCTTGTTAAATATAATACTTGCAAAATTTACATAAGAAAGAACATATTTTTCAAAAGGAAGAACATATTTTTAAATATAAAATTCGTGATTAATACTTTTGTGAACTGAATACATTTTAACTCATGATATTAAAACAGTTGTAAGTACAAAGTGTTAATGGCATCTTTGGAATGTAATTACAATCAATAATAATGGTTGATATCGTCGATTGTACTGTTGCTAGATGCGAAACTTCATTAAATTTTTGGAGTTATTTTCGACTTAATTACGTTTTTCTATTGTTAAAAAATATTTTATCAATATACAAGTGTGATTGTTCAAGGCGTCATTGTTGATATTATTGACATTGTTAACATTATGATTTCTTCTGTCAATTTTATGCTAAAGTATTTCATAAAACATTGTTACATATTATATTATCGTAACGAAAGTATGATTGAAATTAAGATTGAAATTGAGATTAGCTGTAGAAAAAAATTCTGTGCTTTTATAATCGAAATGTGTCTTCATCTTTAAAAAGTTGATAAAAATCAATCATTTACATATTTCTTATTTTGATTGACATTTATTTCTTTTGTTCCATTCTTTCCCATTTTGAGCATATTGATATAATGATTATTTTTGATAATTTTAATTATTTAGTGATTATTTTCGATAATGATTATTTTCTACAATTAATAATTGGTGCAGCTAGATTTCGAAATTTTATTTTCGCTAAGAGACGACTGGTTTTTGAAGTCAAAATATCGTTTGTAATATCTGTAACGATGATAATGGTTTTTATAAATTTTGTAAGAGTAGAAGAATGATTTCAGTAATTTCTATGTAATTTGTATGAAAGTGAAACATGAAGAATACGCAATTTGAGTAGAGCTCTTCGCTCCCATTGTATTCATATTGAAATTTGAATCATACAAAACTATAAATTGAATGATAATTTAATAATTAATTATTGATTTTATATAAATATATAAAAAAACATAGAGATATCATAATTTGAAGTACTCCTGTAAACTGTAGAACTAAAAGCACAATTATTTTTTGAAGCTAATAATATTGTTATACTTCTTCCTTATACTTTTGCAAGAGGATGTATCATATATGTATCTGGTCCATAATAACTTACGTTAAATGAAAATTTTTCTGCAGATACGATTCAAAGCTATAATTAAAAACATAAAAACCAATTAATATAGGTTGATACAAAAGTTCATTTGTTTCTGTAAATGAAGTTTCAAGTAAGAATATTCTTAAGAAATTTATTTTGCTATCGTTTTGTCACATAAATCATATGGCACTGATAATTATTGCTATTCTTGATTTTTTCTATTTTAAAAAGACATACTCCTAATTGTACGTCTAGAGTCTAGATCAATCGAACAGATGCCCGCTTTTCTCCAATTCTAGTAAAATTAAAAAATAAAAGTGGAAACGTATATTTGTTCATGTTTTCCTAACGTACGCATGCAAACGTTTGTGGAGATTGCACGCATACATCATGAAAGCATGAACAGATACATTGTTTCCACTTTTATCTTTTTTATTTTTCTAGAGTGGAGAACGATCGAGCATTCGTTCGCCTGGTGTAAATATACTATAATACTTTCCACGCGATCAAATAAATGCACAAACGAACTTTTGCGTTGACTTAATGTAATAAGTGATCGTTCGCACTGCATTTGATTAAGAATTCGTTTGTTATAAAAGTTAGAAAAACTAAAAAAGGACAATAATTTATTAACACCTATTTGTGTAATATCAAATTTAAATTAGTATTATACATTATTGGATAGCTTCATTGATGCGAAAGTGGCACGTCGCAACATTGAAAGTTGAGCAGAATCGCATAAGAGTCAATAATAAAAATACTACCGATTCGTATCATTGATATCAACTGAAACTATTCATATCGTGTAATTGATATCGGAAACTTTCATAAAATTTGGATTCCTATGAATTATTCTATTATATATAAAATGCTAATTTGCTGAAAGCAATAACTCGCTATGAAGATAATCCTTTCGATAATTTATATTATAATATAAGCACATACATATATTTTATGCATTGTGCTGACTATATTGAAGAACATTGGATACAGGGAAGGTAATAACTAATATATAAACTAAAGACTATCATAAACGTTTGTACATGAACAAATATTTAAGAGGAACAATCTTAATTCGCAATATTCTTACATTTATCACTATTCGCAATTTAGGAATAGGCTGTATGTATTTATGCAAATTCATATTTTTTCAAATACAGATAAAATATCCCAATTTGAATAAAAAGCATGCTTTATTTTTTAAATGTAATAATGCATATTTGACTTTTGATATTTTATACATTTTTGCATTTGTGCTCATCCTTGTACATTTTTCCATAACTTGTCACAAATGCATAAATATGTATATACAGTCTAATTATCATCACGCATTCATTATTTTCCTGTTTTCTCTTAAATGGACAACCATGCAGCACAAGATTTTTGTTTCTTTTTCTGTTCTTTATCTAGAAACAAGCATATTATAGGAAGTTTATAATCACTATTTGGTCATTTAATGCAATTTATTCCTAATATATTAACTTATTCTTTATAAAAAAAATATTAGCAAGACCCTGGATGGAGTCTGTAAATAGCACATAATATTTGCAATTCAAATAAACGCATTCTGCTCGAAAAAATCGCTTGCTTATCTAGTCGGAGTAGTTTGTCACACAAAATTCCGAGTGTTCTACGGATTGTTTCTTATTATTCGTAATCGTGAAAAAAATGGGCATATAGAAAACGTATTATAGCCAGTCGGTATATAAGAGGAACTAAGCTTTATGATTTATCGGATGATGAATAGTAATATATTTAAAGAGGACTAACGCATAGATTTATGACAGAGTTGCCTTAATTAAATTATTGTAAGCTATGACAAGATGCTCCGTCGAGCATTCATGCAGTGAACAATGACGTTGATATTAAGCCAAACTTTTGTACTTTGCTCAGAATAAAAAACAGAAACATACTTTATTGGAGTGTGACATGAACATCTTTTTTCATCAAAAACCCCATTTTTCTATAATTAATATTATTTTTTCTGACCTCTTCCACTCTTTTCTTCTTCATAAATAATATATAATAATAGTAATAATATTAATAATAAATTGTTACTATTAATATTAATAATAAATTGTTTATTGCAATAAATTATTATTACTATTATTATTATTATTACTATTACTATTATTATTACTACTACTACTATTATTACTACTACTACTATTATTACTACTACTACTATTATTACTACTACTACTATTATTACTACTACTACTATTATTACTACTACTACTATTATTTCTACTACTACTATTAGTATTACTATTATTAATATTGCTATTATTATTACTATTATTATTACTATTATTACTATTACTATTATTAATATTACTATTATTATTACTATTACTATTATTATTACTATTATTATTATTACTATTACTATTATTATTACTATTATTATTATTACTATTATTACTGTTACTATTATTACTATTACTATTATTATTACTATTATTGCTATTACCTTTATTGCTATTACTATTATTACTATTACTATTATTACTATTACTATTGCTATTACCTTTATTGCTATTACTATTATTACTATTACTATTGCTATTGCTATTGCTATTGCTATTGCTATTGCTATTGCTATTACTGTTATTATTATTATTCTTGTTATTATTATTATTGTTATTATTGTTATTATTCTTATTATGGTCATTATTATTGTTATTGTTATTGTTATTGTTATTGTTATTGTTATTGTTATTGTTATTGTTATTGTTATTGTTATTGTTATTGTTATTGTTATTGTTATTGTTATTGTTATTGTTGTTGTTATTGTTGTTGTTATTGTTGTTGTTATTGTTGTTGTTATTGTTGTTGTTATTGTTGTTGTTATTGTTGTTGTTGTTGTTGTTGTTGTTGTTGTTGTTATTGTTGTTGTTATTGTTGTTGTTGTTGTTGTTGTTGTTGTTGTTGTTGTTGTTGTTGTTGTTGTT
>JACXII010000605.1:0-13517 GCA_014737395.1 Bombus waltoni | reverse complement strand
TGATCGCTTCTGATTGATGGGGAGCATAACTGTTCTTCTCACGCGTTACATGAACTATATATTTTGCATTAACGATATCAGAGGAATATTACGGTTTTGACGTCGAAAGGAACAATTAACATTTTGCTTCTTAGGTAAAGTCAGCTACTAGAATATGTAACAAAAAATGGAGGTATCCACATGAAAATGTTCAGTCATTCTTTACAGGAGGTGTCAAGGTCATCGCAAGGTTAAATATACAAGATTTCTCGATATCGTGTAATTTTCGTCTGAAATATTTTTTTCTGCCATTCATGTTTGTCGAAATATTTGAACGATTCGAGATAAACCGGACACACTGTATGTATATACGCGTACATCTCAAACGAAGAAAGTTTCTACACAGATTTTACATATAATCTAATGTTCTACTTTTTTGTCTTACTCTCATTTGATAAAAGAGTTACTTTTATACTTAGAAATGAAAAGCATATTTCCATACTGTTCCATATTGTGACTATTAAATGATTCGTACCAATATGTTGGTTATTGTTTAGAATAGTGGACGTCTCGCCGATTTTGACGAGCTTGAAATGTTCTAAATATCAATACTGAACAATTTTTCTCTATAAGTTAGACACATGTATAGTCGTTTGGGTTTCGTTTTCCAAAATTAAATTCTCTGGACATTGTTCGACATTTTCGCGGGGAGACGCGTTCGCAGTATAACGCGTCAACGAGAGACGTAATTTCTCATCTCGATACCCAGAATCGACGCCACGAATCAGCCGATCCCCTATTAAGACAATAGGGGTGTTTTGAATGATTGTAACACTGAGTTAACAGTTTAGATATACTCTTTATTTCTAACAACTTTTGGGTCTTGAGTGTCTGCGAGAGGTGCATGCGAGAAATGTAGAAATGTTTTTCAGCAAAGAGTTGTAATAAAATTAAGGTGTCTTTTGATCGAAGAGTTAGTAGCAGGTAAGATCTATAAGGTATACTAGTGACGGGTGCTGGCCGTCTTCCACCGACGGTCGCTCGGTGGTGGAACTGACCTTCGAAAATTATACATGGGAAAATCCGCTATTCCCATATTTTATTGGAATGAGCAATAAAGTAATAAGGAGCGTCTCGACTTGAAAGATGTACTATGGCAATTAAGGACCTCGATAGTAAAGATGAGATGTTAAAGCTTATGACTGTCCCTTAGGATTATTTCAGGTCATTCCGACCGAAGGATAGATGAGAGCATCTCGTTGGTTCGCGGGACGTAATAGTACATTGTCAATACTATGTCGAGAACCTTAAATATTGACAATATTATTAATTT
Source organism: Bombus waltoni (assembly GCA_014737395.1). Taxonomy (NCBI): domain Eukaryota; kingdom Metazoa; phylum Arthropoda; class Insecta; order Hymenoptera; family Apidae; genus Bombus; species Bombus waltoni. The sequence goes on along the minus strand of JACXII010000605.1, from coordinate 12,205 downwards.
CTTAATTCTCGGTTTTTTAGTTATTTATTTCTATTTATTTTAAATGTAAATTTATTAAATCATTCATTAAAATTAGAAGTAGAGAGAGATAGTGTGTACCTTGCTGTAAAGTTCTTGCATATTAAATTCTTCTGGTAGTTTGTCCAATAAGTCTTCTATTTGTCCTTTTATTTTGTCTTCTTTTGAAATATCTCCGCTTGTTGTATCGCTGGCAGTTCTTGTTAGTATACCCAATAACGTTTTAAATAAATTTTCCACAGTTTGTGTTAGGAACCCTAATAAGCATATAAAATAAATTTTTCAGAGTGTCAACTTCACGAAAAGTCTTTATATCAAATTGAGAACTGAATAAATTATCTATTTGTCGTTATATCAGGGATTCATCAATTTATGAGTTCTAGGGACAAATTAGAGTTTTTTTATTGGACTGTCTCAAACCTTCATCAAAAACTGTACGTACAAAATTTCCATGTGTGCCTGTTCGATTATTGTGAGAAATGCGTGCTATAATAATATAAATGGGAAGAAGAGATAGGAACCATTTAATTATATATGTTCTCTTCCTTTTGTTTGACAGTTTAATCGTTGAATTGTTTAATAATTGTTAACATCTCTATGTCTGGTATACATATACATGTACATATATACACATATAAAGTGCAAAGTACTTTTATGTTCGTTCGTTCGGCTATAACTTAAAAAGTACTGATTTAAATTGGACACGAATTATTCGATAGAGAATGTTCCAAAGATGACTTAGCCAAAATAGCACTTATTTACTGTCTTAAGTTGTCATGTAATGAAAAAGAACACATAAAGATTCAGAACGAATAAATTGCGTCTTTACTGTTAACAGTGAAGTTGACAGGATAATGAAAGATGGCCCGAATAGATCGATCGTCATTCTTCGTCTATATTCGGAATAATTTCGAGCGCGGTATGCAATAATAGGGAGCATGTAAGGATCACGCCTTATAACAGAAGTAGGATAATTATTAAATGTACCATTTTCTTCAAACAATTGTTACTAATTTTCTTTTAGTTTTGACTTATTCGTGACAATATTAACATCAACCAATTACTAATCCGGGTAAAGACCGGATACATCAGATAGTTATAAAGCTACTGTGGCATCATTCATCAATTTACGATTACTATTCTTAATCACTCCAACTCCAAATACATAAACTTTGATCCGAATTAGCGATCTCATAACATTGGCTTGTTTTCACCAGTTATTCTTTAGTAGTGTGATATAATATTATGTCATTTTCATTAGGTTGTTTTGAAATATTATATTTATTTACCAATTTCTGCATTGGGATGAAGTCCATAAAGAACAGGACTTTCAGCGGGTAGGTAGTTATCGACGTACTGATGATATGCATCATAATCACTATTTGGTGGTACCAAAAAATCTGGTGCAAGGTATAATTCACCTACATAAAAAGTGTATGTTCATTTCTTTGGTAACTGTTTCCATTTCGTCGTAAATTGTTGAAGCTATTGATGGTGTCGAAAAATGTTTCAAACAACAGTTCAACAATTTCGAGGGGCATTTGAGGGAGATTTGATGTAATTTTTTTTACAAATGAATGGCTGAAGGATTTCTAAATTTTAATATTACATTTTTACATGAAATTGTATATTTTTTATTTTATTATTCGGCATTAATCGACGCAGTCCTGGAAAGGCAAAAGAAATAATAGAATAAAATCTACACTCTAAAATGACTAATTTAGAGATATTTTGCTTTTGATATCTATCGTAAGGCGGTAAATCATCAACAATTTTGAAGATATTTGCCAACCGTGTATCAATACTTTATGACATTGAGAAGGGTACAAGTTTACGTAAAACGAAGGTACAATATTATAATAATTTAAAGAACATATTTGATATGTACTTGTACTAATTCAAGAACAATAAAAGAAGTCTTTTTATAAATCCTTCTATTAGAGTTTATAAACTTCTATAAAATGAAAGATTTATTTTTCATATAACAAATAGATTGAAATTGTATTATTACATTGAAGAATCGCTTATGTTATAATAATCATCCAAAGTGATATATACAAAATAAGAAAAAAAAAAAACGAATAGTAATCATTAAATAGTAAAGAATTATATGCATCTTTAAAGCAACTACATTGATGTAAAGAATATTTCGTTCCGGTATTGCAAAGTTTTGATTATTGTAAGAATAGACCAATAAAGACATGTTATTCTTAAACATAATTTACAAATTAAAAGCTTTATACAAAAAATTATATTTAAAGATAGATTTAATAAATCGAATATATTGGAAATATAGTTGTGAATTATCACATATACCTTCAACTAATTCCGCTTTTAAATATTCTACTAAATACGTCTTGCATAATCTTCTATCCCAATCATCTGTTATGTGACCTCCATACATTATTTCTCCAAATAAGTAACGAAGATCTTCCCAGGGTACTTTGATACTATTTTCCAGGTAATTAAATAATACAGATACGCTGATTGTTAGATCACCGAAGTTGAATGGATAGGACTGACACCAAAGAAAATAGTTTCTTGAATATACATATATGTGTAAATTTTGTATATAATTTATAAACTTGTCATAATTATATAAGTCTTTTAAACAAGTTTTGAATGAGAATAAATCACATTTTACTAGACAAAAAATTATTATACGGCAAATGTTGTTTGGAACTAATGCCAAAAATCATTGCTAATATTATTAATTTCTTATCTCTGAACGTTATACATAAATTTTATATATACATACATAATATACATACATATGTATACAATACACATACGTTATACATACATAAATTATATATATATGTAAATATGATTTTTGAACAACGATTAACATAATAACAGAGAGATTTGTTTAATTACTATTTGTGCTTAGTTACGTGCTAAATTATTTAATAATTTATTATTAACACATATATTGACTAAAAAACAATTATTAAAGAATATAATTTAAGAACTTTGCTAATATCATCATTAGTAAAAAGTAATGCTTTATTTTATTAGTAGCTTTCCCTAATTTAATTGTAGGTTACAAAGAAGGTAGCTATAGTACGTTTTAAATTAAATTATGCCAGATAAATTATGCGAGATATATTCCAAATATGTTTTATGATTAATAAAAAATCTGTTAAAGATGATTAGTTTTAAGTTATTACATTACACAAGATATCGTAAACATTGTTTTGTACCTTGTTTCATTGTTTCAACATTTACAAATCTTCGATCCATAATTTCTAATTTAACGTTATGATCCATTAAGATTAAAGTCACTTACCCTATTCCATCCTTGCGCCCCAAATTTTCTACGTTCTGCAAGTACAGCGTGATAATAACAAAGTGCAAATAATATTGCTTTGAATTCGGTTTCCTTGCTGCAGGATTCTAAAGTTTCCTGGGTAAAGTTATCCAACGCTTTGTGAATGTTCGCTTGAATTCCAGATGGTGGTTCGTTTGTGATCTTTATGGCTGATTCTAGTATACCCTGTGTACAATTTAATAGATCTTACATTTAATAATTAGTGTTTCTTATCGGTGTTATCTATTTATTATTTGATTTTCACCGCGCATACATGTACGTGTTAGTGGATATGATGTGGGTCACAGAAAGATTCGGGCATCGCGCAATTTTAATCTCTAAGCTTTATATTTATTTATATTTTTAGTACATTGATTTAATATGTTTCTTCCATATGAGTTGTGAGTCTAAGTGGAGTCCTAGGAATTTAACTTGCTTTGTTTGTGTTATGTGAGTGCCATTGAATTGTATATTTGGTAGTTTTCTTTTTCGTAATGTAAATGTAATATAGTTGCATTTACTGAGGTTGCTTTTATTTGTTTGTCTTGCAGCCATTTTTCTATTTTTGTGATATGTTCTTGTAGTAATGTGACTGCTGTTTCTAGATTAGTGTGTCTGACTAATACATCCTTATCGTCCGCAAATGTCAGTATTTTATTATTGGTAGTTGTTGGTATGTTGGCCATGTATAGTATGTATAATATTGACCCTAAGACGCTTCCTTGCGGTACCCCTTTCTTTTTCTATTGTTGATTTTAGATGGTCTTGTATTATTTTTTTTAGTATTTAGGGAAACATAGGAAGTAGTGATATTTCATAGCGTAGGAAAATACTGAATTCTTAAAATTGCATTGAATGTTATCGTTATTAATCGTATTGCTTTTAAGGGAATGTTTTTTAAGATTTTACCATTGATTAAGTCGAATCGTGATGCTTTATTGCTTTCTGTTTTCTTGATTATGAGTCTAATTTCTTGCGCTGTTCTACTAGATATGATGTAGTGCCTGTCAGTTGAGGTACTAGCATTTTCCGCGTCTACGTCTGTTTGATATTTGGAGATACTGTTGTTAATATTTTATGGAGTAAATGTGTTACGAAGGTGGTTGGAAAATTCTTCAGCTTGTTCTTCGTTGCTTCTGGCCCACGTGTTTAATTTTCTGATTGCTGGGATTGGTTTTATTGTTTTATTGTTGAATAGTTGGCATTCTCGTGCGTAGAGAGTGAATCTATGAATTTTGAGAATTCGTTGATATTATGATTTTTTACTTTATTTTTTATTTCCTTCGCAAGTTTGTTTAGGTATTTTTTGTTTCGGTGGTTCTATGTTTTTGCCATTTTGCTTTCCCTTTTCTTTTTTCTCTTATTTTGTCAAGGATGTTTAGTGGAATTATTTTTGTTTGCCTGTTATTTGGTTCATAAATAGTAGTTGCCCAGGATTGTTCAGAATGAGTAAGAAAGCCAAAGTACAAGTTTTAAAATACGATTATTAGTAATACTTCACTGCGAAACGAAAAAGTCAATTCGTGAAATAGTGGGTATGTTAAAGAACAATTTAAAAAACATTTGGAAAGAAAATGAGAAGGAAACAGTGTTGATTATTTTTAAAAATCTATTTCCACTATACCAAAACGTTTACACCATGTCATCGAACATATGGGATACCACAACTAAATATTAGACTTTTATGAATAATTATTATTAGTTTTAGTTTTATGTCTATAATTTAGTTATTGTTTAGTTTTATGTGTATAATTAGTATTAGTGTCCGAAACCTTTTGTGCCATAAAAATTCGCTCGTTTCTGGTGTTTCTTGTAATATTTAGACGACAATAAATAATAACCTAAAAGTTTTTTTCTACTGTTATTTATATAGTGTAGTATAATATAATGTAGTACATTTTTAATTGGTCCTTGTACATATATTGAAAATATACAATTATATAATGTCCGAATCTCTTTGTGACCGACTATACGTATAATTCACAATTATATTGCTTAATTCGCTATTTTACATATGTTCTTATTATCCACTTAAAGCTACGTGGTGCGTTTAAAGTCCTAAATTTGCTTAGGTCAAGTTAATTTTTCTTTGTACCTGCTGCTTCAATGACAGGACAGAAATAATAATGAATGTCTTGATTTAATGAAGATCTATATTGAATAATGCATTAGATTTTCTTGCTTAACAGAATTATACAGGGCACCAAGAAAAGAAGTACGTTAGCTCAAAATTATCAATACAAAATTACTACTAATATTGGCAGAGATTACTTCATAGATGTAAATGAAATGAAAATCTTCTTTGCTATAGTTAATATAGTAATTAGAATTAGTAAATTCTAATTCATTTTCTATACGTTTTTCTTCCATTGCAACTCCATACCAATGCAAAACTCACATCTACATATCCCAGATCGTTTGTGTTAACATCATTGAGCTAACGCACTTCTGAATAAATCTCTTTGTTTACATTCAACGAAGAAATTCACTCACGACATCAAACGTTCGTAAATGATGAAAATCGATTTTACGTCGAAAGGACCGATTGCAGGAATTATATTGATTCAACATTTTCTGCTCCTCTTGATAAGTATTAAAACATCCTTTACGGATTGGACTCGTTTTTTTAACATCAACAACATTTATATGTATTTGTGCAAATAAAATAGAATTAAGAGAATTAATTTTCCTCCGGCAATATGGGTCGTTGAGGTCATTGTTTAATTACTCCGAAACGAAGAACCCTATGGTTCCCGCACCTGAAACAGCTTATATCTACGAGGCAACATCATCTCAAAAACTATATAGGACAGCCTATATATTAATTTCTTGGCGAGATTCTCAGCGTCTTGTATGGCTCTTATGTTTCTCATACATTAGTAAATATGAGACGGAGTTTTTCATTTTTAACACGTGTCTCGTATCATTTTCCAATAATAAATGATCCAGCAAATTTAAGTCTTAAAATAATTTAAGTCTTCTTAGGCGTTGGCAAATTTCTTTATATTGTATTTTTTTCGAAAAATCATAATCTTATGGGTAAAATAATAAGTTGTTTTTAAGTAGTTGTTTATCACAAAACTGTGTACTTTCATATAAATTCCCATTTTTTCATAACTTTCCAATTTTTATTTTTATCGCAAAAATGTTTACACATTTGGCTAAAATATCACTTGTACAGTAAATTAGGGACTTTAATAGATATCTCAAAATCTTAGATTATTTTAAAGCAAGAAAACAATAAGAAATTAGGCTAGATACTGAAAGGCTTATAATGCCGACCGCTTTACCATATTACTGACAGAGGGTTAAAGAATATAATCAACACATGTTAGCTTACTTAAAACTGCATATTTTCTTTTGCTTTTTCAAATTATACAATTGTTCATTACCTGAGGTATTATTGATTCATGAGGATCAGGACTGGGTTCCGCACTAATGAACAATCGATAATTATCATGTGGATTCTCTGAGCATTGTTCCATCTTTTTTTCTAATGTAGGCAACCATTTCCTCACCAGATGAACATTTTGCAAAATTACCCAGTGGCCTTCATTCGCTGAAAGTTCTATGGCTTCTTCCGCTATGGGTTCTTGACCTTGACCCAGAGACACATTATGGAAATTTCTTCCTTCAAAAGTGAAACCCAATTGCATTCCCAGTTTTTCTACGTCCTGAATTTTTACCGTTATCGTTATTATAAATACATATGCGATATGATTACTAATAGTTAGTATCGATAATTCTTAATTTTAATGTCACGTCTCACGTTCCACACAAGCCATAACGTGAGACAGAGAAGGGATTCGTCATAACTCGCGAATAGCGCGAGCCACAACTCTGGGTAAATGGAACTAAAAATAGAAAGCTTAAAGGAAATAAAAGGTCTGACTTTAATATCACCATAAATCAACAAATATATAAACACACAATTATAATGTTATTAAACAAAATTTAAACAACATAAAAATATCAAAATCGTAACAAGGAACATCAGGATAATCTCCAGTAGGGTATATTTGCCGAAATACATTCATACACCAGGATCATAACAAAAAATTTTTGGTGGCAGCGGTGGGATACTTTCACGGAGGATTGAAGTTATTAAAGATACTGTGATAACAAAAAGCTTAAAATCATGTCGATTGCCCGGGATTATTAAATGAAGAAACACTTACAACACTATCGGAACAAATGAAGATATAGGACGAAAGATTTCGTGTCTTAACTGATATCAGCCTAAGACTGGGAAGATTGAAAGAAGACGTATGAGTCAGTAGAATAAAAAAAGAATCTGAAATACCTCGAACATCATCAACAACGCTTCAAGAACTAAGACCGTCTGCGATCAATCCACAACCGATTAAATTAAAGGACGCAATAGAGTCAGTACCGGTATTCGATGGTCATAGACCATCGGTGTTTCAATTCTTAACGACTTGCAAACGAGCTCGAAGTATGGTGCTACGAAGTCAAGAACCTCAGTTAGTAAAGTTATTGTTAAACAAGCTTCGTGGACACATATTTCTGGCTGCAGAAGATAGCCAAGTCGTCACGTTGAATGATTTCGGAAATAAACTGAAGGATATATTCAGCCCTGGGAAAATGGTTAACGAGTACAAAGGAAAATTGGGCAAATCCAGAGACAAACGAGGGATTTATTCCCAAAATCGAGCCAATTAAGGGAGTCTATTTCGGTAACGTAGTTGTGAGGAACAATAAGGAACGAGGTTACTTGAAAATAAGCAACACCACATCGAGGGATTATGAATTTACCTCACCTACAATGTTAATTAAGAAATTTTTTAGCTCTCACCTCGTCCCCTAACATAACGTGCAATGCAATTTCAAAATCGAAGGAGAGCAGATTCGACAAAATAGTTGAATTATTACGGCTCGAACACATGAACAAAGAAGAAAAGAAAAGTGTTGAAGAATTAATTCGGAAAAATCAAGACAGATTTCATCTTCCAGGCGAAATGCTGGAGGGAACTGAGATCTTGGAGCATCGAATAATAACATCAGACCAGATACCAGTTAACATAAAGCAATATCGTTAACCACCTGTACATCGAGAAGAAGGCGAAGAATATCAAATAATTTCTAAGATTAGTGGGTTACTAAGATTTATATATAATTTATATATAAAAATATAAGATTTATACCTAATTTCTCCAAAATTTATAATAAAATTCATCAAAATTGATGCATGAAAATCACCATCTGTACTTGAGAGGTAATTACGCCTCCTGTAGAAGCACGAAAAAACATAATACAGGAAAAACACGAATCGTCCATAGCAGGACATAAAGGAATAACAAAAACCTACTAAAGGATACGACAATACCTCTATTGGGATAATATGAAGAAAGAAATCCAAGAATACGTTAGAAAATTTAATGAGTGTCAAGTGAAGAAGCTGATGAGGATAAAAACTAAACAACCAATGGTACACACGAATACTTCCGATAAGGCCTTCGATAAAATCAGTATGGACATCGTGAGTCCATTACCCAGAACACAAAAGGAAAACAAATATATCCTGACTACACAGGATCTATTGACGAAGTACTCCCTTGGAATTCCAATGGAAGAAATCTCTGTAGCCAAAGTGGCAGACGCGTTCATAAAATGATTTATTTATCGTTTCGGTTCGCTGAGTGCGATTTTAACAGACCAAGGGACGAATTTTACATCGTCATTAATGAAGAAGGTAGCAAAAAGATTTTGAATAAAGCAGTATACTACAACACCATACCACCCTCAGAGCAATCGATCCATCGGAAGATCGTACCACGTGTTGATCGAGTATCTCAAATTATACATATAGAATGCAAGGAATTAGGACGAGTACCCACAAGAACTAGCTATGTTTTCCTACATAAAGGAACAAAGGTCCCCTCATGAATTACGAAGTAGTAATCGAAGAAAATATTGTTTTTTTATTTTTTTTTATTTTATTCTGTGCTCTACAATTTGTTTAACGGGAAATTTGGTAAATTTTTATAACTTTGTTGCAAAATAACATGTGCATGATTACCCCTAGCCGGGATACCATATTCCAGATAGTATATTTTATTTCTTTAGTGAGGTCAGTTAGATGCTTTTCTCTTAGTCTTCTTTCTATATGAGTTTTGCACGTTTCAGCAGCCATTCTCTCCTTGTATTTTCTTGTATACCTATCCATTTGTTCCTTGACCATTGGTATTCTTAGGTCTTTGCGTACATCCTCGTTTCTGACATGCTATGGGGTGCTGACCATTGTTCTGAGTAGTTTTGCTAAAAAATACATGGAACCAACCTACGCGGAATATCTAAGGGATTTGTTCGACAGGACCGACACGATACAACTCGTAGCAAAAGAATACCGAATAAAATAAAAAATAAAGTCTAAAGATTACTATGATAGGCGAATGAATCCGCGAGAATTCAAAGTAGGAGATATAGCATACTTACTGAAGGGACCCAGTAAAGAAAAAAAAATTTTTTTTTATTTACTTTGTGATTTACAATTTCTCAAACGGTACAAAAAGAAAATGTTACACAGAGTATAACAATTTTATAATGACCAATATACAGGGCCTCACAAAGTACTCGATATTTTGGAAAACATTAATGTTAAAATCGAAGTGAGGGAATGCCACGAATGGTAGATCCAAATGAATTAAAATTAGCACGCGATCGTAATAGACAGTGAGTGACCAGATAGACAAACGGGCGACTAAGGACACCAAACGAAAGGAATACGTTCATAAAATAAAAAAATTTTTTTTCTGTGCAGGATGGGAGTCACCTTCCAGGAACAAGAAAAGGGTGAAGAATTTCATGGCCCCTGGGACGGGGAACCACCAGCCTACCACCCTGAAGTATATAGAGAATTGGTCTCTTACTATTGCATCCAGTCACTCCGACCCTCTTATCGCACCGAAAATGACAGAATTTGTCAAAACTGTTATTACTCTCTACAAGCGGATAGGCAAAGGTTGTACGAAAATTCTGCACGACATTATATCTGCGCATATTCAAGCCGAATGCGTGCATCTTATTGCCGGCGCTGTAATGTGCGTATAGCTCAATTTAATAGTGCAGCTACTTGCCCGGAATGCATAGAAGAGTATTTCGGACTCACAACAAATGCGAAAAATTTACTGGCACAGGGGAGTTTAATACGCGTTTTAACACGTTGGCGAGATTGATAAACAAAATCATCACTCAAAAGTAGTCGCTTGAGTCCCAAGCAGCGATTTTGTGTCGACATGTATACACATAATTATAATATTTTTCAATAAAATTAAAACGTAAGAATATCAAAATCGTAACAAGGAGCATCAGGGTAATCTCCAGTAGGGTACATTTATCGAAATACAGTCATACACCAGGATCGTAACATTTAATTATCTCTGTTTAAGATTATAAATTGGTAAACAGAAGATACGACACAAAAAGCAACAGAGTATGTGAAATGAGAAGAGTAAATGCATTACAACAAAGAATACATATTGCATTAAAGAAAAGTTATTAAATGTTGTACAGTTTGGTTATAGATATGTTCAGAACTCCTCATATTCTAACGGCAAAATGACGTTCTGTCGCGCATGACTGTTTTGCACATGTGCATAGCACGTATACACATATGTATGTTTTTCATATATTTTGTAGTCGTACGCGACTGAACTGTCGCGAAGAATCGTGCCTCGACTTCGCGGTTGCGCGCGCCTAGTCGCGAGTGGATAGAAGAATAAGGAGTAGACTTGCTACGGAATGGAGAAAGTAGTGATGTCTTTTAGTAAGCAGACTGTAAGGGATAGTGTGGCATTTAGCCCAGAACCTTGCAGGCGCGAAATACTTAACAAAAAAGATCGTTAAAGATTCTTACGAATCTACAATCAAATTTTCTTTTCCGTTCTTGAGACAAATATTTCATTTGTTAAAGCCGGGATAGACGAATCAATTGTTCTTATGTTATTAGTTTTAAACAGTTCATCGAGATGAATTTCGATAAGGTTCTACAAACTATCCTAATAGGCTATAAATAGACTACTGGATTTTTGTATGGATTGATAACACAACACTGTATCGTCGTTAATAACTAATAAGCCGACGTGATATTATGTAAATAAAGAAAATTAACAGATCTGTTATGCATAAAAAATGTTTGTAGCTATTGAATAAATTTTTTACCTTCAACGAATCAACGCCTGGAGAGAGAATGAAAAATACAGGTGTGATTGAACTGGTTTCTTCAAAGGATTTATGAAAAGGTGGAGATCTGGATTCAACAAATTTTGAACCAAGCTTTTCTTTCACGAAGCACCTAAATAAATTCATGAGATACAATATTTTAGACAATTTAATGTAAAAGGAAATATTTTAACTTAAAGTAATATCAGGTAATATATAGGGTATCCAGCTATTCTTAATGCTCTTTTCTATAAACAACAGATTTGTGAGATAAATAGAAAAAGAAAGTAATTAATCATTTCTTATACGTGGTACGATAGGGTGAATAGATTTTTTAAATGTTATTGTTTCTGAAAATATTAAAATTATGTATGTTTTAAATTAATATCAAGAACGTAACACTAAAACTCTTTTTCTTCCGTGGAAGTAAGATAATTTGTACGAAATGAATTAAATCAATACTCTTCGAATACTTTTGTTACACGTTAAAATACTAAAAAGTTGAGTAGCATCTTTTTACACAAGTTTTGTACATACATACTACAATGAAATTTCTATAATATGTAAAAAAATGAAAATATACTGTTCAAGATCATTGAAGAGGTAAGAATTTATGACACTGTTGAGCGAGCCCTAAGAGGGGTCTAGATTCGAAAGCTCTTGAAGGGCCAACAGTGTCATAAACCACTCGATAAA
>JACXII010000060.1:1309266-1577501 GCA_014737395.1 Bombus waltoni | reverse complement strand
ATTGGCTTTACACTTTTGGAGGATGATCGCGACCTAATCAACGTTTGTGAAGGGAAACTCTGTTATTTAGGTGGTTATGCAGGTAAAGGTTTTTGCGGGCACATCAAGCAGTACGAAAATTAATTGTGACCTCAGTAGGAAGGAAACAGTTGGATCTTCTTTTAAGTTGTACAACAGCACATGAAATGTGGAAGAAATTAAATGCAGTATATGATATGATGACGGAAGAGACCAGATGGAAGAAAGACGATCAGGAAACATCGGTGGCGCTGATAACGAAAGGCAATAACTTTAAAAGAGAGCAGCAGAGTCAGACAAACAATCGTGAGTACGAGAAACGAGGACCAAGCTGCTTTAACTGTGGAAAGGTTGGCCATCTAAAGAAAGATTGGTTTAGATGCTTTATATGCAAAAGGAAAGGCCACACCAGTAATAATTGCTTCAGATATAATAAAAGGGACAACAGCAGAGACAACCAGCGGTCCAGAAATCAAAATCAAGATCACAGCGAAGTTAGTCTGCTAGGAAGCACTTCAGCGATGCAAGCGGCAAAACATGATATTTAGATAATTGACTCAGGAGCAACGGATCACATGACGGGACGACAAGGATGGTTCAACGTTCTCGAAAAATTCGACAAAACGTTGAAGGTTGAGATCGGCGGCAAAGGAAAAATCAAGGTAGAGACCTTCGTGGACGGCAAATGGGTAACATGTACGATGAAAACGATGTCTTATACGTACCAGGTATGAAAAGAAATCTATTTTCCATTAGATCTGCCGCAAAGAGGGGCATAGATTTCTGTGTTTTAAAGGAAGGGAAAGAATGTTTTTACAAAATCAGAAAGTAATAGCAAGTGTGATCGGAAAATTGTGTAAGATCGATATGCGAGTTATTATACCGTCAGCTTGCAATCTTGGCAATAGAGCGGAGTCTAGCGCGGACACACTGCAGTTATAGCGCGAATGGCTTGGTCATCAAAACATCACTCATGTTAGGGAATTTTCAAGGAATTCGAATATAAAAGTTGTAGACGATAGCAACTTTTTCTGTGAAGGTTGTGCGTACGGGAAACATCATAGATCGAGTTTTCGCGAGCCTAAACGCACAATAAAAACGGCTGAAGGAAAATTCGGTTGTGTCGTGGAGAGAAAAACACGCGGGCGAAGAACGCGGTGGAAATAGCGAAGTTTGAAGGGGAAAAAAGGAAAAGAAAGCAAAAAGAGGTAAGAAGAAGGAAAATAAAAGATCGAAAATACGAGGATAAAGCAAAAGCAAACGGAGAAGAGAAGGCAAGGAAGAGAGAAAGCTACAAATAAGGAGAACAAGGAAAGGATTGGCTAGGAGGTCAGAAGCGCGGTATAACAAAAGTACGGCAGGGAAACAAGAGATGGCGTCAGAGAGGGGCAGGAACGTGGGCAAAGCGGGAAATAAGACAGCTGTCATAAATACATTGGACGATTATAATCTAACAGAAAAAGAAACATCAACCGTGGAGAAAAGAATGGAGGCACTGACGGAAAAGATAGGGAAAATGGAGGAAAGATTTGTTGAAAAGAGTTGTTCAAGGAAATGAAAACCACATTCAAAATGCAAGTGGAGGAGATAAAAAGGGAAATGAAAGAAGAAAAGGATAGAAGGGAAAGAGAGAGAGCCAGAGAGAAAGAAAAGTGGGAAAGGGAAAAAAAGAATTACTATGAAGAATCAGAAGAATCGAGGAGGAGCAGAACAGGGTGGAGAGGGAGAAAAGGAGAAAAAATATAGTAATCAAAGGAGTACACTGGAATGAAGAAAGCAACGAACAGACTGTAAAAGAATTCATAAAGGAAAAAATGAGGATAGAGACAGAGGTGGAAAAAGTACATATGATAAAAGTGGGGGACAGAAACACAATAACAGTAGCGACGATGAAATCGATGGAGGAAAAAATAAAGGTAATGAAGGGAAAAAGCAAGTTGGAGAATGGCGTATACATAGATGACAACTTGAAAAAAAAAGGGGAGGTTCAGCAGCACATAAGGAAGATAGCTAGAGAAAGAAGGGAAAAGGGAGAAAATGTAAGGATAAGATACAAGAAACTCAGAATAGGAAACATACGGTACAGATGGAACGAAAAGGAAGAAAGGCTGGAAGAAGAAAGAAAGGGAGGGAGTGAGAAATGAAAAAAGGGGGAAAAGGAGGGGGGACTACAAAGGGGATGAAAATGTGCTTCTGGAATATAGCAGGACTAATAGGTAAGGACAAGGAAGTGTGGGGATACCTGAAGACTTTTGACGTGATCAGACTCACAGAAACATGGTTAGAGGAAGGCAAATGGGAAAAAATAAAATATAGGCTACCCAAAGAATTCGACTGGAAATGTAGGGCAGCAATGAGAGTAAGGGAAAAAGGAAGAGCAAAAGGGGGAATAATATCAGGAATAAAGAAAGAACTAAGAGAAATAGAATATAAAGAAATAAGCGATAACATAGTAGAAAGGAAAATAACGTACAATAATAAGACGTATAGGATAATGGTAGTATATAATCAAGACACAAAAGAGACATGGAAAAAGTAGAGGAAAGAGTAGACGGAAAAGAATAGGAAGTGATGATAATCGGCGGAGACTGAAAAGCAAGAACGGGAGAAGAGGGAGGACCCAGGGAAAACGAGGAACCAGGGAAAGAAAAAAAACAGACGATCAAAAAAGAAGATAATAAACATAGAAGGAAGAACATTGCTAAGGTACCTGGAAGAGAGAGGCTGGACGATAATCAACGGAAGGGATAAAGAAGGAGAGGAGTGGACCTACATTGGGGAGAGAGGAAACTCGGTAATAGACTATGTGACTCGGTAACCAGGAGGCGACAGAAGAAATAACTGACATGAGAGTAGGTAAAAGAACAGAGTCGGACCACATGCCGTTAGAAATAGAAATAGGGGGACCGGAATTACAAAAAAGTGAGGAAAAGAAAGAAGAAGAGAAAGAGATTAGGGAATGGACTAGGGAAAGTACTTGGAAGAGTGCACAAACTGGACCTGCAAGGGAAGAACGGTAGAGGAAATGTGGACAGAAATCGAAAAGAAGATAAACGAAGTAATGCCAAAGAAGTAAGTAAAGATAAAGAAATGGGGAATGGGAAAGAAAATATGGTACGACAAGGAGTGGAAAGATAGGAAAAGAAAATTGAGAAGGAAGATGACAAAGTTCATGAAAAGAAAATGTAGCAGAGGAGACCTCATAGAAGAAAAAAAGACATTCAAACAGTGGTGCAAACAAAGAAAGGAAAGACACGAAGAAGAAAGAATGGAGAGAATCAAGAAGATCAAAACAGAACAAGAAGTGTGGAACTACATAAATAGATATAGAAAAAGAAGGGAAGATATAGAAGAAGAAATAAGTGAAGAGGAATGGAGAAACCACTTTATGGAAACGTTAGAAGGAATAGAGAACAAAGGGGACAAAAAAACGGAGGAACAACGAGCAGAAGAGGAAACAACGGAAGAGAGTGAAGACAATATAGAGAAGGAAGATGTGATATACCAACTAAGAAACCTGAAGGAAAAGAAAACAACGGGAAAAGATGGGATAGAAAATGAAATATGGAAGTATGCCCCAAAAGAAGTGGGGGAAGCGTTATGTGACATGCTAAGAAAAATATGAAACGGAGGCGGAATACCAGAGGACTGGAAAAAGGGAGTGATATGCCCGATATACAAGAAGGGGGACAAGAGAGTAGCAAAATGTTACAGAAGAGTAACTTTAATGTACACAGCATACAAGATCTACACAGGGATACTGTACGAACGGCTGAAGGCAGAGACGGATTCCAAACTGGAAGAGAGCCAATTCGGGTTTAGAAAAGGAAGAGGAGTGATAGACGCAGTATTCGTGTTAAACCACATCATAGACAAGCAATTGAGTAAGGAAAAAGGGAAACGATACGCTTGCTTTGCGAACTTAAAAGCGGCGTTCGACAGGCTAAACAGAGAAAAATTGGAAGAGAAAATGAAAACAATGGGGATTAAGGAGAAATTAATTCGAAGAATAATGGAGTTGTACGCAGAAACAAAAAACGTGATAAAATCCAAAGGCAGACAAGGATGCCCAATGAGCCCGACGCTATTCCACATCTACGTGGCGGGGTTGGAAGAAGAATTAAGGAAAGGCCAAGTTGGGGGCATAGTGGTAGGAGAAAGAAAGATATAGTCACTGACATATGCAGACGATATAGTGTTAATGCTACAGAGATTAGAAAAATCGGAACTAAGCGCGGAAAAGACCAAGATTGTAGGACAGAGGTATACAGAGGAAATATGTGAAGTGGATCCTGGTGCTAGATATGACTGTTAGAAGAATGCAAGCTAACAGATATCAAAGAAAAGGCATTAAAAAGAGCAGCAAGGTACGAGTGGAAAGCTATGGAGTTAGAAAAGGAACTAGTAAAGGAGTGCATAAAGGAAAGAGAGAAAAACTGGGGAAATGGACAAGAAGGGAAAAGAGCAAAAAAAAAGAAAGAAGAAACTAGAAGAGGCGAGAGATGGAGGAATACAGACAGAAACTAGAGGAGAGCAAGAAAGGATGACAGTAGAAGAAATTATAGAAGAAAGGAGAAAGAGGGAGGCAGAAGAAAGGAGAAAAAAGATATAGGAAGCAAAATATAACAGACATTATAGGAAAATTGTCAAAGAAGAGTTGCCAAAATACTTAGAAGGGAGGATGAAGTGGAAGGATAGAAAAATTCTAGCAAGAGTCAGGGGTGGAAATCAGACCAAAGTAAGAGAATACTGGAAAGAAGAGGGAGAGAAGATGCAGACTATGTAAAAGGAAAGAAGAAGACCTAAGACACGTAATAGAAGAGTGCGAAATAATGGGAGGACCAAAGGACACCGAAATAACACTAAAGGAGACGGGAGAAGAATTGATGGAACTAAAGACAGTAATGGAAAAGAGAAGTGCAATACAAGGTGGGGAGGAACGACAATAAGGAAGCACAAGAGGAAGGAATAGAGTGTAAGAAATGGAATATAGAAGATAAGAGGTAGATATAAGAATAGAGAGATAAATAAGGTAAGAAGATTAGATAGTCATAAGGGAAGAGGCAATAAGGTAATACACTGTAAAAATAGTAAGACTGGTAAATTGTAAGTGAGCAAGGCAGACGAATTGTAAAGCCAGAAGTCCGTCCAAAGCCAAAAGGCACGGACTAAGTAATAATACATAATAAATAAAATAAATAAATAAAAACGGCTGAAGAGCACGAATGGAAGACACAATTGGGTGGGTCCTTTTGTTTTACTCATGTAACGACTCTAGTGGAAATGAGCGTCAGATTGCGTGTTGGTGTAAGGTGAGCGTTGGTACAGTAGTTTCTTTAGTTTCTTGCGGAAATAGAATTATTATCGACATACTAATACTATACTATATGTTACGTTGCCTAACACAACCGTTGACCATCCAGTGTCCAGATGGCCATCAGGTATACAGATCCTTCTGGGGACGCTCAATAAACCTAAGGACATATCATAAATTATCGTACTTTTACCCTCGGAATTATCGAGTCTTCGGAGTTTCTCTATTAACTATCGTGCTGCAAAATTGTCCCTAGCTTTATTGCTCGTTCCAGAGGAAAATGCTAATAGCGGGTTTTTCCCAGTAATTAGTTCTACCACGACTAACGGTTGGTAAGGTATGGCCATCACCTCCCTACGCTCCAGAACCTTTCGTCCTATCCAATTAGAATCAACTCACTTAAGTACGAAGAAGGTCATCAGCGAATTCGCGTCTCATCACAGCCTGGACACACCAATCCAGAGTCTTCCTTCACAACAACGACACAGCCCAAATTCACTTTCGAGTCAACCATCAGACCAGTAACTTCGGTCAAGTCATTCCTCTTCACATTCACTCATTTCGTCCAAGTCAAACTAACATAGTTTCAAGTCAATCGGGTTACGAATCATCACATACGGGGGACATTCAGTACACATCATACGTCGCACGAATCATAACTACGTACTTCCTTCAAACAACGCATTACGAGTCACATTATTTTTTACTCATTCGATCGGAACGTATTGTTAGTGAAACAAATATAACGCTGTTCGATATCGCAACTTGTAACGATAACATTGCAGAACTTTTGTATTTATACGAGTTAAGTATTATAAATATAGTGGTGTTAATCTTTTAAATCTGTGTTCTACTCCCTGAACCACCCTTATTATTCTAATCGAAATAAGGGATCAATCACATCGCGGCGTCGGTTACCAAATCGTAGCGAGAACTTACGCCTCTCGCTAGCGCGTTTCTTCGCGATTGCGTTTCTCCGTGTACGGTTGAACACTATACTTTACACGCGATTTAGGACGTGGTTGGCTTTTGAGTAACGATTCCGTGATTATGTACATATATACGCTACATTTCCCTTATTCTTTACACTCAACCACAGTTTCCGATTTCTCGGCAGGTTTTATTTGCGGTTTTCCTCTTTTCTTAGAGGGGAGGAAATGCCTTTCATATCGCACACGCGCCTAAGGCAGTTTTCCATATATCATTGCATTTAGCCGTTCGAGTCTCAAGCAGCGCGATCGCGCTGTTCAGATTTTGTATCGGAAAGTCCCAGTACATATGAACACTACGGACAACTGGCGGAAATCTAAACTTCATTGTTATCTTCTTAGTAATTTTTATTGTACAAAACTTGAAATATTTATGAACTAATATCACGCGTTTATAATAATATAGATATATTTCGTAAAGTAATAAATATGACGATCGCAATAGCGCCGCTTGGTTCTTTTCGCGATCGATTAAGACAAGCGCTATCGCGCTATTTGGGATTTTTCGACCCTGCTTTTTCAATGACCACTGGTACTCAAATGGTTAAAGCAGAATACCCCTATATCTACTGTTAATCGCTACGAAGGTAATTCGTGTGTTTCTGCGAGAGTGCGGCGTTGCAACGCTCATACGAAACGTTGGGACATATAGCGGACAAGAAGGAGATCACTAGTGCAATCTTGAGAACGAAGCGCGAAGTATAATTTAATTAGGGATCCTCTTATACGGGTAAACTAACATAGCTAGTAAGAGGACTCTTCTACCAATTCGGTCGTCCCTTTCTGAAAACCGACACCTTTCCGAGTTGACAGAGTGTGGAATGATAGATATCTTGACTGGTATATGCACCCCTTCCCCCCAAAATGGAATCATTTTAGTGGCCTAAGAGTAGCAGTTTTTGATTCTGCGCATTGAAAGCTATTCAACTGCAATAAAAAAGAAAGCAATAATTTTATCCCCATTAAGCCGAAATTCAGGCTATGAAAATATGCATCATAAATTTCTTGGTCTACGTTTTAACTTTTAATAATTCAATTAAGCTTACTGTTAAATGCTATGTGTTCTCCAACCAATGATGAGATCAGTGACGAAGACGTAGACGAGTACTGCGAATCCAATGGATAACTCACCCTGATTCTTCTTTCATTGGAAAGTTTTTGAAAACATTCAGTTATAATGGGAGTAGGATGTTTCTAACAGTGTCTGATAATTTCGGAGCCAATTAAATCTAGACAGGGTGCACGTTCGATGTTATCAGTTCTAACTTCCCAATGAGCAATTAATATCTTCTTCATAATAAGAGTTTGTAATCCTCTAAGTTTTGCTCGTTGGGATTTTGCAGTTTATGCTTCATATTGTCATATCATATGTTCATAGTGGTCTGATAAAGAGTAATGTTTCATTTTAAGTATTTTTAATTAGGATCTGTGCCATGGTAGCCACCAGATTTTGCCAAGTACAGCTTGAGCTCCCATTCTAACCAGGCGTATATGTGATTTCTAGATAAGTTCTTTGTTCTATGTTACTCCCAAATATATTATTTTATTCTTGAGTGGAAGAGATTCACCAGAGGTAAACTACACATGCCAGCTCTTAATTGTATTAATTTTTAAATCATTGTTTTGTTTTGTTTTCTATGCTTGTATTGGAACATTAGACGCAAAACAAACGAATAAATAATTTGTTACTACTTCGCTTTCAAAATTTTTACATATCTTATTTCCTAGTAAGACAATTCACGACTGAAAAATTACAGATACGATTTGGAAATTATGGACTTCTATCTGGTTATAATTATCGTATGTCATATGACGAAGTATTTCATGCAAAAGAAGGTATTAGATTAAAACACATGTTTATAAAATTGCTAAGTTTATTTCCTTTTACTGAAATCAAAAATAAACTTCAAATCTTCGATATTGATTACTTATTCAACTGTGTTGTTGATGGTTAAAATTTATGTATCTACTTATGTGCCTCATTCTGTTGCAAAAAAATTAAATTGTAATATATGGCCTGTCTGTTCTCGCCGAAAAAGTGATAACCTCGTTCACTTATATGTACGCGATAATGGGAGCTATAATGTTAATTAGAAATCTCAATTTTTTCAATCTGAAAATTAGAGACACATTTTATGTAAATTAAAATGTATTAGTATTTAATTAGATATACATTATTTAGCATTTTCAGATACATGCATCTGTAGTCGAGATTACCAAGTATTTTGTTTAAATCATTATCAATTTTTTTAGATAGTCTATTAAATAATTATATGAAAACTATAAATAATGGTCAGTTAAAGATGCACGTAAATATAACTTCTAAATGTGTGAATTAAAAACTTTTAATAGAAACTAAATTTTCAATGAGTTTTCTTAATTTGTCCTTTCTTAAAACATTAATTTTTATATATATTTAACTTATTTTTTTCAATATGTTTCAATACGTTAAAAGAGTTTTATTAATTTATTTGTCTTAGTTTATTTATTCATTTTCATGTATTTTTACTTCTTATATTTACTTCTTACATATATTATTAATTCTATTTCACGAGAATGAAGATTCTATTAATAACTTTTCAGAGAATGTCAAATCATGTTTCGTTGTTTTATTATTAATATTATTAAAGATTACTTATCATTGTTTTAAAGTTTAATAGTTTTGTTTAATATTTTGATTATGCCTTTTTGGGATAAGCAGTCGTGTTTGAACTTTGCACTAATATCTATAATGCCTTCTTGTGCTAAATTTGCCAAAGTTATGTTCCTGTTGTTTCATTTATTGTTATGTATAAAAATACGAAAGTTACATCTTTGTTATAATCTATCTTAAAAAATTAGTTTTATTTTGTAAAATAGAATAATATGGTTACGGGCGAACCACCTATTGTAAACAAGGAAAGATAACGCACCATTGTAATACCCCTAGGATGGTGTGGAAATTTACAACAATTATAATAATATCCACGATTTTGTGATTAACTGCATAACTATACCCTTCAGTAACTTACTATCCTCTTTTCCATATATACACTTGATCTTTTTGCTTTCATACCAAAAAATTCGTTCATTTCAGGTTTCCATCATCTTACATGTCTCTTTATTAATTTTTAAACGTTTCGATTTAGTTTAAAGATGGTTTGATCTTTCTACACATTTATATTTGCTTGAAACCACTGTAAGTATTTCAAATATAACGTATCACAACACCAAACACATGTCCACAAAATGTATACCATTTTTATAAATATTAGTATTATCACGAAGTTTTATTCTTTTTTAAACAAACAAATGAAAACTTTAAAATTTGTAATTCTATAATTTGAACTTATTTCCAGGGTGGCAAAGAGCAAGGAGGTACTAATTGTACACTTGATTGAATGCTGAAAGAGACCTGAACTCTTTTATTGATTTCCTTAGTGTGTTTATACATATGGTGCATCCATGTCAGGCAATCGATCGATTGGAGTGGGATAATATAAAACTAGGGCTGGATCGCTTCAGGTCTCGAAATTTCGAAATCATTCAAAAACTCATCAAACTCTCGTAACTCAAAACATCGTGCTATTTCTGCAATTCGAAACTTTAGAAACACATGGAAATAATAGTTCTGTAAATAACTCATGAGTGAGAATGATCTGAGTGTATTTTTATCAAACTGACAATAATCCAATTGAGTTTGTATTTGGATCTTGGACTCATTTTAATTGATACGATTTTATCAATCCGTTATATTTCAGTTATATGGAGAATAATTTATTATATTGAGAAAAGGTAATCTATCTGAACAAATATGTTAAGATTTTAATCCCTGGCAAAACGTATACCGTTTAGAACAAAGAAGAAAAAGATTGGCATTCTAGGAGTTCAAGAGTTCCGAGTTTTGAGAATTTGAAGATTTTACAATGCTTCAGATTGCAATTTCGGCAATTTAAAAATATCTATCTGTATATATGTATATCTGTATATAAAATTGAAGAAATAAAAAGCTCGTATGCGGAAAAAGTGTGATATATTGTAATATTTTTACGTACCCTTAAACTGTAATAGAAAATGCAAGGTGTAATAAATAATACATAATGCAGTGCTATGGATAATTGTAAACTCAAACATACTTTCTGTATTATTTTCTGAATATTCTCAAGAAACCACTGGTCATGCCTGGATATGTTAAATGGAATTGTTTGAAATTAAAGAGTAAATTGTGTTGAGGTTATTTTTGGACATTTGAATAGAGGAACGCGTGGATAAATTGTAAAATAGAAAATATATTTAAAACAGAAGTGTAAGTATAAGTATGAATACAGTTTGAGCTGGTCCAGATCCGCACGCTGACATATTACTTTTTAACTGAATCCCCGAAGCCATCGTCGTCTGTCTATTGTCTATAGTCTGTCATCGTCGCCTGTCCATTGTCTATAGCCCGCTGTACCTCATCTGCACAAGGCGTGTTCCAAAATGGCTATCTGTGATTGAGGAAACTAAACAAATCAGATGTAGAGTTTTTTTTATAAGTGATAACCACTTCAACACCCTCCCTAAAACTCTACATCTCTACAAACAATTATCTCTTAATATTTTTCTAACTCTTGTCGTACATATCTGAACCTTGATTGTGTCAATGCGTTTGTCACGTAATAATTGACGAGATAGGAAAAAATAAGAAGAAAAAAAGGCGAATTAACAATAACACGTTCGTTCACTTTATTAGTTGACAACTAGGTTGTAAAATACAGACTAAGCTTTTGACTAAAGAACCGGAGTTTTTATATCTTTATTATGATTTCCATACTTTATGGGTGGGAGTTCGCTTGCTGTCTTATTCCTATCGCTATCGCATACCTAAGTGTTATCGGCGAGTCAGCAGATACCTAGCTCTCGGGTGGCGTGGAAATCAGCAGATGCTTAGCTCTTGGGTGGCGTCAGGGAGATCTTTCTGGACGTTACACTCCCCCCTTCGTAGAGTGAACTTAGTCCTCTAAGTCCCTGCGTTTTTTCAGAATCGATGGATGAAATTTGGCTTTGGGTGGTGTTGTTAATTCAAAAATTACTCCTGATTCTCTTTCTGTTCTAGTTTGTACAGGTAACGTCGGTGTAAAAATGTTTATAGGGGTGGAAGGTGTCGCAGTAGTAACGTTAGGTGCGTTTCTTATGGTGTTTTCCTTAATTTTACAGCAAAATATATGAATACATAATTTTGAAAGTCCTATCTTATTAGCCAGATACAAGCATATGGGTGCAGTGGATATATATCCTATAATTTGCAATGTAGTGAGGCCCCAAGTTTTAATTCGTGTCATTCTGTGCGAGAAAGTTAATTGATTTGCTCTATCTTCTATTTGATTCAAGGTATCAGTATAGCCGTTTAGGTTGCTCATTATTTTGAGAGTCTTTTCTAAGGTATCAAGCATTAAGAACAAATCTACGTTATTAGTTATATTTACGATTTTGGTTTTAATATCGTAAGAGATGCTTTTGGGATTGCCACTGATTCTCATATGATTGTCTCCATACAATATATCTATGGTTATTTTAGTTTTCAATAGAGAGGGTTGTTTCAGTTTAACAATTTGATGTCCTTCTTCCGAGAATATATTGAATTCTATTGGTTTTTCCGGTACAGCTATGTAGTGATTTTCGTTTTTGAGCGGTATAAAAGTTATTTCTACGATCTTATAGACTGTGAATTTACAAAATCTTATGGTATTATCTACACTAATTATTTCGGATGCACAATCGTGTTTCGA
Source organism: Bombus waltoni (assembly GCA_014737395.1). Taxonomy (NCBI): domain Eukaryota; kingdom Metazoa; phylum Arthropoda; class Insecta; order Hymenoptera; family Apidae; genus Bombus; species Bombus waltoni. Next base: position 1,565,433 of record JACXII010000060.1, on the reverse strand, counting down.
ACGTCTATCATGTATGGGTTGAGTTTGTTTGCAAATGTACAATTCGAGTTTGATTCGACATTGTTTGTCCAAATACATCTGGTCTACGTTCATATAGGTTAATCCGGAGGTGAAAAATATCGGTTGTTTAACTAATGGGGCGAGAAATGCTCTGTTCCTTTGAGTCGGTATGGGGTATATTTGTTCTATATTTCATTCTGAGTGTATTATTGTTGGAATTGAAATTTTAAAGAAGACCTTTTTGCTTTGGACAAACAGTGTGAGCGTAGAGACGTCTGATATGTTTTGGAAGTTATTTTCTTCTAGTGAAAATCCTTTACTCATGATGTGTTATCCTAAAGCTTTTGCGTATTGTTCTAAGAAAGTATGCTGATTTATGATTTGGGGGCTAATAATTCCTTGTTTTCCTAGTAGAATTAAATTGAACATTTCATCGAGTTGAAAGTGTAGATCTGACAAAGCTCTTTCTATAGAAATAATTTCGACTACTAGATGTTCTTGCTTATTTACTTGATTTATTTTATTTTGTATGTCCGCGTTTACTTTTTCTAATTGTTTTAGGCTGTCGGTGTTTAGAATTTTCCTAATTAGAGCAGTTTGGTTAGTTACAATGGTTTTTAATTCGTTTCCCTCGCTAAATATTTTGTCGATATTCTGATTTATCAATTGTAAATCGTCAGAATCTAAGGTTCCGAAAAGTGTTTTGCTGATTGAACCTATAGCGTTTATCAACCCTCTCTTGACCCTAGAATGAGTTAGGAATCTTAAATGTTTTCCTAGAGTTTCGACCTTATTAAATTTGTTGGTTAAGGAAAGTATTTCTGGTTTTAATTGACATGAAGTGGTACAATATTTTTGAGTTTCTTTTATGTGTTTTCCTAACGTATCGATGTATTTAAATATGTCGCTTACATTCATTCCTATATATACGTTAACTCTTTCGTTATATAAATAGGCTTTGGGTATTTTTTCATGGAAGACTGCGTTGTTTTCGATTGGTATTAATTCCAATCCGAGCACGAGGGTTGCGATCGAGATAAGCGTCCTGAAAAGTATGGTTTAATTCTGTTACTATGTATCTTTTTAATTTGGTGATTGATTAAGATTTCGTGGTAGGAAGTTATAGCTTTTTCGATGTGGTAAGAACCTAACCATTCATCGTGCAATTTATCTGTTTTGTGGTCATTGTGTACGAGAACTGCGTCTCCTTCTTTAAATACCGTTTGCGTTTTAATGATTTTCTTTGTTGGTCTCGCATGTAGCGTTTTCTACTTTTCTCAAGTGTTTGTCTAGCTAGTGTTTTGTATTTGTCCAATTGTTTTTGCCATAGTGAAAACATTTCTTCGTAAGTGTAATTGGAGGTTTTGGATATTAAGGATGGGAGGTTAGCTTTTCGTCCAAAAGTTAGTTCAAAAGGTGAAAAACCAGTTGCGTCGTGTATTGCTGTATTGTATCCTAAACATACGAAATTTAATACTTTGTCCCATTCTTTGTCCGAGTCATTTAGGTTTGTTCGTATCATGTCTTTTACCGTTGCATGTGTTCTTTCTAGTGAACCGTTAGATTGTGGGTGAAAGCTGGTCGTTTTTATGCGTTTTATTTTGAATGCTTCTTTGAACTTCGTCATGAGTTCGCTAATAAAGTTCTGTCCTTGGTCCGTTAGTATAGTCTTAGGTGCTGAGAAGATGTAAATGTAATGATTCAATAGGGAATCTATTATGGATTCGGTTCTTTGTGTCTTAAGAGGTGTTAGTATCAGGTATTTGGTCAAATCATCATGAATAGAGAATTGGTTTCTTGTTTAGTTTTTGGAATGGGACCAATTATGTCCATTGCTACTTTTTCATTTGGTTCAGTGGGGGTTTGAGGTATTACGGGAATTTCTTTTGCGCGGATTCTGACAAGTTTCTGTTTTTGATATGCTACACAATTTTTTATAAATTCCTCTACCTTTGAAAACAAATTTGGGATTTTAAATCGTTCTTTGATTTTCCCATAAGTCTTCTGTACACCTAAGTGTCCTCAAACGTCATTATGGTTTTCTTCTATAATCGCGTCAACTTGTTCGTCTGTTAAAATTTGAATCGGGTCTAATGCAAAGGTTATTTCTTCTATTTTATCAATAACATACATCAGAAATGTTTTTATTCGTGCTTTTTCGATTTCATCGAAGCTATTGTCTCCTATGCCTAACTTTTTATGTTTAGTAGCTGATTCTATAATCTTCTTTAATCATTTCTCTTTGTCGTAGGGTCCTAAAGTTTCTTTTGTTATTTGGAAAAAGGATTTTTCGTTGGGGACTATTTTTAGTAGTTTAGGAAGTGTGTAGGTGTCTCGTTCCCATTTGTTATATTCGTCAAGGAGGTTGTCTTTAGTCGTCAAATTGTTAATAGTTTGTCTCGAAAGTGCGTCAGCAGCCGTATTATCTTTTCCTTTGTGGTATCGTATTTCGTAGTCGTATTCCTCTAGCTTTAATCTCCATCTAATTAGTCGTGATGAGGGGTATTTACAATTTTTAAGCCAGGTTAATGCTTGATGGTCGGTTCTTATGAAAAAATTTCTTCCTAGTAAATATTGCCTCAAACGTTTTACTGCCCACACGATTGCAAGGAGTTCTTTTTCAGTGGTTGAGTAATTTCTTTCGGGAGGGTTTAGTGTTCTGGAAATGTAACAACAAGGATGATCGTTTTGTGAAAGAATAGCGCCTATTCCATCGTTAGAAGCGTCAATTGTTAATGTAAATGTTTCGTCAAAGTCAGGATACGCCAATACCGGGGCTTTGCATAATGCGTCTTTAAGAGTTTGAAAGCTATCTTGTTGTTTGTCTATCCAATGAAAGGGTGTGTCTTTCTTTGTCAGATCAGCCAGAGGTTTGGCTATCTTTGAAAAACTACGTATGAACTTTCTATAATATCCCACTAGCCCTAAGAATGATTTTACGTCGGTTGGGTTTTCGGGAGTTTTGAATTCTTTGACTGCTTCTATCTTTGCCGGGTTTGGTTTTATTTCTTCGCGGGTGATAATATGTCCAAGGTACTCTAATTCTGGTTTTAGGAATTCGCATTTGTCTGGTTGAATTTTTAATCCTAATTCTCTTAATCTCTGTAATACATTCGCGAGGTTGTCATTATGTTGTTGAATAATACTTCCGAATATTATGATATCATCTAAATAAGCGAAGCAGTGTTTGTTCAATAAATGACCATCATGCGTTGGAATGTAGCTGGGGCGTTTTTTAACCCAAATGCCATTCAATTGTATTGAAAGTGTCCCTGAGGTGTACTAAAAGCCGTATATTTCTTCGATGTTACGTCCATTGGTATTTGATGAAAGCCAGAAGAGAGGTCTAGTGCGGAAAAGAATTTCGTGTTTCCTAATTGTGATGGTATATCGTCGATGTTTGGCAAAGGGTACGCGACTTGATCAGTTAATTCGTTTAATTTACGGAAATCTATTACTATGCGCCATTTTTGTCTTCCAGAGGCGTCCGATTTTTTGCGGACTACCCATACTGGACTGTTGTATGGTGAATCTGATTCTTCGATTATGTTTTTGTCTAACATTTCTTTGATTTGTTTTTCGATTTCTAATTTGTGTGCCTCGGGTGGTTTGCAAGATTTTGTGTTTATGATTTTGTTCTCTTTTAACGTGATGGTGTGTTTTGTTAAATTGGTATATGGTACAGTGTCTGTGTCTAAATTGTATACGTCAATGTAGTGTAAAAGGATTTTTTCGATAGGGATGCGGAAATCGTTTTCAATATGGCTCGTTCTAATTATGTTTCTGAATTTTTGAATTTGTTCGAGATCAATTTCATTAGAGAGATAGTTAGAAATTGGTATTGGTTGCTCACCAGTATTGCAGAAGCATACTTGCGTCGGTCTCTTGTCCAGATAAATTGTTTCGACTCTGGTTTGTCCTGGAGGAATTAGTCGTGGTGGCTGGAATAAGAATACATGATCGTTGAGTTGGATTCGGTCGTTTGTAATGTTGTATTGATAGTTTTCCAGCATTGGTAACCCTATGATTCCGTCTTCAATCAGTGGGAAGTCGTCAGGTACTATGTAGAATTTGTTTCTTTTGTCACAAGTTCTAAGGTAAACGTATTCGTCTGTCTCGTATTTGTCGTTATCCATGAAGAATATTTTCTTGTCGTCCTTCAGTGGAGTGGAAATGATTTTTGAACGTTTGATTATGTTTATTGCGGCGCCAGTGTCTACTAAATATCCCTTTAGTCCGAGCTTTGATCCAATGGTAATCGTGAGGAGTCTTCCAGTGATGGCGTTAATTCGTATTGTTGGTTCTCTTCCCTTTCTTCCTCGGGATTCATATTCTCTTCGCTCGTTATTATATAGTAATTTCTCGGAGGCGGTAAGTTTCTTTGGCCGGCTGATGGAAAATTTCGCTGTTGGGCACAAGCATTGGCTAAATGTCCAGTTTGGTTACACTTGAAACATCGTTCCATTATAGCTCTTCTTTCCGTAAGTGTATTTATTGGTTTTGGTTGTACGGTATTGCCAAGCGTGATATTCCTTCTTGTATTGGATTTCCTTGGAATTGGGTGTTGATCCTCGCAATTGGTTGATTCATTGTTCTTCCTCTCATTATGTTTTTGTTGCGTTCGATTTCCCCTATAAATAACTCTGCCTCGAAAGCTGCATCTTGTGCTTCTTGGAGATTCTTTGGTCTTGTAGCTGATGTGCGTATCTCTATTTCGGGTTTTAAGTTTAGAATAAAGACCTTGGTGGCTCGCTCAGTTTCAAGATCTATAGCAACCACTCGACGTACCGGATCGCGAATTTCATGTTGAAGTGCGTATATCAATTCATTGAGGTTATGTCGGAACCTCTTTACATAACTATGTACCGATTCGTTAAAGTTTTGTCGCGTACATTGCAGTTTATCTCGAGCTCCATTAGACGTGATATTCACAGATACAAATTTCCTGAGGTTTTCGAATAGATCTTCATAATTCTCGATTTTAATGTGACGGATGCTGCGTTCTGCTTCTCCAATGATTCTTTGTGTTAAAATTAGACGTAATAATGCGCGTTTTTCTCGACATTCGGCTCGAGCTTCTCTTACCCGTTTAATAAACCCTTCTACTCCTATATCGTCCTGTCCGTTGAGCGTAGAAATGAAGTCTAGGCAGGTTTTCGCACTATACATAAGATTGTCGTGATTCACTGATTCTTCTTCACTGTCCACATCGTCCGTTTCGTTAGGCCTGATTTCGGTATAAATAGGTGGTCGTTTTTCCTGAATAGTGCTGGCACTAACGTCTTCAGTTATGACGGAGTTGAATTCAGATGTGGCGACTGACTGAGTTCCTACTCATAGTTCGGCGAGGCTCTTACCTAGGAGTTCAATTTCTCTAACACGTTATTGACTTTCATCGTGTATTAGTTTATGTAAGTTGTTTAGAGCTTGTTCATGTCTCTCGTTTTGTTTTTGCATAGCGCCTAGTATGGCCCGAATATTTGAATCCACACCTGTGGCCGTAGACCTAACAGGGGATGTGTTTTCCGATCTTTTACTCATAGCGGTTATTACACTGTCGTCAGAGTCTGTATTGTTGAAGCTATTGCGACGAGTACGATAGTGTTTAAAAGAATCCAGTTTTTGTTACCTGGGTATTCTTCCTTCCGTTAGTGTTGTTCTGGCCAGTTTCAGTCTTGGTGATGACCGTAGTCCAATTTCCGTGGAAGTCGTTTTCACACAAAGTGAGCTGATCTATGCAGAGGTCCGCTGATTCTTCGACCTTCAGTGATGCGCGTATGCCGAAATCGTGACTTCTTTTACACTGAACTGAATGGATCCTGGCAGGATCGCCAAAATGTCACGTAATAATTGACGAGATACGAAAAAATAAGAAAAAAAGGCGAATTAACAATAACACGTCCGTTCACTTTATTAGTTGACAACTAGGTTGTAGAATACAGACTAAGCTTTTGACTAAAGAACCGGAGTTTTTATATCTTCATTATTGTTCGCATACTTTATGGGTGGGACTTCGCTTGCTGTCTTATTCCCATCGCTATCGCATACCTAAGTGTTATCGGCGAGTCAGCAGGTACCTAGCTCCCGGGTGGCGTGAAAATCAACAGATGCTTAGCTCTTGGGTGGCGTCAGGGAGATCTTTCTAGACGTTACACCTTCACAAATACATTTGCCAGCCGCCTTTCTCTTTTTCGTTCAAATTAATTTATTACTAAAAACTACGAGAAGACTAAACATAACAGATCAGATCAGATGTGGAATTTTCTTAGAAGTGATAACCATTTCGACACCCTCCCTAAAACTCTACATCTTTACAAACAATTACTTCTTAATATCTCTTTTACTTTTCAAACCTAACTTTTGTCTTAGATATTCAAATCTTTGTACATATATCTGCTCTTCGCTTGTTACATACGTTACATCAATTTCGCCTCTATTGTATAAATATCGCAAGAAATGATATTTTACGTCAATATGCTTACTTCTTTGATGGAATTCTGGATTCTTAATTAATTTTACGGCACTAATATTGTCTACACATAGCATATACTTAAAGATCTCTATTTTACATTTAAGAAATATTTTCATTAGCCACATAATTTATTTCGCTCTTGAGGCTGCATAAACATACTCAGCTTCTGTCATAGATAGAGCTATACATTGTTGTCATATAATGGCCGCATTCGCATACTAACATACAACGCCTGATGTCGACTTTCTTGTTTCTTTATCGCCTGCACAGTCAGCATCGCTAAAGGTTTCGAGACTACCCGCTTTCGTATATAAGAGTCCCATGTCTGCGGTCCCTTTTATGTAGCGCAAAATTCGTTTGACTAATTGCCACTGATACATGTTTGGATTCTCTAAATGTCTCGACGTTATATTTATTGCAAAACTAATGTCTGGCCTACTTACAGTTTGTAAAAATATTAAGTTTCCTTCTACATGAGCTTGTTCTTTATGTTCACTCTCTGCACTATCATACGTATATGCTCTATCACTAAACTTACATTAACAAATTTTGCAATTTCTAGTTCGGGCTTAAATATTACGTCGCGGTTCAATATTACGTCTCTTACGGTCGGCACGTACACTCGATACCCTAGTCCGTCATCTAGATAACCTACCAAATATCCTTTATTAGCCTTTCTATCAAGTTTTTTTCTCTTTTCCGCAGGTATGTGTGCAAAGCACTCAGTACCGAAAACCCTAAACTTTTCTAACTCTGGTGGTTTCTCGTACTACAGTTCATACGGCGTTTTATTGTCCTGTCTTGTCGGCCCGGTCTTGTTAATGACATGCACTGCAGTGTTCATGGCTTCTGCCCATAAAAATAACGGTAGATTTGGTTTCGAATATAGCATTGATCGGCCTGTCTCTATTATTGTTCTATTTTCTCTTTCTGCGACGCCATTCTGTTCAGGAGTTTATGGGACGTTAATCGTGTGCCTAATTCCCTGGCTTCTTAAAAAGTCTTTAACTTCTTTATTTTTAAATTCTTTCCCTCCATCACCATGAATTTCCTTGATTTTACTGTTGAATTAATTTTCGACTTCTAGACAAAAGATTTTTAGTTTTTCGATCACTTCTGACTTGCGTCGTAAGAAATAAATCTTCGTGAATTTTGAAAAATCATCTTTAAACGTAAGAAAATAAAGTTTCTTGCCTAATGACTCGACTTCCATAGGTCCGTATACATCCACATAAATAATTTCGAAATGTTTAGTCGCACGCTTAATTTTCTCGTGAAAACTCGATCTATGATGTTTCCCGTACGCACAACCTTCACAGAAAAAGTTGCTATCGTCTACAACTTTTATATTCGAATTCTTTGAAAATTCCCTAACATGAGTGATGTTTTGATGACCAAGCCATTCGCGCTATAACTGCAGTGTGTCCGCGCTAGACTCCGTTCTATTGCCAAGATTACAAGCTGACGGTATAATAACTCACATATCGATCTTATACAATTTTCCGATCACAGAACCACTTGCTATTACTTTCTAATTTTGTAAAAACATTCTTTCCATTTCTTTAAAACACAGAAATCTATGCCCCTCTTTGCGGCAGATCTAATGGAAAATAGATTTCTTTTCATACCTGGTACGTATAAGACATCGTTCTCATTGTACATGTTACCCGTTTGCCGTCCACAAAGATCTCTAGCTCGATTTTTCCTATGCCGCACGCATCCATGAACGTAGCAATCTTCACCGTGTTGTCCAACTTTTCGAAGACGCTAAACCATTCTTGTCGTCTTGTCATGTGATCCGTAGCTCCTGAATCGATTATCCAAACATCATGGTTTGCCGCTTGTATTGTTGATGTGCTTCCTAATAGACCAACTCTTTTGCGATCCCGATTTTGATATCTGGGTTCCTGGTTGTCTCTGTCGTTGTTTCTTTTATTATTTTTGAAGCAATTTTTACTAGTGTGGCCTTTCTTTTTACAGATAAAGCATTTAAAGCAATCCTTCTTTAGATTGCCAACTTTTCCACAGTTAAAGCAACTTGGTCCTTGTTTTTTGTCCTGCTGTTCCCTTTTATAATTGTTCCTTTTTGTTGCCAGCGCCACCGATGTTTCTTGATCGTCTCTCTTCAATCTGGTTTCTTCCGTCTTCAGCCTGGTTTCTTCCGTCTTCAGCCTGGTACTAAGCCTGTCAAAGGTCTTCTTTTCTTCTTCCACCGAATCCCACGCACTGTGAAAATGGTCAAATTTGTTTGCCAACACCGATAAAATACGTGTTATTAGCATTTTCTCGCCGACTTCACTCCCAAGGGCTTTCATCTTCGCTGCTATTAGTTCCAACTTTGATAAATTGTGAGAAACATCTTCAGATTCTTTCCACTTAAGGTCGAAGAACTGCTTCTGGACCATATTTAGATTCTAATCCGACTTGATATCGTATATCGTAATTTCTTCCACATTTCGTGTGCTGTTGTGCAACATAAAAGAAGATCTAGTGATTTGCTTCCTACTGAGGTCACAATTAATTTTCTCGCTGCCTGATCTGCCTTCAAAAACCTTTCACGGGCAATTTCTTTCTCCGCACTGTCACCTGGGTGACATAGTTTCCCTTCACATACGTTGATTAGGTCGCGATCATCCTCCAGAAGTGTACGCATAACAAAATGCCACTGACGCCAGTTTTCTTCACCACGTAGTATTTGGATCTTCGCACGTGCTGATTCCATTTCTCGGCACTATCTCTCACTTTACTTCGCACAACACTTTACCGCTTTATTCGCTTCGCGTTGCTACTTTACAATTCACAGCCCTGGGCCCATAACCTGTTGAGGTTATTTTTGGATATTTGAATAGAGAAACGCGTGGATAAATCGTAAAGTAGAAATATATTTAAAACAGAAGTGTAAGTATACAGTTTGAATACAGTTTGAGCTAGTCCAGATCCGCACGCTGACAATGTTACTTTTTAACTGAATTCCCGAAGCCATCGTCGCCTGTCTATTGTCTATAGCCCGCTGTACCTCATCAACCCAAGGCGTGTTCCAAGATGGCTATCAGTGATTGAGAAAACTAAACAAATCAGATGTAGAGTTTTCTTAGAAGTGATAATCACTTCAACAATTCTTTATCCCATCTGCTGCACCAGTGTTGCTCCAAGATGGTTGTATTTTTTTACCATGCGGACAATCGACTTGTGTCGAATATAGTAAGAACACACACTGGAATCCTTGTTAATGAGTTGCGTTTTAGGAAATGACTTGTTTTCGAACGATTGAGACCATTGGGATCCGAGGATAATGGGATCAATGGAACTTCAAACTCGCCTCAGTTGCAATCGCGATAGTGGGTAATTCTTCGCATGCGAATGGTGTGTTTCCTACCACCAAATCATTAATTTTTCCAGAGTTCAAAAGAAGACAATTTTTGTTTATTTTATCTTCAATTTCGTTTTATATTATAATATGAAATTATAGAAACGACGATTCGTTCAAGTTTTGTTTTGTTTTGTCATGAAAAATCTGAAAACAGAGTTGAGTTTATAATTATTCGCAGCAGCATATATGGTAAGTAATACAAGCGTAAAAAAGTATATAAAGGCGAGAAAAATATAACTAGCAGAAAAGTTTGAAAACGTGTCAACAAGTATCTAAGAATCGGAGTTACAATATAAAAGATATGGTCACAAGATAACTCACTTATTATGAACTTTACTTATGCTTTGAGATATTAATTTATACTTAAATATAAGATACTTAAAATATAATATACTTAAATATAAGAAAATATGCAAAAATATCTAAACGCATGCAAAAATATGCAGAAATATGCAAAACTTGACCAACAATACGTACGCTTTGAATATATTTTATATATGTTTTGCATTTTTGAATACGTTAAAAATTTACTCAATCTGATCATGTGGAATCGTCGAATTAATTTTTATGTACAGTGTACAGTTCAACACAGAATTTATCAAATTTTATTTTTGTAATAAACCGAAATTGTATTATCATTTCTTATAGAATCTTTATTTAATGTACTAGAATAATCTATAAATATTCAATTTTACTAATTTCACTGTGCATAACAATTTTACAGCGTAAAAATCAGTTTATTAAATTTTACATTTATGATATTTGAAAACTGTATTGCGACTCTCGAAAGAAATCACAGTTGATATACTAAGATTGTTACTCAGCGGTCTCGGAGAGACGCGTTCCCGACGGTAGGCGTCAGTGAGAATTGTAAGTTCTCACTATGACTGCGATAGTCAACGCCGCGATACCGATGAGACCCTGATTTCGTTTGAGATAATAGGGGTGGTTGAATAATTGTGACACACACTTAACACGAATATTAAATATATTTTTAATAAGTATATACAATATCGTGGATGACCCAACGTCGAGATCAATTAGTGACCGATTGACCGATTTCTGTCAGAGAGTGAGTGTTCGCCCGTTGGTTTACGCTTTTTATAATGGGCGGACCCGATTCCTGGGTGTGTCCAGGACGCGAAGTGTACTAGACCGATCTATTGAGGACCATCAGTGAGAATTACAGCGATCCGTAAGCCGAATTTACCCCTTTTCACTTTGGATAATCATCAAAAGTTTCATCCGTGTTTCATCCAAAGTGATCATCCAAAGAGAACAGTGCACAAAGTAGAACCAAATTCTACTTTTGATGAATTGAATGGTAACGAAACGGCACTGACGGATATAAACATTGTACTTTATATCGTGCGTGTATGCTGTTACAATTATGATTATACCGAATGCGTGTTCAGACGAACAGTTTACATTTCTGTGTCGCATGCCGTGCAAAATAAATATCGATAAATCAGAGTTCTGAATTTTTGCAAATTAACGAATATAAATATAAGAGATAAACAAGATATATCAAATTTGAGATGTTATTGTAAATAAGAAACATGTAACAAGCAATAAGAAACATATATATACGATATATAACAGTATATGATATATAACATCCCTCGCCAGTGGTCGTCGAACTTGGAAAACCCTGCTTTTTCTGGGTTTTATCCCAAATACCATTTTTCGAAAGGGCGCGATTAAAGATTATTGGTGTACGGATATTCTGTTGCTTGATCCCAATATTTAGACAAATAATGTCTCGGAATAAATATCTACAAATTCTGCGATATTTATATTTCCAAAATAATGGAGATATAAATCATCCTTTGAAAAAGATCAAACCGATTATAGACAATGTAAGACAAAAATTCCGAAACAGTATTATCTCGGGTAAGAAGTCGATGTATAAATAAAAACTTTCTCTTATGGAAAGGAAAGCTCAATTCAAGCAATACATATCCTTGAAAAGAAATCGTTTTAACATGAAATTTTTTTATTTAGTTCATTACGAAACTGGATTTGTACTGGACTTTGTTGTATATGTCGGAGTAGATAACGGTTACGAAATATTTAGATTAGGAATTACAGGAGATATTATAGCTAATTTTTACAAACCTTATTCTTCTAAAAGTCATGTCATCTTTATCGATAATTGATACTCATTTCTTCAACTACCCGAATTTTTATACGAACGGGATACCGGAATGCGTGGAACGATGAAGGGAAATACCAACAGCAAAATAGCAAATTAGACCAAGGTGAAATAGAATCTGCGCATAATCTTATCTGACTGGTCGTAAAGTAGAAAAATAAGAGGGACATACATATGATGATGACTGTTAATAAACTTAGCTTTTGTTCAACTGGAAAAAACACTACAAATGAAGATATGGTGAAACCGACTTCTTTCAATGATTATAATAAAAATATGGCTGGTATTGGCAACATTATTGGCAAAAGCTAGTCAAAATTAACAATAATCGTGCATCATCTCCTTAACTTCGATTGCGAGTGATTGGAGCTTTACTGAATCTTGTTCCGAATGATTCCACTTTTCGTCTCTCGAAACCTTCGCGACTAATCGGGTGTTGTTTTTTAAAAATGTTTAGAAAAATCTTATGATGTAATTTACGTTCATTGCATCAAACTAGGCATCGAACCCGATATATATGTTCTGTGTATATGTAGAAACTATACTCTATATATGTTCTGCGACACAGCATTGTACTCAATGCCTTGTTTTGAGAATTTTCGTACGAAAGAAAAATTTTATCGTAAATTTAAGTCGGCAGCATATAAATTCATTTATAACTTCCTTCCTCTTTTTCATCGAGAAGTACAAAAAGTATAAATGAACAAATAACCAAAAAGCGTAACAAAGGGAATTGCACGGCTTTATAAGAAAATACTAAAAATTAAGAAATGAGAAAACAATACAGTCGTTAGCTCTGCGTAACACAAAAAGAAAGTTTTATATCTAAATGAATGTATTAAAAATACTGTTATTCATTTGAGGTTGTTTAGGTTGACAACACTATTTCTGTATAAAATTTCGACAATCCGATCTCAAAATCGTCATTAACGATATCAAAAATCCTCAAAAACGCTAAAGTTGAAGTTTTGAAAATTTTCGATATTTGCCATGCCGTTTAGGGCCGAACATCAGGAACAAACTTGAAAAGTTTGTGCAATATGTAAGTTTTATACAGCGGACGTTCTAAGTGAAACAAATTCTACTTTCTAAGGCATTGAATACCTATATTACTATCGTTTATCATCGAAACATCTATGTATTTGCATTATTCTTATTCTATAGTAGCCGTTATTTCAAAAGGAGGACCATTCAAAATAAAGCAATACTGTAAATTATAAAATCATATCGTCACATCGTAATTACCAAGAAAATAAAAGAAAATGAAATGAAAGTTTCAAAACGTAACCAAAACTTAATAGCCATAAAAAATGCCTTCCTACGACACTAAGAGCGCAACCATACCGTATGTGTGTGAATGCATGTGTAGCGATTACCGCGATACTTTCGTCGCATCACGTCAGTTGATGTTCTCGTTTTGACTAGCGAAAAAAGAAAGGAACTGTAAAACTAAAGGACCGTTTAAAATTGGTACTTTATACATTCGTTCAAGTTTATATAGCGAGATTGCGATATATTACATTGCGTTACGTAGGTATTGATCTATGTTCATTATTTACTTTTGGTGAAACTGTAGAAAGACTGACTAATCTTCGATTTTGATAATTATTGTGTATGTCGTATAAATCGATATTTTGAACAATTTTTTCCTATACATATAAGGACTGAACTTGCTTAATTTCCGAGATATTCGCGAAAACCTGTCAATATCACTTGAGTGAATTCTGCCTATAGTTGTGCGTCTGTGCAACATATGCGTCGGTGTTGCTGGATACAATGCCCTAACGCTAACCTAACTCTTATATTATGTTCGTAGTATATGTAGGTACGATAGAGCGAATGAGTTTTACGGGAAATTGAAATATTATTTAGTTGCTAGGTAAAAAGAAACGTTCGCTTACATTCGCTTGTCCGTTCACTTACACTCGCTGACTAAGCTCTCTTGTCTTCACGCAGGCATTCCCTGCAACACACACACACACACACACACACACGCACGCACGCACGCACGCACGCACGCCGCACGCACATCTCTTTTGGCCTAAACCTACATGCCTCGCAAGAACTGCGCGTGGCCACCAGCTCGTCATCGTCTGCTGGTCTGAAAGATAAACAGAAAATTATCGGTGGTCGGTTCTCAACACTGATAGCTTTGTTCCATTATCCTAACCTATAAAACAACGCTATATATATATGCAAATTTATAGTGTATGTAAACAAAAGTTGAGCGAACTTGGATAAAGTTTCGTGCGCAATAATATATATGAGGCTGTGAGAAATGTCTGTCAGTCATAACAAGGATTGCCGGAGGGATCCGTTAAGCGAGGAAAAATTACCCATGCCCTCATTTACTGCCACTCTTAATACAATAATAATAATAAGGTTGTGTTCCTTATATAGATAAGACCATATTGCTATAAACAGCGACAGTGGCAGAGTGAGGATATGATTAAGGAAATCGTTTCTGGTTATAATTAAATTAAAAATGATAGTCAATGTATTGGGCTTAGATTATTACAAAAGATTGTCAATACTCCGTTGAAGAAATTCAGCAGAAAATTCGCAATTAAGAAACCGAATAAAGTATATGTAATTGTTACGACCGTTCGCGGAGAAACGCGATCACGATTAAACGCGCCAACGAGAGGTGTAAATTCTCGTTACGATATTGACAATCGACGCCACGAACACAATCGTTCCCTTAATTCTTTTCGGATATTAAGGGTGGTTGTAATGATTTTGACATTAATTAACAATACCAAAATATGTATTTCCAACAATAGTTCCGCAGATAATTGACAATTAGTTATTTTCGTCGCGATGGTACAATTAAATATGTGTTATAATTAGACTTGAATTCTTTGATATATTCGCCTTGACTGCGCTTAAAGATCGCTTGCGTTTTCGATGTATGCCTTCTGAAGATTCGGACAGTACTGACTGATTTTGACGCTCTTAGTTCTTATGTCCTTTGTCTTTCGTGACCGTTGGAAACTGAGTCACGCGACATATCGGATGATCCAACATCGAGAAGTTTCTATGATCGACTCGTCAGGCTTCTCGAATGGTAACGAACTTTCTCACGAGGTATCGATATATCTCGAAGCGTGACATCGGCTATGTCCCGCGACAATGTAGGTGTTTGAAAATATAGTAAGAAGATCTTTTCGGTGACATTGTAGGACATAGGAACCGTTGGAAACCGACATTGTATTGTGCGAGATGCAAACTATGTCGTGTCGTCAATTTGTAATTAAATGTACTCTATTTTTGGAACGATGGTTGAGAAAGACGGTTTGATGTGAGCTACGCGGCGTAACAGTAATAGAGTAAATAAAATTGGATAGACGTATTACTGAAATATTCAAATTTAGGACGTCACAAGAACTACGAAATGTGAATCGTTTACGGCAAAAACGCAATCAATTCATATACAGAGGCATCGGTGACTATTTTAAGTAAAATGAAATATCTATTATATTGTATAATGTTATAAAAGAATTCTTTAACTCGGTCTCTTGTTATAAAAATTTACCAAATGTCTCGTTGGACAAATTGTAAAACATAAAGTAAAATAAAAAAAAACTTGGTCTCTTACATCTTTTTGAGAATATGTGTGATTACCTTGGTTTCCGCAATTCAATGGAAGGAAAACATTTTCAGAAATGTTTTCTCGTGCACTTCGCTATATGAAATAGATATTGAAAACTACTGACCTTTCAAAATGATATGTACCATTATATTAGTTTTGCATTTAGTTATTTAATTCTAAATCTAAATACATTATCTAAATACATCTAAATGTATAAATTTAAGTATAAAACACGTAATGTCACTTCTTCGGTTCGTATCTGTTCTGGCAATTGTTACTCCAATTATTTTTATTATAAATTGAACTTTCACCGCATTCATGCGTACAAAGTTTCGAAATTGCTGGGCATTCTCAATGTGAAGTTCCTTTTTCAAGGTCGAATATTTCTTTTCTTTTTTTTTACGTGGGGGGAAACCTTCATAGACACACCGCATCCTCCGGGGAAAGAACGCAGGGTAGTGCCGGATTCTTACCGGCTAAAACCTCAGCGATGATCGTCCGTAGCGCGTACGGGAGAGGAACCGCGCGAGTGTCACGTCGAAGACACAAATATTCGCACGGTTCGAACTTTTGGTAATCAGAGTGAAGAAAACTTGAACTTTTTAGATATGATTTTATTTTGGTACATAAATTCGGTAGAGTGGCCGGTTAGAGTGTCGCAACTAAAGTGTGTTGGGCGTTTTTAAATATTAGGATTCTGTCTTTCTGAAGAGCCTATCGCTTGGGAAAATAGTTATGTTTTCGATTTATGCAAGATGAAGCGTGGCCGTCTGGTTTACTGATTTCGGGGCTCGTGACACGAGCATACTCACGGGCCCACTCCACACAGGTGACTTCTTCCTCTACTGGCGCGGCGTGTGATCGTAGCACACCGCGCCTCATCCCCGGCCCTACCGTGCTAGACCGCCCGGTTGCGGCCGGGTGGCTTGACGGTGCCGCAACGCCGGTCCCGCCGGCGCCAGAGATCTTGCGGATGAAGACGAGGCGACTCGAACTCGTCTTCGTCTTCTTCTTCCGATCCTCTCAGAATGAGAACCCCGCACCCTCTCTCGTTGGACCAACTCCTTCCGGAGCATTACCTGCTCGCAGAAAGAGACGACCGCCGTCCGACCTCTCACGCCAGTCAGTAGGATTCTCAGTTCGACGAGGGAGCGGACACGAGCGATTGCATCGGCCCCGCTCCTTCCGGAAGCCGAACTGGCCCTTTTGTAGTTCGGGCGCACACCGAGACAAATGCGACTCGAGGCAAGCGGCCACCACCCTTTCCAACTGTTTGCCCGCCTTATCCAAAAGACATATCGGCCGAAAGGCTGATGGCGAGTCCGGAGAACGTCCCGGGTTCGGCAACAGGACCATCCGCCCCTCTTTCCACGGAACAGGGAATTCGCCCCGGGACAGACATCTGTCGAGCAGATGCTTTAGTCTCGGGGCCAAAACTCCGACGACCTCCTTCCACAGGCGGGCCGGGACTCCGTCGGGACCCGGAGCTTTCCGCGCTCCGATCCTTCCGACAGCCTCGGCCAGCTCCTCCACGGTGACCCCCGATTCCGGGCTCCAACTCCCCGTGGTGCTCGGTGGTTCCTCCACCTGCGGTTGTTCCTGCTCCTCGTCCCTGCTTTCTTCCTCGTTCCCCGCTCCCGGAAACAGGATGCCGACGACCTCCTCCAAGAACCGAGGGTCCATGCTCTCCGTCGTGGGAGGCGCCTAAAGACGGAGTTTATTCAACACTATCCTGTAAGGGTGCCCCCATGGGTCAGAATCGAGGGTGGCCAGGTGTTCGTCCTAGACCCGTTTTTTCGACGCCTTAATAGCTCTAGAGAGATCTCCGCGTTTCGCGGTAAGCTCCGTACAGGCGAGCCACCGTGGCTTCATCCTCCCTCCGCCTACGGCGGGGTTAAGGTCGAATATGCACCTACTTTTTCTCTACATCCAATTGTATGCAATTGTACGCAATAATAAGAGCACAAAGCCTTTCGTTCAGTCACTATCTCACTTCACTTGTACTTCGAAACAAACTGCAGGACAGACGAACAAACGTACAAGCGAATCTCAAATGGACAGTTCTGAGAATACTGTATGATAGCAAGTTTTCAAGCTATTCTCAAATGGTTACACAATTTGAGAGTACTATCGAGAGCAAATGTCACAAGAAACTCCCGAACGGATACACCTGGCTTAAAGATGCTCTAAAAAGAACCAGTTACGGAGTAGAGAAGACAATGAACCTGAAAACTGCGAGTGTCGTGACAAATTATTATTCACAAGCGTCAAATTATTATTTGTGAAATTTTAAAACGTCGGAGAGATTTCAAAACAGAGCTCAAAGAAGGGAAATTAGAAAATGAGAAAATAAACCTCCAAAATTGACGAAATATTTTTCAGTAAATATTTTTCAATCAAAAAAGCAGAAACAGCAAGATATTTAAACTGTATATCGCTGCTTGGCATTGATAGTGGCACAATTCGCAAAATGATAAATTTTAGAGGAGAGGCTTTTAAAAATTTACGAAGAGATTCTGAACGAGACATTTCAACAACATTATAAGGCTGACATATTCATCAGGTTTTCAGGACAAAAAAAAAAAGAACGACGATATCGTATATAAGCACCGCAGCTGAGCAACTTAAATTTAACCCTCAGATATAATATTAAAAATGTAAACACAGCAAAATATTTTATGTCTACATCGTACCGTCACGTAACGGTACTCCTGCCAAAACTACTCACTAAATATAATTCATGGTTTATTATAAAATTATTATATATATATGAAAATTATATTTTTGTTCAATAAACGTTTATTAATATATTTAAAAAAAAATAAGGCTGACATATACTACTATTCGCGAAAGCAGTAGGATCTTCCACTTATAGTGTGACAAGACAATTAAAGATGCGAAAATGTTGTAAAACTAAGGCCAGGTTGATATGTAATAATTTTATCCCCTGACGCAAAACTGACAGAATTTTAAATACGCTGTTTTATATGATAGAAAGGAAAGCATAATGTAGGTCTGCTATTCAATAAAAGCAAATTCGAAATTTTTTTTAATTGTGCCACCATCAATGCCAAGCAGCGATATGGGGAATCTGAAAATCTTGATAATGTTAATACTTTCGATGGAAGTAAAACTGCGCGTGTTTAGCGATTCCGTTTGACCGAATGGTAGACACAATATCGCGAGTTGTGTTTCTACATTGCAAACGAAATAGACGATGCTTACCTTGACAGAAATGTTCGTTGTATCAGGTGTTACAGTTAAATTTTTTCCCAGACCTTTAGTTTTTTCAATAAACTGAAAAAATGTAAGAAAAATATTGCGTTTGAGATGTCCTTTTCGCCCTAATCATTATTTAGACATATTTAAATGTTCATAATCCAATAACAATATATATCATTTTATTCGGGAGAGAATTTATTTCACAGAATTTTTTCGTCTCAACCGCAACTCAATAGCTGTTATTATAAGAACACAAAATATTTCCAAAGTTGAAAATTTGCAATTCTTTCCAAAGCAGATTTTTTCGAAAATTCGGGTTATAGAAAAAAACGGTTTGCAGATTCAACTGTAGCTCGTAAAAGTCTATAAGAATCGCCTATTGAAGGTTACAAAATTAGATACGTGTCGAACAATGTTATTAACTGAGCATGAAGAAATTCGATTTTCCTAAAAACGAAGCTTTACACGGTAAAATTTTATTCCACATTTTTCTTCTATTTTTGCACGTAGAATAATTTCCATCTGTTCGTGTTTAGCCAGTAGCTAATAAAATTTACATGTTTCTTTATATTTTTCTTGTTTTTCTTCATAAAGTATCATCTTGTAGCCGTTTGTTGATGTTATTTGCCCGTACTTTATGTTTCGCATATTTTAATATACTACATTCATATAAAAGTTCGCAGTATAATAATCTTTATTTTCGATATTAAAATCGTTATTAAATATTCATTTAATTAATCTTAAAATTGTGATACGATTATGAAAGGCTAACAAAAGAACAGTCTAGATTTTATAAGCATGCCACAAAATGATTTCTGCGCAATGATCGTGTGCAGGTACCGCCTATAGCCTTGAAGCGTAGCCAATCACCAAGCAACACTAATCCGTCGTCGTCATTATATCAGTGGTAGTCGTAGAGTTCGGTAATGAGTTCGTCATTCGTATCCGAGACACAGTAGAGTGCACGTTGTAGAAAAATTTACTGAACGTTATACACATATTAATTTTGTGTAAATGATTGTAATCTAAAAATTTATTCAGTGATAGATATGGTAATGCCGGACAGGAAATTATTCTACATATAAAAGTAAGTCATAAAAACAAATATATTTAATTTTCTTATATTAGGTTGCTTTTTATTTTTATTACATTTTTGGTTTCTATAACGTATAGAAAACCTATAGAAATCTTATCGTATTGAACTACATAACTTTTGTATTTTCTCCGATAACAATTTTGTCCTAATATCAATTACTGTATTCCGAGCTATGGAAAATAAGTATTCGCTAGTTGTTTATGCCGTAATGATTTTCTTGCATGCTTTGAAATTGTAAGATATTTAATTTCTTTGTATAGAGTTTGCAGCGAACGGTGTGTTTATGGATTTTTTATTTCAGCTTTATACGCATTTTGACATTCATACGAAATTATTCTATTATTTTATAATTAATTTAAAATTGTTATTAGGAAATACAAATTTTCAAAATTTTAAATATGGTATATATTCATGTAAGACTCATTATCATTGTTTCCTTCTATCTCCTGGTATCTTTTGGTAGCTGGATGTCGGGATTTCTAACCCTGAGCTGATCCCGTTTGATTTTTGCCAAGCCGACACGAAGTTAGACTGTTCGCTCATACTACTTCCGAGGATGTAGTTTTAGGTTTTTTTTTTTATTATAGTGACTATCTTTCTTTTTTCTCAGTCTCGTCGTGTGAAATTTGTTAGATTTTTTTTATCAAGAAATCGTTTAATCACATATTTCACGGTAAAACGACTTCTGTTAATAATTTTTCCTATTTTCGAATGAGGTTTTATTTTATTTCCTATTATTCATGTTTTTCTTTTTTTCTGTAAAATATTCTTTCCAATTTTAAAAAGTAACGGTCACTTTGAATGGAGGAATTTCCATTAATATAACAAGTGCGCCAATGGGCATTGGGAATATTTAGGCATAATACACGTAATAGCAAATTTCTCAAGTGTGCCAATACTTTTATTCCGCTGGAAACGGACCTTTATGTGCATTTTATCTTCTTTCTTTATTATAACCATTTTTTAAATACCTGATTCACGATATACTTAAATTTTAGAGTCGATATACTTAAATTATAGTAGATCAAACATCTAATTCTTCTTAAGGATATATGCAACCATATCGGCTTCAAAAAAATAGAAATTTTTTATTTACATTCCTTTGAAGTTTAATATATGTAGAATACTGTGGTAAAAGGGTATTTTGAAATTCTAGAAATAGCTAAGTTATAGTACTGAATACGAGTGAAACTTAAAACTTTAAACGTATTTTTCTCGATATTATGTTTTTCAGTCTTGCACCCAGTAGATCTCCAAAACTCTCCATCCGATTAACTTAAAATCTTTACACATTATTCTATATAACATTATCTAGATTATAACGCGCGATCTTTTTGGTATCGTAAACCGTCGAATTTATATAAATGTCCAAAGTTGATTTTTTCCAACGGAAAATTTATCCTTAACAAGTCATCATTGTCTTATTTTTTAAAATTATGGGAAAATCGTAATCTCTTTGTGTATAAGATTCTACAAAAATCTTATACTTTCTTTTTTTACTTTTTTTCTTTCTTTTTATATAAGGTTGTGATGCATACGGAGTCAGGTAATGTTGTAGCCCACCATTTTCTAATTTTATGTAATAAGAAAAACATGAACCCAGAGTTCAGATGTTACTTAAAGTTCCCCATAAAAATCTCGATCCTTTATCATATATTGTAGGCGGAAAGAAATATTAGTGGAAAGTGGAAAGTCATTCAACAGAGTTTTCTTGTAACAATTTTTCTTTTTATTTTTTCGTTTCGACCACCATTATCACAAAGTGATAAATTTTGCTCAATAGATAAATATTCGAATTCACTATCAGAAAAAAGGGCAATTTCCTAAAAATACACGTATTTTCATTTTTTTCGCTTAATGTTTCAGTTAAGCAGCGTACAATTATTTTTTACGTAACAAACGATAAAGCTTAGACTTGTCACGATTTTGAAATGATTCTTTGTTTGTGCTTATGCTTGGAATAATTGTGCTTAATAATTTCGTGGTCAGTATAAGTACCGGAATTTATCATATATGTGTGAAAGTAGCGACTTAATTGATTTATCAATTGAAATTTTTAACAATAAATTAGTTTTTGTGCTACGTAACTGCGTTTCAGGGAAAGTTGAATTTACACTGATTGGCTTCTGAATCCTTCATGCATATATATGACATAAATAAATAAAATTTATTATTAAATAAAGAATATAAAATTTTCGGGCGATATTTTCTTTTCACGTTTTAATTATATTTTTCAATTATTTTGATTTTTCCAAGTGCACTCTTATGCATCCTTGTACATGCAGTCCTTCCCTTAATTCTCATTTCCGTTAATATTAGTTGTTTTTCGAAGCTTTTATTTCATTTATTTTATTGGCTATCATTTTTTACCAAATTATTTCAAGAGTTTTCGTTGCCAAAAATTTAAGGTAAATGTGTTTTATGATATTGAAGGAAGCTTATTCTTGAATAAGACTGTTACGATCTGGTCTTCTCTTCAATGATCGTACCCGTTATTTATTACTCTAGATGTCGAATTTAGCTTGCTCAAATTACATTTAAATCAAAACGGCAGTTGCTGCCACCAAAAATAGTCGTTAACTATTTCGATTAGTTCAACTCCCGTTCGTTATTTTCGAAACAAGGCGAACGACTGAATGGAATATATTCAAAAAATTTGTCGCGCCTTTCCAAAGCGCAGCACTATTTTAAATTTCCAAACTGTTGTATTTTTGATATCTTGAATCGTTAATATAACCGTATGAGTAGCGTTAACTAGCGTATCTTTATTTCCCTTTAAGCTTTCTGTTCACAATTCCATTTTAGTTATGACATATTCTTTTTCCTGTCTCACCTGGTGTTCAAATTTCCGGAGGAAACTACATTTGTAAAAGTAATGACTCCCACTAGAGCTCGTACGGTTCGGATGAGGATAAGTGTGATGGTTAAGCAGTCCGTTCTTCTTCTTAACATTTTATTAGACATTTCGTTACATTTGTAGGTTAAATTTGTAAACATAATACTAATAAAATAATAATATTTAATAACGAGTAATATTTTTGTTAAACAATTTTGCCAACGTGTAACAATGCATATTAATTTCCTGTGTTAATAGATTTTTAGAGATTATTGAAAGTCCAAAGTATTCTTCTATGCAGTCGAAGCAAATGGCTGTGGAGTCAAATTGTGTTATTCGTATGTCGCATCTTTTGAAATAAGCTGCATGTATATGACCTCAGTATCAGCAAATTTAGTGTCGTGCTGAGTTTTCGTACAATTTTTGATCATTCGGATTTAGGAAATAATAGCAGTTTTGAAAAATGCTGTGGTCGTCGGTGGCATAAGCACCTCGAATTAATTGAATGCAACAATAAGAAAGTAGTTCTCTATAAACTTCCGGCTGATAGGAGGTATTCCATTCCAAGGGCCATAAAGTTCTTTTCCTTCTTCTTGTTCGTAAAAAATGACTCCCATACTGTACATAATAGAAAAAAAGTTTTTATTTTATTTTATTTTGTTTGTCGTCCTTAGTCTGCTCGTTTATCGAACGGTCACTGTCTATATGTATTCTATTTGTTTGCTGTTTTTAGTCCGTCCGTTTGTCGGTCGGTCACTGTCTATTGCGATTGTGTGCTAATTTTAGTTTATTTAGGTTAGGTTTGGACTGAGACGTACCGTCTGAGACACTATTCTTCGCTTCAATTTTAACATTGTACTTTTCCAAAATATAGTACTTTACGAAGTCCTGTATGTTGGTCGGAGAATTTTCCTTTATTGGCCTTCGCCTCTATATTTCCTTCTTGCTTTTGTCATCTAACATGAACAAAGTTTGTTATTGTTTTTAATTTTTATTGTTAGATTTATTGTTAAAATTATTATTGCTTGTAACGATAATACTCTCTATGACACCCAATGTGACTTCTCAAATATTGCCCAAAAACGAACAGATATTTTTGCTAACAGTGGGAGGAGAAATGCGAAAGTTGGTTTTTCTACACTTGTTATTCTATTATTCCTTTTTATCCAGAGTGATAATGTTATAGAATTTACTTGTTGGGATGCGCGCGGGATACTTCGTGCGTTTCAATTGGTTTTTTCTATGCTTGTTACTCTATTATTACCTTTTATCCAAAGTGACATGTTACGTGTTGTGCACGTTTCGTAAGCTTCGATCAGTATTTCCACGTGATCGTTACTTTTTGGGTTTTTCCTCAGTTATAAATTAATATATTTCGTTTAAAATGGCAGGTCTTATAATCTTCGCTGATTGTTATTATTCGCTGTTCGGACGTTGTCAGTTCACGAGTTTCCTCGATCACATTATTTTAACTCAATTATAAATTAATAGATAATGAGAATAAGCGAGTTTCATTTTTATCTCTTGATCTTCTTTACCTAATTCCATCTTACCCGGAGTTGTGGTGCGCACTATTCGCGAGTTATGACGTATTCCTTTTCCTATCTCACGTTACAGCTCATGTGGAACGCGAGACGCGACTGCAACATATTCCAAAATCATCGAAATTGGGGAAGTAGCTTTTTTGTAGGTTCAACTTACTTTTGTCTGTGATGACCATACTTGGTCTTTCAGTGAGGCAATTTGTAAATACCTTATCCGGCACATAACACTGACACGAACATTACTTGACCGATCGACAACGATTAATCGCACAATCTCACGATGTAACTCTAATTCATTAATGGACATTTATTTTCCTCTTTTTCTTTTTTTTTCTTATATATACATATGAACGTCATTTACAATATACAAGTCCTACTACAAATGTAAAAAAATTTAAGGGGAAACTTTTATGCATTATAAATTGCGATACTTTTTCAATTGTTGAATATAACTCTATTCAGATGTTTTTCGTTGCATAAACGTTACGTCTTGCCTCATTTAACATAAGCGCATGTCGGGAAACATGTTCCCCAAATATATACGATACTTTATATTATATCGGAAATAAGAAAATTCATTCAGTACCTCCTTTAAGGTGTGAGTCAAAGTCAAGCAAATCTTACAAATTAATTTCAGCACAATACCCTATAACATGTATGGGTTCTGTTTCCAAGTAACACTACCCCTTAGAGCTTTTTAAGATGGAACAGCAAGGATATATCTCTTTATCAGTGTCCTGAATGACTTCGTATTGTCTTCTTGAAAGATTTGCCTCGATGAATATAGTTAACACCTGTGGTGGTATGTGTCTTTGAATCGCGATATTCGTTTATGATATTTTAAATGCTTCGTGATACTTTACTGTTCTTGACGACGTTCCGGATATGTTTTCCATTACTGTAGCAACATCTACATTTCCTTAGCCCGCTTAGGTGCATACGTCAACTTGTCGATAAAAATATTTCCTCTTAAATACTCTGTTTTTTTTCGCCACATACTTCCGACAATCAATTGTTCAAAATCTTTCGTTGATCAATCCATAGTGGAAGAATTCCTCGTTTGTAGCGGCAAATTTCCTAGTGCTACTTACAAGGATGATTAGGCAACCTGAAAATTCGAAAAATTCCAAAACTTTGGGTACAAGTAAGGTATGTCATCCGTAATAGAAACCCAATTCCCTTTTTATTTCCATAATTTATAATTACAATTTTAAGTAATATCACAGTAATATAATAGTAATGTGATGGAAAGATAACTCGACCCTTCCGGCGCGTGAGAAGTCGATTGCTGATATCGCGTCGCTCATCATAGGAAAATCGCGGACGATATGGAAAGTATGAAAATTTGTTGTGAAGATTCATGAGGCTAATCTGGGCACTGGAATCAATAAAGAACGCGGTATTTTTGTATCCCGATGCTTTAGCGATGTATTCTATCACCGAAGATTCATCTTTCAAGAGATAGTCTTCGTGTGTCTGAGGATTACCTCTCCAGAAACGCTCACTATTGACATTTGATAGTCGTTCTGTCTCCGCAGAATGGATCGAGGTTTCAACTTCTGGAAATTCACGTAGTCGACGATGAACTCGTCGCACGTGTGACGCTTGGATCAGATGACTCATGACTCATTAGGAGATTAGTCACTCAGACCGGTAGTTTTTTGTTAAATGACGTGAATTTTAACTATGAGAAGTTATACAGGTAACTTCGCAGAATAATCACAAGGTAACTTCTAATAGATGACCAATTTATTGAGGCAAAATCAGAACATGCCATAGCATGTTCTTCAGCTTATTGATCCATTCTGACTGTCTCTTACAATCTGTCTGGAGTCTTGCATACTAAAGTGTTATAGTTATTGCACGTGCACATTGGAAGTTTCAGTGATGTCGTATACAGGTATTTGCCCGTTATACGTGTCAGCAGGTAGTGAGCCTTCGAGGAGTTTAACTGTTTGGATTTTCTTCAATAGTAGGGTGCTTGACTTCCATGATCACGCACAGTATGGTAGCTGTGATGCGACATAAACACTCACATGTGCATATAACACAGTACACCGGAATTTTATCACGTACTTTTAAGTTATCAATCAGTTGAACTGCTTCAGTATTATCCATACTGGTATGTATTTTATAATATTATAATCGAGTCAACGTAACGCAATAGTAACGACAGAAATATAAGTGAATTCTGATGTACTAAACGAATCCGATTTGTCATTTTCGTGCGTAAACGCTTGGTGACTCATGCAGAACATATATATCGTCATCAGCATTTTGCGCAAGTATAATCAACGAGGATATATTGTTGCTCGTCGCTATGAAGATTAAATGCGTTGCAGACTTGTTCCTAAGTCCTTATTTTACTTTTATTTACAATATTTTATAAGCAAACAAATAAAAATATTCCTCGCATCACACAGGGCGATTTTAAGTGCGACTCGCTGTATAAATCATTCTGTATGGTTATGTAATTATTTCATTCTAACGGGTTGTAATTAATTCTAAATTCTCATATGTAAAAGCACGGTCACTGGAACAGCAGATTATGTGTAGGGGTTGTGTTGTTTTTACAAAAGATATCCTACCTTTCTTCATCTTTCGTTTGCATTTCTCATTTTTTTTTTTTTTTTTTTTTTTTTTTTTTTTTTTTTTTTTTTTTTTTTTTTTTTTTTTTTTTTTTTTTTTTTTTTTTTTTTTTTTTTTTTTTTTTTTTTTTTTTTTTTTTTTTTTTTTTTTTTTTTTTTTTTTTTGACGTACTTTTATTGGTTATGGTACAATCTGACACTACATTTGATACAGAATTCAAGGGGAAATGAGAACATACTTAATATTTATATAAATTTTACAAGTTTATATTTTCTTAATTTTATATTTTGCAAGTTATGCATGTTACGCAAAGCATACGGAAAATCACTGTAATAAATCACGAAAGTTATAGAAGAAAATCTAAAATTATAGAAAGAATCTTATTACATTTTTTACTAATTACTGTTGGGATATTTTGAAAGCAAACTAATAGAGCATAAGTCTATCCAAAATTTCATTCTTTTATTTTTTACTAAATTTTGGAAGTAGGTCTCCCTTCAAAGGAGAATTTTAAATAATAATGAAATTGACAGAATTCTGCCATTACAGTAAACAATTAATTATACCGTCACAAAAATTACAAAATTTGTATTAGAAATGGAAAGATAGCAACATAGTTGCTCACAAATTCCATAAAATATAAAACAAGAAAGAGCAGAGAACAATCGCATTGGCAAAAAAGAATTTGCTAAAATAGTAGATCTTGCAATAAACCGTACAATGTATCTTGCAGCGATATAAACATTTGTAATATGCAACACTGCAACGTTAGATGTTATTCACATCTCAACATAAAGAAAACGTATAGAATTCATAAAGATACGTGTACAGTATACAATGTAGGAAACATTAAAGAAAAGTTGTATTTAGTGATGAAAAAGAATCCGACTCCAATGCAATCCGTCCAGATGAACGGAATTGTAGAATATCCAGGAAGTTGCTAGCCAAGAATGTATTATCTACTATATTGTAATTTGTCGTATATCAAGATACGGAGATATCTATAACAAGTCTAAAGATATAGATATTGGTCATTATATCGTCGAAAACTTTATGAAGATTGGACAATGACACAGCAACGTTTTGAGCTTGTGATATCTATTTATGTGATGGGAAATTTGAATAATTTGACAGACTCGTAAACAATTATTAGCGAAAAAAAGAGAAAAAAGTAAAAAAGTGGGGAGATTAGAAACAATGGACTTGCATTTTGGAGCTTGGCACGGGAACGGGAAGAAGATGCACGTGATACGCTTAAAATGTGCAAAATTATATATAGATACATATATAAAAAGAAGAAAACTATAACGATTCCAATCTTTCATATGTGCACTCAAATCACATGATCACGTGAATAGTACGCAGTTTTGTAACAACGTTACTGAAGGAAATGGACCCAATTATTTTTGTCAGATATGCAATACAGCACATCTATTTTCTAATCATGGAGAGGAGATTTTCATTATTTCACAAACGAATATATTTGTATACTTCGAATGTAGAATCATGTTTTATCTGTAAGGAAACTATATCCAGAAATTTAACATGTTTCTCTTGATATGAAGATTCTGCAATGTAATATATCAACAATAATATAAAATAATATCAGGTTTCAATTAAAATAATAAATTTCATTTACAAATAATACATTTGCTTGTGTAAAAGTTTTTAAGATGCAAAAGCTTCTTAACGAAAGTTAATAAACGCCTCAAAAATATTCGAAAATCGGAGATCTTAAATACGTCCGCACATTTATCGATTAGTAGGTCACACATTTACTACAGGCGTATTTGCATTTTGTTGTATGAGCAGAAAAATGCAATTCGCGTAAATTGACTTCCAGTTGCTGAACAGGAGCACAAAGTTTCACTGCTTTGGGTGCAGACAACGCACTCCATAATTTCCTCTTTTTTGTCGTTGCAGTCATTCTCGCACGAGTTAAAATACTCTTCGTACCATTGAAAACTGGCTATAATCACGCTATAAGTGACAATACAATCAATACGATGTACCAGTGCAGTGATGCATTCCAACCAAAAGAGATGTATTGTCAACAACTACGTTTCTCATCAAAGCACAGGTGTTGAGCCCACTCGAATTTTAAAACCAACGTCATTACACTCAAGACTGTCAATAGATAACATGCAAAGAAAAACTTGAAGACACCTGTAGTAAAAATGGTTTTAAGTGAAAACATATTTAATGTTTGCACACGAGACTAAAATCGATCATCGCTATACGAAAATTGCAACTGCTCATGAATGCATTTTCGACTTGGATTTGAAAATCCTGTAAGACGTTCCTGTTGGCATTTGAGTCTATTGGAGCAACCATTTCATATAGTTTCTCCTAAAATATATGGATTTTATTATTCTGGATAACCTATTCCTGACCTGAAGTGGGACTCTTGCCAAATTTTTAGCTCAGATCGTTTTGTGAAATTACTTAATCATATGTCGCACTGCGCTACTATAGTAAATTTGCATATCAAACATTTAACCTATATAAACGTCTGCTGAACTCAATGTATGTTTCTATTACCATCACATGATATTACACCATATCATGAAATATATACATACTGTAATAGGAATACTATCGAGTTGATGATGTTTAAAGGAAAATGCATCAGAATCGTTGCCTCTCAAATCTATTTAAGGTTGCTCGATGAAGATCAATTACGTACTGTGTCCGCGGATGCCAAGAAATGAACCCCTAAGTGTATGGAAAAAGAAGAGGAAACAAATAGAACACAAAGAGCTATTTCGATGTATACTACCTCTTCGATCACTTGTTTCCACCATAAAGACAGAAGAATAGATTGAAGATGCTTATTGTGACCTTAACTTAAGAAAGAAGATACTTCTTTTGATGTAAATTCAAAACGGGAACATGTATCGATCTGGATGATGACCTCTACATTTATAGATTAAAATTTAGATTTAAAAATTTGTATTTAAAAACGTGGTAAGAAGAGAATAAAACAAAATGCAATTTTCCGAGGAAAAGAAAATTGCTTTTATTTTTACTAAAATTACTGAAATTGATACTACAATTACTGAAATTATTATTTTTCTAAGAATATTCAAGCCTTGAACTGCTCCGTATATTCATCAGATCTGTGTATTGGATACAGAAAATGTTCGAGTAAATTTAGTCAAAAATGTTTCCGCAGAAGGAAGTCAATTTCAAACAGTAAATTAGGTTAAGAGAATTAAATTATAAGGTTCTGGGAGAATAATATAATTTTGCATAAAAATAATAAAAAAAGGAGTACTTCGAAATATTCCACAAGAGAAATGAAGCATGAAATGTTATAAAAAGTGAATCATTTATTCGTTCTACAATATATTTTACATAACATGGGGTATCAGTTTTAGTTACCTCAAACTTATCTTTTATTTATATTTTCTTATATAACTTTCATAATATATTCATGAAGTAAAATGCATTTTCATAATCTATGTTCTACTAGTGATTTTCCACATGTTCAGCGAGATATCCAGTATAGAGGACGCATAAATTTGTTTTTTAATTTATGTTGAGTCACAAACCAGAATATTGAGTATGTTATTTTCCCGCGAATTGTAAAATAATAAATTATAAAAGTGTCACGGCTCATTTTATTATCGTAACATCTATTCAAAATTTGTCAATGTACATTGCAACCTGGGAATTACAATAGTAAATACGCAACAACCGAATGCTCGAGCCAGAAGGGCCCGAGCGTTATATTTATTCTTATCGTGGGTTCGTAGAGGAATAGGAAAGAAAAGTGGGAGATATTTCGACTTAATAGATTTGAACTACAATTTTATTCACGAAAAATAGCGATCCGAGAGTATAGAAACGCGAATATACCTCGCCGCTCTAACACTAGAAAAAGAAAACAAGAGAAACGAGACAAAAGAAGAGAAAGATAACCGAGGTTAAAGGTACGTTTACGTTGGGTCTACGATGGAAAAAAATACCTTTGTTTGGTGCGTTTATTGCAGTGCAGCGATAAGTTCAAACTTTCACGAGGGTCAACTTGTGTAATTCTGAAAAAGATTTAAGATCAGCACGCATTGTTGACCAATCCGATTCATTAGAATATATGAGTTCGTACTTATTTGATCACGGCAATCGGGTAACATGTACGACACACTGGTCGAAGAAACAAACATCTTTAAAAATACTGTAAACTTACTGACATACTGACAACTTTCGAGCTTTCGAATTGACGAGCTTGATCGTCAAGTCTATTCACCTGGTTCTTAATCCCCTGACGACTAGTCGATAGTACGGAATGAAACTTATTATTATTTTGAAGTTTCACGAAGCGTTATATCACAAAAAGATTATGCAGTGAACGTAAACGTTACGTGCATCCAATTAATAGTAAGAGATATGAGCTAGAGAATGTTGTCATTTATATCACGCATTAAGAGAATATTCTGAAAATTTGTTTAATGTATGCAAATGAAGATAGAAACTTTTGATTATATTTTGTTCAAGATATCGGATAAGATTGGATAAGTAAGTAAAAGGGATAATTATTTTTCTAAAAAAAAAAAAAACTGCTAATTATTTATAAAGCGGACAATTTAATCGATTTCAATTATGTTGTTGAAGTAAATAATCTAAACAATTTCCCCTTACACATGTTACCGTCGGTCGACTTTGATTTCCGAGATATTAACAAAAATTCTAATTCAATTTGCGTTGCGATTACATTTCATTCTGACAACGCTTTCCGAATGAAATTCTTCAAATGGATATAATTGACGCAAAAAGTGTCGCGTTGACTGCTTATCTGTATATATATATAGAACATATAATAGAATAAATAATATATGAGGTGAACTTGTGGAGCAGTTCTGTCCGCTCCGATTTCGATGATTTTTGAATATGTTGTCAGTAAAATTTTGAGCAGCAAATTTCGATGCGTTGATTGTGTGCGACTTACTCGAGGTCCAACAAGGATTCGGAGATGTAAGTAGGTTCGGGAACGTTCAAAAACTATCGAATGAAGAGGGAGTTGAGGATACTTTATTTAAATCAACCTTAAAAATGGTCATTCTGATAATTTCGTACTACAGATCTTCTTTAACGGCGAATTACGGGGTTTTTATTGAAACGTAATTTGATCGAGAGATGAGGATAATTGTATTTTTGAAGGCACTTCACGGTAGCCCCGCCGGCACGTTGTCTCAGATATTCCTTTGTCGCATATCTCGGCTCAACGGTTGCTATTCAAACAACCTATTTTAGGAATAATTTAACCTAAAAATTCGCTACATCGTAACATTCTTTCGAATCAACAACTTCAATCGAATTTAAACGAAAGTATGCTTCTATTTATGATATTAGAAAAAAAGGAAAATATACGAGTCGAGTGCATCTCATTCTAAAGTGCTTATCTTCGTATTTTCGTATAGTAGCCTACACATGCATACGCACACACTCTTCTCGATTTCGTATCGTTGATTGTTGAGCACGTTGACAGTTGTGTATCCAAGTTTATAAGCGTTATAAGTTACGTTACAATCTTAACTCGCGACAATTATTCACACGCCGCTCGAGATTTGCGGCCAACGGACGAGGCTCTACACTACTTTACAATATTCCACAGATGCATCAAAATGTTTGCGCTTTCATGATTTTTTATTGAATATATATGATGCTTGGTTAAAAGATAATTTACTCGATATTGAAGAGAACTTGGAGGTCCCTACAGCATTGCGTGCTTCACGTCGTGATTTCTTGCCAGCTAAAGCAACACCCGTTGATACAAATTTCTCAAACTAATAAACGTAAAAGTAGAAGGTGTGGTGTGTGCTTTACAAATAAAAAAAGAAATCTAATGTGTAAGTCTTGCAGAGTTCCTTTACACCTGGGACATTGTTTTGCTTCCTACCATTTAAAAGAGAAATATTAAGGTATTCAGAAAAATAATATATAATAAAACATATACATAATACTAAAAAATCTTACATTTATTTACATATATCTTCGAAGTTTCGTGCAAACGGAGGGACAGGATTAAGAACTATTGAGATTAGTAAAACATAACGTCTTATGATCTCTTGACAAACTCGAAAAACGTCGGCGGCAGACAAAAAAATCTGCAAAAACGTGCGGACGGCATAGTTTTAAGTTTGTTAAAGAATGCATTGGTAGTAAATCTGTCTTTTAATGGTATTAGTTGTAAAGTTCTTCTGGGCCGCTCTAACGACAATGTGTTCATCTCCTCAAGATGAACATGAAACATTTCTATGCTGCTGCTCCTCATCAGGTTTACCCCACTGACGATGAGAGATTGCTTTAACCAAGAGAGCTGAAAACCTGTCTTTGCTCCTCTGCCATTTCTGCGTTGCGTAGCGCGCTTCTTGATTTCTAAATGAACCGGACATCCTCTGTATGATGCTGGATCATCGTATAATTTGCATAGAACGCAGCATAGATTACGACTTTCTGTTCTCCGTTTGCTAAGTCAACTGTATCTCTATTTATCGGGTAGGAGCGCGAAGCGTAATCTCCAACTCATACTTTACGCAGGGCATTGTAGTCCTTTACTGTTGCAGTTCACTGCCGATTCTCTGCCAATAGTCTATTGGATTTTCTGTACATATTCCATGTCACCACCGATTCACTCACCAGCTAAGGATCTACCTCAGAATTTGAATTCGATTTAGGCTCCATCTTGCGAGTATCCATGGGATGAAATATAGTCGCGGAATAAAATTTGTTAGTGCATTCCTAATATGGATTGTCATACATCGGAATATGCTTGCAGCCAGGAAATAGTTTCGTATTCATTTCATTTCCGTAATGTTTAAACCAAGTAAACCGAATTTAAACTCAACTCCTTCGATAAATGTCGCCACATTCCCTGATTTTGCGAGATATTTTGGATAAATCAATAAATGAGCGAATGATTCCTTGCTTCAAAGCTTGAACACCTCTGCTTTTCGGTCTTAAAAGCGTAGAAAACGTGTGCTACACATTCTTGTCCATGAGCTCTCCTTATATATTACACGGCGTCGTAGAATTCTTTGGTCCGTCCACGATTCCTTCCAATAATTCTACTGTCGTCGGAGTTCGAACCCAATGAGGAAAAATGCAGTGCTACTGCTGAGATATCGTCGAATTTGCTAAAGGTATTTGCTAAACCGGACAAAATTATGCTCTTTGGATATGGCGTAGTTCTAGGTAAAATTACACAATGTGCTGTCCACAACCGCAATATCTTCTTCACCCCGGAACTGCATTTGTCATCATTGGGGAAGAACTCCGACAACAGTAGAGTTATTGTAAGGTATCGTTGATGGACCAAAGAATTCTACGACGCCGTGTAATATATAAGGAGAGCTCATGGACAAGAATGTGTAGCGCACGTTTTGTACGCTTTTAAGACCGAAAAGCAGAGGTGTTCAAGCTTTGAAGCAAGAAAACCATTCGCTCATATATTGATTTATCCAAACTATCTCGCAGAACCAGGGAATGTAGCGACATTGATCGAAGAAGTTAAGTTTCAATTCGATTAACTTGGTTTAACATGTTACGGAAACGAAATGAATACGAAACTATTTCCTAGTTGCAAGCATATTCCGATGTATGACAATCCATATTAGGAATGCACTATCAAATTTTATTCCGCAACTATATTTCATCCCTTGGATACTCGCAAGATGGAGCCCAATTAGAACTCAAATACTAGGGTAGATTCTTGGTTTCTAATTTTCAGACTTACTAGACTTCCAAAAGTTCAAAATATTCAATAAAAACTTTTTTTAATCTGTCTTCTTTATCAATTATGTACAGAATAGGCGTCATCTTTTACGAACACGAAGGAAAACTTTATGGTCCCTAGGGCGGCATATCTCTCATCTATCACTCTGAAGTTTATTGAGAATTACATCCAATTAGTCCATGGCATTTGTCAAAACTGCTATTATTCCCTAAATCCGGATGACCAAAAATTATATAAAAATTCAGCACAACACTAGATCTGGTGATACTTAGGCCGCATACATGCAGCCTATTTCAAAGGATGCGACACAAGGATAGTACAATTTAACTCCGCAACAACTTTCACCGATTGTATAGAAGAATGTTTTGGACTATCAATAGTTGCTAAAAATCTGTTAGCATAAAGGAAATTAATGCGTATTCTTACATATTAGCAAAATTGCTTAACAAAAACATTACGCGAAATTAAATTATATATTCTTGTATTATTTTTACAAATTGGATCTACGAATGTAGGAGAATGTCTAATAAAATATTAACAGGAAAAACAAACTGCTCTAGTGGGATACGACTGCAATGGCGACAATCTAAACATAACAACGATCTCGTTAAATTCCAGCGGAGATTGTGGAATACAACCAATAACGACGGAAAATCAAGAAGTATATGTCAAATTGTTACACTATCAGAGTTTGAATTTACTCATATAGTGCAATGCAAAGTAGAAATAACACACGAATGATACATTACTGCGTTATGCACTCGCATATATCCGCAGTACACAATGGATTCGCCGAATACCTTCAAAAAAACTATGGAACAGCAATGCAAAAGAATGCATCAAGATGGTTGTTACTATCCGGCCTCGTCTCCGATGTTCGTAACTGCTTCGAGTGTATTTGAAATCAAACGGTACTTGCTGCCACCAAAAATGGTTGTTAGACTATTTCAATTTGATCGATTCTAACCTTTTGAAACAGATCAAAACGTCTGGACGGGATAGCTTCAAAATTGGTCGCGGCCTTTTCAAGCACGACACTATTAAAAATATCCCAATAGGTCGTGCTCTCATTATCTTTGCTACAACTGAATGGATTCAAAACGTGTCGCTGACTTTTTTGGCGCTATCACGTCTTAGGGAATGTCGTCTTTCCAATCGAACGTGACAACACGACCTGGAATCTAACCTCAAATTTCCGATCGATACTGTAGTTGCTGCCACCAGAAACAGTTCGGAGACTATTTCAACAAAATTCTTATTTATTATATTTTTCGAGATAAACTTACGACTGAAAGGAATTAAACAAAACTTGCCGCGCTTAGCTAAAGCGCAACACTATCTTGAATTATTCCAAAAGATCGTGCTCTTCGCGACAACTGAACGAAATCCCAAACTTACTGCGCTTAGCCAAAGCGCATCCTTGCCTGAAAAATCCAATTTGTTGTATTTTCTCAATGTCCTAATCAAATTTAATTCATATATATGGGTAGCGTTAACTAGCGTTTTAACTTGCAACCGTTATTTTCTAATTCTAATTCCTTTCTATACTTTTCTGAGTCCTTCCTGCACCTTTCTTCTTCTCCTTTAATTTCTGCTGCAAGTAGTCATTTAAACCAGCGTTCAGCACGCTTTCTGCTAGTATGACCTTCGTCGTTATGATTCTTTCTTGCCTTGGGCATCTTGCTTACGTGTAATGTCGATCGTACTTAATAATGGTTAAATGTTACAACTGTCAATCAACTGAATTTAGACAATTTAATTTCGGTCGATTAAATACTGTGATTAAATTTATAACTTTCAACTAACTATTCTTGGCTGTAGAATAAATCTCAACTGACTGGGTAATTATTAGATGTAGACTGATGAATGAATGTTATTAAGTTAACTGTTGGCGATTTTAACTGCACAGTGTTAAACACTCGACTTGATTACAAAACACGACAATAAGTTTGACTGGCAGCACGGCGGCAAAAATTAGACTACTGCTCTGATAACTTCACTACAAAGATTTTGACCGTTTCTGATAGTTACAAACTCTGACAACTATAAACTATGTGTGAAATGGAACTATGAGATTGTATGAAAACCACACTTAACTGCTATAAGACTGAACACGACTTGCAAATGTATAATAGTCATTAACTGAGAATGACTGACAAACTGACCGACTGACTGGCAGACTAACTGACAGACTCACAAACTGACTCACAAACTAGCAGACTCACCGGCAGACTAACCGACAGACTAAAAAAGTATCGAAATAATTGCGTTTATTTATACTGATTTATCGTATATCGGAGTAATCGTCGTGTGGGGGTTCGGCACTTGGTTGTTAGGTGAGTGGGGGTCTTGGAATTTGCTGATGTCTTTTCGAATTATTTGGGTTTCTTGGATTGATGTGATCTCTGCTGAAGCACTACTTTCTTTCTAGGATCCCTTACGGCTGCATTCCTCTTATCGCGTGATTGCTTTTGCTGACCGGTGATTGTTCATTCCTGTGAGTGCTGTGTAAGGAGGTTGTAATCTTTTGACTTCCGTCTTCCTCTCGTCATTCCTGAATTGTAATTCACACTATTCACAAATATGACATGTCTTCTTTTTTCGTCTCACGTTACGGCTCGCGGGGAGCGTTATAGGTATATATTTCTCTTTTTTTTTCTTTTTATGTACATCTACATGTACTTGTTAGTTTATTAATCGGTTTTATTCAATGTATTTTCATGTTTCTTATATATATATATATCTTTACATTTGTTAGTTTATTCATCGATCTTATAGTATTTTATATTCTCATATGTATCCATATATTCGTTAGTCCGTTAAAGTATTTTATTTCCGTCGTACTGTTTATTGACCCTAACCGGCGCTGTTCTTAATTCATATGGTTGGTTCGCGACTTGCGCTACTCGCGTGTTCTAACTCTTGCCTCGCGTAACGGCACGTGCGGAGCGCGGGACGTGACATGCCCCTTGCCGGGATTCAAATTTCCAGCGGAAATTTTATTGATCGTCTCCCTGAGTTCACTTAGAGCGGGCGTTGCTTGTTGATCTACCGTAGCGATTGGTATTATTGATATTCCTTGAGGTTGTGTAGTTTGATCATCGATGTTGCGCTTTCCTTTTATGTATAATAATAAGTGAGTGACTGAGCTGCATATCGCTCCGAGTAACGTGATTCCACATCCGTAGGTCTCGCGTAACTGGTATCCGTGTATAACTATGTCCACTATTGTCTTGATTAAAGTCAATATTACAAAGATTCCAAGTATCGCTGCACTGACCGTTCCAAATTCAATAAGACCATTCCATAATTTTGAAACGGTATTTTTTGCTATTGTTGTTAGCGTGTTTTTATCCATGATTCCCAAGATAGATACCGATCCCGGTATGATTGCTTTTCCTGTCGCTCCTCTAGCTATTGTGTTCAAGACTGCGGTTCTCTCTGCTGGAAACATGACGTGGTCCCTAAGTGTGTCCAGGTCCTTCTGGGTGTATATTCCACTCATAGCTAACGATAACGGTGCGGAATATTGCCATGTTTGGCGTGCCTTCTGGTGGAGCTCTTGTGGTGCTGTTACTTCCATCGATTTCGGTACAAACTTGTGCCAAAGTCCATCGATATTATATAACGTAGGCAGTATCGTGCTACATTGCCTATGATTTCCATGTTTAATCCGTATATACCTAGTATGCCTAATG
Source organism: Bombus waltoni (assembly GCA_014737395.1). Taxonomy (NCBI): domain Eukaryota; kingdom Metazoa; phylum Arthropoda; class Insecta; order Hymenoptera; family Apidae; genus Bombus; species Bombus waltoni. The sequence goes on along the minus strand of JACXII010000060.1, from coordinate 1,527,124 downwards.
CTATGTACCCTAATATCTGGAGCGTGGTTAATCCCCAATACTGTATATTTTTGATTCTGTGTTCGAAATTAAGAGTTTCTATCTCGTCGCCTATATTATCGATCGTGGTTTTATAGCCTTGTAAGTTTATTGTTGATTTATATAGTTCTATTGTGCTTATTTGCTTGTATATGTCGCTAGTGTCTAATCCTACAATAATATTGGCAGTATCGCTATACAAATATCCTTTTCTTGTTTTCTACGAATACAGAATTTTCTTCTAATGGTGTAATATTTATTTGTGCGGATACTATTCCGACAAAGAGGAGTGTCGACCTGGAAAGTAAGGTTTTAAACGATTACCGTGTATCTTTTTGTCTTGGATCAGATAGTATGGAATGCATACTTTATCAACCGTGTATGGTCCTAATCATTCCACATCAAGTTTATGCCTTTTATGGTCGTTATGTACTAAAACAGAGTCTCCTTCTTTGAAAACTGATTCAAATTTTATAATTTTACGTTTTTGGTCGCGCTGATATCGCTGTTTACTTTTGATCAATGTTTTACGAACGTGTCGGAGTTTAGAGTCCCATTCTCTTTTGCGGAACGATACCTCGTCTGCGTATGTGCGTTAAGAATTCTTAGATATTATGGAGGGGAGATTGGCTTGGTGTCCGAATGTGAGTTCAAATGCCGTGTAACCAGTGGAGTCGTGTATCATCGTGTTATATGCAAGACATACAAAGTTAAGTTGATCGTCCCATTCTTCATCTGAATTTCGCTGTATCGATTTTAACATGTCACCGCGTTTGTATTCTCCATTGATGGTTCGAACGGTAACCACTCGGGTGACCCCATCGGTACCTGAATGTAGATTGATTATCCTACCCATTGGCCAGTGAAGTGGGTGAGTGTTGTCCTCTCTTAGTATAACCAACGAGCCCACCTTGAGTTCCACGTCTTCTGGCTTATGCCAGTTTTTTCCTACCATCAGTTGATTCAGGTATTCCTTGTACCATCGGTTCCACAGATGTTTTCTCACTTGTATACATTGCCTTGATGACAGTCGACCTTGTTTGAGTATTGTCAGATCGCATTCGGGCATGCTGATTATTGAGTCACCTATTAGGAAATGACTGGGGGTCAAGGGACTGAGGTCATTGGGGTCAGTGGATAAGGGTGTTAATGGCCTAGAATTGAGGATGCCTTCTATTTCTATCATGCAGGTCGATAGTTCTTCGTAGGTGAAGAGTATATCTTTCATTACGCTAGTCAAGTGATATTTGAGAGACTTTACTGCGGCTTTCCATAATCCGCCAAAGTGGGGCGTGCGGGGTGGAATGAAATGCCATCTTACATTGTTGTTTAATACGTAATTTCGCAGTTGTACATTCTTTTCTGAGTTTATCGTTATGATGACCCTTTTTAGTTCATTATTTGCACCGCTGAAGGTTGTCGAGTTGTCACTATATATATCGGTGCATTTTCCTCGCCGAGCAAAGATTCGTCTCAGAGCTGCGAGAAATGCATCTGAGCTGAGATCACTGACTAATTCGACGTGGACGGCCTTCGTGCTGAAACAAACGAATATCGCTGCGTAGGTCTTCAATCGCTTCACATTACGATGTTTCTTCTCTTTGATATAGAAGGGCCCACAGTAGTCTATCCCCACCACTAAGAATGGTCGCTCGAAGGTGACTCTATTCGACGGAAGTGGTCCTATTGGGTACTGTGGAGGTCTTACTTGCATTCTATAGCATATCACACACTTTCGAATAACTGCCTTTATTGCTACTCTTCCGTTGACCGGCCAGGTCTGTCTCACTGCGTTTAAAGTGCCTTGTGCACCGCTGTGACCATGTCGTATGTGTGCTTCGCGTATGATCATCTCCATGATTTGATGATGTTGGGGTAGGACGGCAGGGTGCCTTTGTTCATACCTTAGCTCAGATTGAGCTAGTCGTCCGCCTACTCTGATTATTCCGTATGCGTCGATGAATGGATTCAGCGCTATTAACTGATTTGGAACATATCAAATGTGTCATCGTTGTATTTGTGCGATCTGTGCTATGAAGGTATATACAGATCCCATACGCACGCTCATTGGCGTCCGCGAATCCATGTAATTGTACATTGACGGGATTGTCGATCGTGATCCGCCTAGAAATGTTTACCTGTTGAATTTTTTAAAGTTGAGATTGGAATTCTTCCCACGCTACCTGAATAGTGCTTGGTACCGCATCGTCCCAGTCTGCTTGACATTTCCATAGTTCTTGTAATATCAATTTTGCTTGAACAATCATGGGTCCTAATAATCCCAGCGGGTCGAATAGTTGAGCAACTTGGGACATTATTGCTCTTTTTATGACTTTGTGCAATCCTGGTTTGTGTTTTAATGAGTAACCTAATGTGTCCTGAGTAGCCTTCCAATAAAGTCCTAACGTTTTCTTTGTATTCTTTTCATTTAATGCAATGTGAATCGTTGAATCTGCTTTCATACGCAGTGGTTCTGTTAATTGGGATTCGTTCGACACCCATTGTCGAAGTTCGAATCCCCCTTTCGTGGTTAGTTCTATGAGTTGATCGCGCAGCTCTCATGCCTTCTGTAGAGTGTTCTCTCCTGTTAACAAGTCGTCGACATAAAAGTCGCCTTTCAGTGCTCGTGCTCCGATTGGATAGTTTTCCTCTTCGTCTTGGGCTAGTTGTTGTAGAGTCCGTATGGCAAGATAAGGCGCGGAGGCAGTTCCATACGTTACCGTATTTAATTGGTAAGTTTTTATTAGTTCATGTACAGTTTCCCGCCACAGAATTTTGTGATACTATCGATCATCCGGGTGGAGCCTTATTTGACGATACATCTTCGAGATGTCTGCGGCGAGGACGTATTTGTAAGTTCGAAATTTTATAAGCAGGGTGACTAAATCGTCCTGTATAGTGGGGCCTACCATTAGGAGATCATTTAGCGCTGTTCCGGATGATGATCTGGCTGAGGCGTCGAAGACAACTCCTACCTTTGTAGTGACACTGTCCGGCTTGATGACTGGGTGGTGTGGTAGATAACAACCATCTTTTGTGTCGTTGGAAATCTCGGACATGTGGCCCAATCTCTTGTATTCGCACAGGAAGTCTTGATAGTGCGTTTGGTAAACTGATTTTTGGGAAAGAGAGCGTTCTAACGCCAGAAACTTTTTATGAGCTATACTATAGGTATCTCCTAACTTGGAGCAGCTGTCCTTAAAGGGTAATCGTACAGTGTATCGGCCAGTGACATCACGAGTGATGTTTAGTTCGTAATGACTTTCGCACGCCGTTTCTTCGGGTGACCGAATTTTCATGACGGGACATTCTTCCAGTTGCCAGAATTTGGTTACGTCCTCCTGGAGTACTTTTAGTGTTACGTTTCAATTTGTTGTGTATTGTTTCTTGGAGAGTGTCTCGCCTGTGACAATCCAACCTAACTCGATATTACGTAACAGCATGTTACTGTTTGCGATAGTGACCCTTCCTTCGCGCAAAACGTTCCAGAAGATTTGAGCTCCGATGAGACCATCGACCTCTGCTGCCCGATCAAAAGTTGGATCTGCTAACGGCACATCCTCTGGCATTTCGAATTGGCTCCTCTCGATGTCCTCGGATGGAATTGACTGTGAGACGATGTCAACGATCAAGAAGGTTAATTCGGTCGAGTAGTTGGTGATACGTGACTGAATCTGTGTTCGAGTCATTTGATTGATGCGACGTTTCATGTGGTTGGCACCGGATAGCGGTATGTGTACCCTTTGTGAGTTGAGTCGTAATCGCTGACAGGTTTTCTTGGTTAGAAAATGAGCCTGTGAACATGAGTCTAATAAAACTCTGCACTGTTTCATTTGTTCAGTTTGATCACGGATCTTGGGGATAGCAGTCGATAGAATGACGTTCGGAAATACGTTGTATGAGTGACAAGTTAAGTTGATTCGATCTGCTAGCTGAGCGTTATCCATATCTGAATGCAATAATGTGTGGTGTCGTTTCTGGCACATCATGCAATGACCCGATGAACACGCTTCCACAGGATGTGAATTACGAAGACAATCGCGAGTTTTAAGCGTTCGGGTATTGACAGTGACAATAAAATTTTGCAATATCGTAGTGCATGTGGTTTATCACAAAAACTGCACATGCTTTGAGGTAGAGAGAGGAATGTTTGATTTGGGATCCTGTTGGATTCACGAGCGTTGCGTATTCCATCTTGGTTTCGGTACCGTAGATTATAATGATGAATAGTAGTAGTAGTAGTAGCATGAGTAGTAGAACACCGATGTGACGGTGTTTGGTTTGTCCATTTCTTCGGTTCTACTACCTTACAACGTTTGTTCATAAATTAGATGAATTCAGTTACGAGTGGAAAAGGGTTGCCCGTTGTCACTTCTTTCCATCGTAGACCAGTCTCGTGATCTAACCTGGATGTGAACAGATGGAGTAACAAGGTATCTGTGTTCAGTTGGTTCAACGCTTGTAATGCTCCATAATGAGCTTGGATGTGATCCGTATATGAACGTAGCTCTTGATGAGACGACCGACGTATAGTCGAGGTGTTGAATAACACTTGTAAATGGTTGGTTACGATTTTTGCCAGATCATTGTACGACGATTCAAATATTCCCCACACTACTGCATAATTACTGGCTGTATTTTCTAGTGATGCTATTTAGTCAGCAACCTCCGGTGTTAGACAGGAGCGTTCATCTTCATATGAACCCGAAAAGGTGGGTAGTGAAATCTTCGGTAAAATATCCTCCTCAACTGTATCTGCATACGGAGTGCCTGGTGCACTTAGCACGACCTTGTCCGTTGTTTCGTTGACCTGGTTTTTACTCTTCTCAACGATATCGAATGTACTTTCCTGACAAGTATAGTATGCTCTCTTGAATTCCACCATTTCCTGTAGGATCTGTGCTTTGTCGCGGTCGTCTTTTTCGTTTAAGCTTTTCTTAAACGCGGTAAAATCTTCTTCTAACGCTTCTAGTCTATTTCGGATGGCAATTACGGATTTGCCTTCTTTATAGTTATCAACCAACAATTGAAGCTCTTCTATGTCTCGTTTGAACATCTCTCGTTTGAATGTCCATTGTTTAAGGCGTTCATCTTGACTAGGGGCCATGGTGAATTCGTGGGATTCGATTGGATATTCCAGGTAAAGTGCGAGAGAGCGGTGACTCAAAACAATCAAGTGTGTAACTTACGTTTCAATGTGACCTTCCTAATTTCGCCGTCGAGATGTTTCAGTTGCTGTTCGTCGCTGATTGCGAGGTGAGGTGTAGGTGCGTTTAGCGATGAAAGTGCTTACTTCTCGATGTTGACCTTCTTGTTGTGATGAAATCGATGATTTTGGTGTAGAGTTGCTTTGGCGGCTTGTAGACGTTTGTCTCTGTGCCGCGGGCTGTGTGGTGAGTTCGATGCGTACTTCCTTCTCTGCGATGAACCCCTTATGTTTGTGTTGATGATTTGTTCAGGGTTTCTTCAGGACCGATGCTTCCTCCAACGGAACCGATATCCTGCTCGAAGGACCATATGTTGCGATTTTCAACTCGTTGACGATCGGTCAGTTGCAACCGATCGGTTGATATCGCTAACCTTGAACGACGTTAACGCTGAGGGTGGAGGAGTTAGAATGATGTAGACATGTATGAGAATTATAGTATTTATTCACTATCTTCAGATGCTAACAACGAACATATATATACGTGGTACACAGTGAGATAAATGATAGGCTGTGTCTAGCCTTCTAGCTGAGAACGGTTTGAGTCCGTCGTTATTGCGAGACTGTCTTTACAAACTTTTGAGTTGTTTTCATAGTAAGAGTCAATCTATTGGACGGGGTGCGTTTTGTACCTGTTCGTAATTAAGGTGTCGCGGTGCCATAAAGGCAAGTATGGCAATAGCTTTGAGGACCGTTAGGGTAGGAGGCTTATTGGTCGTAGGTTTGAAGGTGAGGAGCCGTCTTTATTTCTTCTTTTTTTTGTGATGACTATTAATTTAGCTTTTTTCCATTTTTTGGGGGAAGTACGTGTTGTTTAGCGCGTTATTAAAGAGTACTGTGTAGTACCACTTTATTTTGTCGGGCAAGTGTTTGAGTGCGATGTTCGGGATGCCGTCGAAGCCGGAGGATCTTTTATTGTTTAATTTGGAAAGAATTATTTTTAGTTGGTTGAAATTTGTAGTTTATTTCTGTGTCTAGTTGTTTGGGATTGTCCGAGGTGTTTTCATTGGAGAATATGAAAACTGTTTTATTTAGCAATGTGTCTTGCTCTATCTTTTTTTTTTTTTTTGAGTTTGTTTGTTTCTGCGATAATAATTCTATTTAAATGTTCTCGCCCCATGTGTTCGTTTTGTGTATGTGTTTTGGAAAAGTGAGTGCTGATGACGTCTAGTTTCTCCATTGTTTTGGAAATTATGAAATTATTCTCGACGTCTTTGTTGACATTGTGTATGTTATATTATAGGGTTTGATATAAATGTTTATTTGATGCACTGAGATAAGTTTTGTAGCTTTTATATTTCAACACCTCGCATGATACATACAACACCGGATACACACAAAGACTAAAATGGCGGTTAGAGTAAAAAAACAAGAGAATGCACACCAGTTGCATCAACTCTGGGATGCAGAAACTACTGATCATACCAACATGAGATTTATCTCAACAGTGTAACGCTATACCGACCTCTTGGAGAAGAGACGCTTTTTCTGGTGGCAGTTACAGTGGTGGGATGGAGTTGTGTGCTTTTGGCCTAAAAATTTGATTTGTTTGTGGAAACATACTAGCTGAGTCGTTTTTGGAGATGTTTTTTATTTTATTTGACCAGAATTGATTTATGGAGTTTGAGAATTTCTGTTTCAGCTACGATTTTATTTTGTGAAGAAGGTACTTTAGGAATTCTAATTCTTCTCTTTTGTCGTAAGAATTGTTATATTTTAACTTGTTTATTTTGAACAGAATGTAGCTTTTGTCTTGTTGGATGTTTTTAATTTTTTTATTGATATAGGGATCACATAAATTTTTTTGCTTTATTTTTGGGACGGATTCTTCGAGAGCTGTTTGTATGTGTTTTCCTATTTCGTCTATGAATGAGTCGATTTGTCTGTTTGTTAGGTTGACGTTATTGTGTATTTTCAGGTCGCAATTTTTTTCAAGCTGGTTTTGAAATTTTGTCCAGTTTGCCTTCTTGTAGTTGTACCTGGAAGCGTCAGTCTGTATTTCTAATGTTAGGAAGTCAAGATGTGTTTTTTTTTACTTGGAATACGAGAGCGTTGTGGTCGCTATCGTAGTCTATGGTTTTGAGAGTGCTGTTTGGGCGTAAATTTAGAAATTGTAGCCGTGTGTCTGCGAGGCATATGTCCAGGAATGAGCCTCCTTTTGGGTAAGAGGACCGTTCGGGACAATAGAGGTTGGTTTTGAAGTGTATGCCTTTATTGTCTAGCCAGTTTCTAATGAAGTTTCCTCTTGTATTATATCGTGCGTTTTTCTAGCTTGGATGTTTTGCATTCAGGTCTCCTGCTATTATGTAGTAGTTTTCACTTTTGTTGAGTTGTAGGATTTCGAAGAGATTGTTGAATTCCTTGCCAAATTCTTTTTGGTTTCCGCTGAGTGCATACGCTGCAGTGATAAATAAGTTTTCATTCTTGTCTATTTTTATTTTTATGATGGACGTTTCTAGAATTTTGAAACTCCTTATTTTGTCGTTTAGGATTGTTTTGTATTTCAAGGAGTTTTTTATGAGGATTGCTGTTCTTCCTCCTTGTGTTGTGTTGGGTCTGTCTTGCCTTGTGAGGGAGTAGTTTTTGAAGTGTACTTTGTGTATTTTGTTCAATTTTGATTCTGAGATGAGTATTATGTCGGGGATTTCTTTCTTTAATAGGGTTAGTATATTTAGGAAGTTGGCGTTTATTGAGATTATTTTTAGATGTTTTAAGATTAAGAGATTTATCTTTTGCTGTGATTGTTGATTTGGTGGGTTTGGGTTAGACATTATTAAATGTGTTGTAGATGAAGTTAATTCTTTCTTCGTGTGTTTTTAGTGTTTGTTTTATTTCGTTGAGCTAAGTTTGTTTATCGTTTAGGGCTTGGAGTATGCATTTTTTGAAGTCTTCAATGACGTTAATTATGTTAAGTTGGGGTATAGTTTCGATTGGATTGGGGTTTTGGATTACGCGAGGTAATATGTTTGATTGGTGAGGTTTGTTTTCAGAGGCTTGGTTTTGGGATATTCCTTGTCTTAGCACGTCTGAGAATTTAAGTTCTGGGGTGTATTTTCAGCTTATTAGAGCGAATCGTTTATCTTTTGGTTCTTTTGATTTATTAATTCTTTCGATTAATTTCTTGCGGAATTCGACGAGCTTTGGGCAACCTTTATACGACACGGGGTGCCGGTAGTTTTTGCAGTTTATGCAGTAGATTTTGTCTTTGTTTATCGTGTCTTCTTCTTTTATTTTGCATTCGCCTGGGCCGTGTGGCTCATTGCATTTTATACACCTGTAATTTAGGTTACAGTTTTGGGAGGTGTGTCCTAGGAGTTGGCATTTGTGGTATTGGGTTATGTCGTTTTTTCGGATTTTCTCTCATCTTACTTGAAAATAGTTGAAGCGGTTAATTTTTAGTAAGTTATTAATATTGCTTTGTGGGGATACTTGGATTATGTAAATTGGGAGTAAAATGTTGTTTTCTATCGATCTTTTGGTTGAGAAGCGCGTTACTTTTGTTACTTGGACTTCGGGGATTTGGAGGGCTTGTAGATCTATGAGAATTTCTGTTTCTGAAAAGCTATTGTCGAGTCCTTTTAGTAAGTATGTATGGCGTTTTTCGGACTTTGGTGTGTAGGTGTAGAATGCTGTATTGGCTTCTGCTAGAATTTCTTTTGCCTTGGTAAAGTCTGCTGTTTTTTGTAGGTATAAGACGTGTTTACCTGCATCGTTTAATGTGGAAGGTCTTTATGTTCAAGTTTTCTTCGATAAGTTGGGTGTTGTCTTTTGGGTTGTAAGGTGATGTTTATTGAAGGTGATCTGCCATTTTTTGAGGTTGCTCGTTGATCGGGGGGGGGGGGGCTGGTTGCTTGCTCTGACTGTGTCTGTTTTATCAGAGGCATTGTTTTTGGAGCTGGTGAGGAGGATCCCCTTATGTTGTCCACATAAGTAGTCTGCGTCGGGGATGTTGCCGTTTTTGTTGCCGAGGCGGGAGGGGAGACTCCTGGTCCATTTGTATTTTCGTGTATGGCGGGGATTTTCTCGCCCTGGGATGTCGTATGCTTAGTTATTCTGTTTCGTAGGATTTCGTTTTTTTTTTTTCTTATTCGTTCTAATGTCTCGTTCCATTTTGTGGGTTCAGTTCTTGCTTTCGTCTCGGGCGTTTATTGGGCCTCTTGATATTGTAGCAATTCGAATCTGTTTTTCGTTAGTATTGATGATGATGAGGAGTCTTCGGTTGCGAACTGAACTATCCTGAACTATCCTGTTCACTTTCGATTTATTTGCTCAGGTTCGCTAGGTTTGTCGGAGGGTTGAGTTTCTGTGTCTTCCGCGAGGCCCGGTTTGTGTTGGTGGGGGAGTTTTTGTTCGCTTTCTGCACCGCAATTTTCCTTTTGGTTGCTTTCTTCATTATGTTTACGGAAGGGTCGATTCGTTGTCTTGATCAATATTTCCGTTGTCACTTATATATTTTTCTTCACTTATTTTTATTTTTCCGATTGATTTTATAGAGAGTGTAGCACCGCACGCTTTATCACTTTTTTCTCTATTTTTTGTTCCTGGATAATGTTGATCAGATTGACACGCACACTGTTTCAAATGAAACACTCACTGTATAGCTGGCACGCTCACTATATAGCTGGCACACTCACTATATAGCTGGTACACTCACTATATAGCTGGCACACTCACTATATAGCTAGCACACTCACTGTCCTGACTTACATCTGTCCTGCATAAAGGTTCGCTGACGACTCTGTTCATTAAGATTGTCACGTCGAAGACACGAATATTCACACGCTTCGAACTTTTGGTAATCAAAGTGAAAAAAACTTGAATTTTTTTAGATTTGTTTTTATTTTAGTACAAGAATTCAGTAGAGTGGCCGGTTAGAGTATCGCAACTAAAGTATGTTTGACGCTGATTCGGGGGTGTTTAAATACTGAGATTTTGTCTCTCTGGCGGGGTTGTCGCCTGGGAAATTGACATCTCTGGTAGACAGAATGTTGATGACACGGGCGCTTGTTTGGGAGTTTTAACTACTAGGGTCCTGTCTTCCTGGAGAGACTATTGCTTAGGAAAACATTTAGTTTCGATGGCCGTGGTATGCAAGATGAACCGTAGCCGTCTGGTTTGCAGATGTCAGGCCTGTCCTGTCTCTGGTTTCGGAGCTCGTGACAAAATCGTCGTAACGTTTAGGTGGTCGCCATTGCAATCGTATCCTATCAGCCCATCGTTTTGACTCGTTCATTGTCCTTGGTCCTGTCCTTTTGTGCAATTCTTTAGTTAGTTAGTGTTGCCAATGTGTGTTGGCGCGTATCAATCTTCAGAGATAAAAGTCCACCGCCTCATAGCTCCTTATATATTATATATTCATCTCTATTAATTCCTCAATCATAAATAGTTAATAATTTAATAGTTAATTGTATTTAGTTGCAAGTTTTAAATTTATTGCTCATTTCTTATGGCTGATCCTTAGGAATTTCTAAAATTCCTGTTACTATATTAATATTGATGTATTATATTGTATTGATTTATATTATCTATATTTGTCCTGCTACAACGTCTTATTACGTGGAGATAACATTCCGTTTGTTTTATTATTATTTCATCTTCATTGAAAATGTATTTTATTTCGCAACGTGAAAAAGTTATTACATGCACGCATCAATCAGTATTGCTTTCAAAAGGCCGCTTATGAATGTCCCCAGTAAATATATAGTGACTTTTATTTAGTACCGAATTAATTATTTATCTATCACTTATTTCTAACTCTATTTTAATACATAATGGGTAATTGAAAATTGAAATGACAATAATATTATTTTTGTGTTTATAATGTATACATTTACTGTATATATTTCATTGCGCATGTGTAAAAGTTACTTCATGTTCACGACGATCAGCATTATTTCCAAGATGACTGCTTGTGAGTGTCTTCAGTAAGTGTACTGTGATGTGTTTTATAACATTTTTATTCAATACCGAAATAATTATTTATCTGTTACTTATTTTTAACTCTATTTTAATGCAATTGAAAATTGAAATGACAATAATATTGTTTTTGTGTTCATTATAATGTGTATTTTACTGTGTGTTGCTTTATAAATTATTCGATATCAGTAGGTATAAAACTTATTTCAGATTTAATATAATAATTTTATGTAGGCCAATGCAGTATAATATCCTCTTATTCTATTCTATTAACCTATCTTGATTAATTCTAACCTCTTTCCATACTTATTGACTGCTTTTGTTTCTTTCTTATTAATTTGTCTTTACTTCTTAATTGTATGACACAGTTTTTGAGGCTAATGCATATGTCGTCATTGGTTAAAACTTTGTTCATTAGATTATTGCTGTTTATAGTTTCTCCAACTTATTTTCCAGTTACATACACTGTGTCGCCCGCTTAGGACATTTTCACATTGTGTGTTCTGCATCATTTTGTTATTTGTTGCATTTCTAACACTTATTATGACTAACTTTATTTATCCTACATATGTAAGCATTAAAAATGCCATGTTCTGTAAATATCTTCATAGAAAAGTAATCTATCCTTTTTCCTATTTGCGAAGATCGCTGAATCATTGATTATTTACCTTGTTCAGTTATCTTTGCTGTAATGTCACAATAATTTTTTTTTTTTGAGTACGAGGGCCAAGTCATTCACGAAGGTAATTGAGGTTAATCTATCCATTTGTTTCAACAGACTATGTTTCATGAAAATGGGCTCAGAACCAATCCTTGTGGGCCTCCTGCATATACATATCTTTCTACGGTCCCAAATGTATTAGCTACAGTTACTTTCCATTTTGATAAGTAATTGTGTATGAGCCTCATTAATTTATAAGGTACTTTCCTCCAGTATATTTGTCCATTTTATTGAATTAAATGCATTTTTAATATCAATAGTGGCTAGAATACGTAGTAATTTCCTTTTTAGATTTCTATCTATCTTCATTATTTGACAACCACGTTATACTATATACTACTATACTATGTTTCCTCCTGAAACCGCTTTAGTTATTGTCTATTTCGCTTGTGTGCTAGTTTTAACTTGTTCAAATGTGCTGTTTGCGGAATCCCTTTCACTTCAGTCTTGACGTTTTGATTCTGCAAAGTGTCTAACACTTTATGTGGTCCAGTATATTGATCAGAAAACTTTCCTTTGCTAGATACTTTTAGTACATATACCAGATCTCCTATTTTGAAATTTTGCGGGTTGATTCGTCTGCCATAATACTCTTTGGACTTTAACTTGGACTTCATCAAAATTTCTCTTGCCATCTGTTGTACTGTGTTGATTCTGTTGGATAGGTCTTTCAAATATTCTGCGTAAGTTGGTTCCATGTTTTCTTCAATTATTGCTTCATCAGTGGATTCTGTGGCCAAGTGCCCAAAGACTAATTCGTGCGGAGAGAATTTCGTTCCTTCATGTACAAAGGTGTTATAGGAAAACATGGCTAATTCCACCCATTCGTCCCAGTTCTTGGTGTTTTTGATTTTGAGATACTCGGTCAACACATGGTGAGATCTTCCGATCGAACCGTTGCTTTGTGGGTGATATGCTAGTGTGGTGTATCGTTTTATACGAAATCTACTTTCGTATAAAAGCTACTTTCTTCATCAACGAAGATGTAAAGTTCGTTCCTTGATCGGTTAAAATCGCTCTTGGTGAGCCAAATCAACAAATGAATTTCTTCACGAAAGCGACCGCTATTTCGGCCGAAGAGATCCCTTTGATCGGAATTCCGAGCAAATACTTCGTCAATAAATCTTGAATAGTTAATATATATTCGTTTTCTCTTTGCGTTTTGGGTAATGGACCGACGATGTCCATGCTGGTCTTGTTGAAAGCTTTACCTGGTGTGTCTGTGAGCACCATCGGTTGCTTCTTCTTTATTCTAGTCAGTTTCTTTAACTGGCATTCTCTACAGGTTCTTACGTATTTTTGAATCTCTTTCTTTATGTTTTCCCAGTAATAATGCTGTCGTATTCTCTGATAGGTTCTCGTTATTCTCTTATGTCCTGCTACAGACGACTCGTATTTCTCTCGTATTATATTACCTCGCGTTTCGACTGGTGGCGTGATTACTTCTCTAGTGTAGATGGTGATACTTGTGGTGTTTCCCGTAAACATTTCCTTCAACTTCCTGATCGTGTATCGCCAGGGTATCTCTTCCAAGTTTCCCTTGCTAACGCTAAAGGACGTTAATTGTTTCTCGTTTACCACGTCTGTTACGACNCGTTCGCGGAGAGACGCGATCTCGGATAAACGCGTCAACGAGAGTTGTAAATTCTCGTTACGATTTGATAATCGACGCCACGAACACAATCGTTCCCTTTAATTCCTTTCGGATATTAAGGGTGGTTATAATGATTTTGACACTGATTTAACAATATCAATATATGTATTTCCAACAACAATTCCGAAGGTAATTAACAGTTACTTATTATCGTTACGATGATACAATTGAATGTGTGTTAGAAGTAGACTTGAACTTTTGAACTATTCGCCTTTGCTGTACTTAAAACTTGCGTGTGGTTTTGATATGTGCCTCTTGAAGGTTCGGACAGAACTGTACTGATTTTAACGCTCTTGGTTCCTATGTCCTTTGTCTTTGTAGCCGTGAAAACTGAGTCACGTGATGTATCGAATGATCCAGCATCGAGAAGTTTCTATGATTGACTCATCGGGCCTCTCGAGTGGTAACGAACTTTCTCGCGAGGTATCGATATACCTCGAAGCGTGACATCGGCTATGTCCCGCAACAATGTAGGTATTTAAAAATGTAGACCTTTTAGGTGACATTTGTAAGACATAGGAACCGTTGGATACTGACATTGTTACGCTGCGAGATACAAACTATGTTGTGTCGTCAATTTATGATTAAATGTACGTTATTTTGGAACGACGGTTGAAAAAGACGGTTTGATGTGATCCACGCGGCGTAACAACGTCCAGTAAGGATCTTAACGAGTTTAGTAAATTTTCTGGCGTTATAGGAACACTTTGGTTTTTCTTTACGGGTAGAGATACGATGTATTTTCCGAAGTCTCGATTCAACCTTGCTCTTCCCAACGTGAGGTATTCGTAATGTGGTAGCTTCCCTATTTCCTTCATTTCCAAAGCTCCCTTATCTATAGGATTGCCCTGTGTATTGACGAATATCACTTTATGATCATTCACTCTCGTAACTGAGTCTCGCGTTTCCCAGATTCTCAATTCCGCAAGTATCGTTGGCTTTGCTACTGCTCGAAGTCGAGTTGATTCAGAGTCTGACGTAGAAGACCCTTCATCACTTGTTGTTTCAATGTCTTTTACCTCTTGATCGACTGCCTCCTCGTCAGCGTTTACATCAGTTTCAATTAGTGTTTGATCAAAATATTTTACCGGCGTTTCTTCTATGCTGAAATGCTTTCGGGTAAAAGTTTTTCCTTGCTGATTTAGAGTACTGCGGCAGTCCACGTGGTTTAGCCTCGAATATCGGAGAGTCCTCGGTCGATGTGTCTAACTGAAATCTTTTTAAATGTGGATAACGATCCGGCGAATCTTCTTCTCTTTTCCTAATCGGCAAACATACCACTGAGGGGTTTCGAGACAATGCATCCGCGTTTGCATTTGCTCGTCCTTCTTTGTATTGAATGTCCAATTCGAAGTCCGATAATTTCAGTTTCCATTTCCAAATTCTTGGCGTAGAATCCTTTCCTTCTCGTATTATAATATCGCGGTGGTTCGTATGAGGAATCGACTGACGTATCTAATACAAATCTTTTCCTTGACGGGTAGCGATAGGGCGAATCGTCTTCTCGTTTTCTGATTGGTAAGCATATTTCCGGAGGGTTGCGAGACAATGCGTCTGCGTTTGCATTAACTTCTCCCTTCTAGTATTGAATGTCCAATTCGAAATCCGATAATTTCAGTTTCCATTTCCAAATTCTTGGCGTAGGATCTTTAATGGAATTCATCCATACTAACGGTTTGTGGTCAGTCACTATCGTGAACTTCTTTCCGTATAGGTATGGTCGGAAATGCATCACGCAGTAGACGATCACCAGACATTCCTTTTCTATTATTGAATAATTTTGTTCTGCAGAATTTAGTAATCTAGAAGCGTATGCGATTGGTAAGTCCTTTCCAATCGGTACTTGGCTTAACACTCCGCCTATAGCGTATCCTGATGCGTCTGTCGTGAGGTTAAATGGTTTGGAAAAGTCTGGATATTGCAGAATAGGCTTCGTCATTAACGCTGTTTTTAGATTGTTGAATGCATTTTCTTGATCTTCTAGCCATTTAAAGGTGATATCTTTCTTCAATAGTTGCATTAATGGTTTTGCGATTTCAGAGAAATTAGGTACAAATCTTCTGTAATAATCTGCTAATCCCAGGAATTGCTTGATATTCTTCGCCTTCTTTGGTCACGGAAATTTCGATACTGCTTCGATCTTCTTTGAATCAGGTTTTACGCCATCTTCACTGATTATATGTCCCAAATAATTTACTTCGTGTCATAGGAATTCGCATTTGTCAGGCCGTAATTGTAACTTGGTGTGTCTTAATCTTTCCATTAACTTGTTAAATTTAATTTCGTGTTCATGAAGAGCTCTTGAATAAATTACTATATCGTTCTGATAGACGAATAGTTATATTCCTTGCTATCCTGATAGCACTGAATTCATCAAGCATTGAAATGTTGCTGGAGCATTCTTTGGTCCAAAAGGCATTCTTTTGAATTGAAAGTGTCGTTTTGTGAGCATCCTCCGACGCCATTCGAATCTGATGAAATCCTGAAGCCAAATCAAACGTGGAAAAATATTTTGCACTTCCTAATTGATCCAATATCTCTGTAATATTTGAGAGCGGATAGGCATCGCCGATTGTTGCATTGAGTTTCCTATAGTCGATAACTAGTCTCCAACGTTTGTTTCCTTGCGAATCTGGTTTCTTTGGTACGATCCATAATGGAGAATCGTACGGAGACGTCGATGGTTCTCCAACATTTGTGTCCAGTAATTCTTGAATTTGACGATTTATTTCTTCTCGATGTACTGGTGGGTAACGATATTGCTTAATGTTGATTGGTATGTCGTCTGTTGTAATTATTCGATGCTCTAAAATTTCGGTTCCTTCTAGCGTGTCTCCTGGAACATGAAATCTATCTTGATTCTTTTGAATTAATTTTTCAACGTTTTTGTTTTCTTCTTCGTTTAAGTGTTCAAGCCGTAATAATTCAATTATTTTATCGAATCTGCTTTTCTTTGGTTTAGAAATCGCATTACACGTCATGCTGGGAAGCGAGGAAAGAATTCCAAATTCTTTGATTACCATTGTAGGTGTGATAAATTTATAATTCCTCGATGTGGTATTAATTATTCTCAGATAACCTCGTCCCTATGATTTTGGGAATAAATCCCTCTTTTGTCTCCCGATTTACAATATTAATTGAACATGGTACAGAGCTTCGTTTCGGCACAATTATCTTCTCTCTTGTATCGAAGGGAATATAAATGTTTCCCCACTGGATATGCTTTCGCTCGTAATCCAAACGAGCCTTGCATCCTGTGAAAAATTCGGATCCTAAGATTCCACCTTGATCGATCAGCAATGAATCATCAACTACATGAAAAATAACTGGATGGTCCGCAAACTGTATTGACGTCTGCCCTAGGGTGACCAGGCTCGTTGCCGTAATTCCTCGAATTTCAATTGATTCTTGCTCGTTAATAAATGCTGAATCGGGTAAGACAGGTTTCTTAATGATATTGATTTCCGATCCGGAGTCTAATAATAAACTTGTCTTGGTTTTTAAATCTGGGGAGACTATTCGTGCAGTTGGAGTACCTGGAGGATTGTTTAGCTTTATTGAAACAATCCGGAGAGATCTGAGTCCTACTCCTGGTGATACGGATACTTCTTGACGGTTTCCTCCTGTACTTTCTTTCCTTTTTGATTTTGATTTTCTTGATCCTCCTCTTGTTTCTTCGTGTGGCTGCAGGATGTTTTTCCAGGAGTGTTCGGTGGTTGTTTCCTTGTGGTTGCAGCAGGCTTTGCATTCATTCTGTTCTTTGCTATAGGTGCTGGTCTTCACATCGCTACCTGCACTCTCAGGCGATTCATAGGTTCGTTTCTTCGCAGCTCGCCCCGTCCTTCCGAAGGACCCGTTCTGTTTCCTGATTGATTTATTGCATAGGGCGTTATTAGCCCTGCGTCTACTCTGGCTTTAAACTTATAACAATCTTTCACAAAATGTCCAGGCTTTTTGCAATAATTACACAACACTGTATTTTGTCTCGCGGCAGTCGAACGATTCTGCGAGGGTGGTACGAATCTTCGATCTTGTCGGTTGTTTCCGATGTTGTTGTTGTTCGGAGGGCGAGCGGCGCTTTAATTATAGTTGTTCGAATGTGCTGGTCGTTGATATCGCGTTCTATCACTTACACTTTTCAATTCTCGCGTCACCTTCACGGCTTGATGGTACGCATCGTCCAAGGTTCGATATCCGGCTATCTTGACTCGTAAGTATATTTCGTTTGGTAGTCCTTTGACGAAAGCTTTTCTTGTGTCCCAATCTATCGTATCTTGAACGTCTTGAGGGATAGTTCCGAATTCGCATCTTTCTCCGTCCATTATTGCCAGCCTGAAATTCTTAACTCGATCCATGTAGTCCAATATGTCTTCTCTTGGTCGTTGAAATACCGTTCCTAGTTCTCCCCTATATTCGTTTATAGTTTTGCCAGGTCCGAACATATCCTGTAGCTTATTTCCAAAATCATTCAACGTGACGATTTGGCTTCTACGGTTGAAAATGCGTGTCCACGTAATTTGTTGAATAATAATTTTACTAACTGAGGGTTCCTGGCTTCGTGGCACCATGCTTCGGGCTCGTCCGCAAGCTCCTAAAAATTGAAATACCGATGGTCTATAGCCATCGAATACCGGTACCGATTCTATTGTGTCCTTTAATTTAATCGGATGTGGAGTAATTACGGACGGTCTTGATTCTTGAGTGGCTGTCGATGGTATCAGAGACATATCGAACTCGTCCTTTATTCGACTGGCGCGCACGTCTTCCTCCAATTTCCCAAGCCTTAGGCTCATATCGGTTAGGGCACGTATTCTTTCATCCCATGCTTTCAATTGATCTAACAATGCCGTGATAGTGTTTTCGCTCAGTGATTCTTTTTCGATCGACATTTTTCTCGTTTACATTATTATAATATCCGTGTGAACTTTAATCCTTTGTGGAAACCGTATTCCACCGCTGCCACCAAAAAAATTTTATCCTTTACTGTTACGATCTTAACACGATAACAACACGACTTGGAAGCTAGCCTTGAATTTCCGATCAATACGGTAGTTACGGTAGTTGCTGCCACCAGAAATAGTCGTGAGACTATTTCAACAAAATTCTTATTTATTGTATTTTCGAGATAAGCTTTACAACTAGAAGAAATTAAACAAACTTGCTGCGTTTAGCGAAAGCGCAACATTATCTTGAATTATTCCAAAGGATTGTATTTTCTAAATATTCTAAGTGAATTTAATTTATGTATATGGATAGCGTTTACTGACGTTTAAACTTGCAACTGGCTAATGATTTCCACTTTTTGGCTGATCTACTGTATGTAGGGATACTGACACGGGAGAGGATTAAAGTTGCTTAAAGTACACGATTATTTCTATGAAACAGTATATAATTTATTTTAACTCAAGTATTTTATAATTAACACATCTATTTTATCCGCCAGGTATCAGATATAAAAGTGATGCTATCAGTTATTGTTA
The DNA here is from genome assembly GCA_014737395.1 of Bombus waltoni. NCBI lineage: Eukaryota > Metazoa > Arthropoda > Insecta > Hymenoptera > Apidae > Bombus > Bombus waltoni. The sequence continues at coordinate 1,508,129 of JACXII010000060.1, read as the reverse complement.
TAATTTATAGGCGAAGGTGTGCATAAACAAAATGAATAAGGTTCTTTTGTGTTGAAATCTCTATGCTCGGGAGTCGGAGAATTAACAGGAGAGTAACTTTTGTCGCAGCTTTCGTTATCATCTAATCCCAATTCCCTTCTAAGTTTTTCGTATTCTTTCCTCTATTCTTCTTCTTCTCTCTTAATTTCTGCTGCTAGTAACCGTTTGTACTAATGTTGAGCACGCTTTTTGCTAGTGTAATGTTCACTTCTACGATTCTTTCTTGCCTTGGGCATCTAATACGAAATAAATGCGTTAGTGACTCTCTCTGTGGATAACCAGTCTGGCTTCATAAATCTCCCCCAAAGATGAGCAATATTTGCTAACAGTGGGAAGAGAAGCACGAAAACCAGTGGATGTTTTCGATTTTGAAAACACTGTAATCGGTGAAACTTCAACAGCTTCAACTCGATTAAAAGTTAATACAGCGAACTGTTGTCTTTGAGTTTTATTGCTCGTTAAAATAAAAACCTGATTCCGTTTATTATTACAAACAATTTATTTGTCAAATATTACGAAAATATAATTTAACAGAGAAGAAGATTTACAGTAAGTAACTTGCTCACCTTCGCTACTTGCAATGTCGATCGTATGTGATACCGAATGAATGTCAATCAACTGAACTCAGACGATTTACTTTAGTCAATTATATGAAACGATTGAATTTATAAATTTCCGATTATTATAGAAAAATAAATCTAAACTAACTTGGTTGTTTTCCAGATGAAGCCGAATACTTGGAGACGCTGTGTATAGGGTATTAAAACCTTAACTCGATCACTCGTCACGAAAATATACTTGAATCACAACGATTTGAATACTTGATTGATTATAATAATTCTAACAGCACGATAATAAAGTTAGAACTGCACTTTAATAAACTTGATTAAACTGACTGCGATGTTCTAAGTCTCTACACTTATTTATAAGTAGTTCGTCGTGGGATAGTCGCGACGTAACATCCTTCATTCTAAGAAATCCTTGTAAAACTATTCACTAGCCGTGTAAGTTGCTAAATCCTGGAATTCCGCTGCTGCTGAACCGTATTCTCCTTGATGTTGAATTCAACCCCGTGGTATTTGCTGAGTTGATGACGTTTCCAAATTCTCTTGCTTATCGTTCTTTTCCATAGTTTGGAATTCCGCTGCTGCTGAATCGTATCCTCCTTGGTGTTGAATCTAACGCCTTGGTATTTGCTGAGGCTTCGTCTGCTTGGTTATCCTGTTGACGGCACGTGGGGATATTCCAGATATTTCTGGTATGGAGCGCAATAGTGCTCCAGAGCGTCAGTGGGCGTCTCATTGTTCTGCCGACATTCGACCGTGTAACACGCGTTACTTTGTGCTCTTCAATAATAAAGTGTTTCTTCGAGTTGTTTGCATATTTATCGTGAGCTTAATTTATTGTTTTATGGAAAATGGCGTGAAATGGATTTACTGATTGTAGTTTTATTGATCGTATTGCGTGGTTTTAACGGTTTTGCTTGTTTTATCCATTCTGTATCCATAATAACATGTTGTGAATCTATCAGTCTTTGGATGCGCAGTTTGCGCATTCTGATCGTTTTCTTCACGCTTGTTATTCATATTATCCATCCATATTACGCAAATTTCTATCAGTATTTTCATGTGATGACTGCTTTCGGTATTTTATCTTGATTTGATTACTTTTCGTTTTTAGCAAATACAGGTTTCGTTGATTTTTAAGAACGTTCGAATTATGGATACGGAGGCACCTACATCAATTATTCCTGTGTGAGCTTTACAAGTATGTGTTTCATGTTTTGTTTTGAATTCGTCCTGTTTTCGTTCATCGTTTGTTTATCCATTTTTCTTAATCTGCTTGTATCGTTTCAACGCAAGAGGAAGAAAAATTGTAAAAGATATGTGAATGGTTCAGGAAAGCGTGATCGACACGAGAGTGTGAGATGCTGGGAACAGAAACGAAGGTCGAAAATGTTGAAAGTGTTCCTTTCCGCTTGGGTTGATTCTATTCAATGATGTGCATTTGTGTATTATATATTTGTTTTTTTATGTTTGTTAATACGTTAATCATTTTATTATATGTATATTTATGTGTATCAGAAAAAACACAAAAAAGTATTGGTGGATAGCGAAATCATTAAAAAAAGAGATCCTCAAAGCGCCTTCAGCGTACAATCTCTCTAGTTATAAATAAATGTAAATATTGTAAATAAAGCTAAATGACACACCCATCCTCCTCATCCCTCCCCATCCTCTCGCTCCTCCCCTACCCGTTCTGTGCCCCATCACCCCCAAAAACCAAATGAAGACTACCGAATTGTCCAGTTTTGTCACCAGATTTAAATTTAGCTTTTTAGCGACTTAAATTTAGCTTTCAACCGTAACGATGAAAAGGTAAATCCGACACAAAATATTGTACGGCTATGTCTTACCGTCACGTAACGGTACTCCTGCCAAAAATACTTCATAAATGTAATTCATCGTTTATGTGAATGTACATACATATAATCTACATTTTCTGGCCAAATAAACGTGTATTAATAATAATAATATTTATGTATCTATATATATTTATTGGTTTAGTAGTTAGTGTTAGTATATATATATTTTATTTATGTTTATTAGATCATTAATCGATCTTGTTTAATAATATATATTTTATAAATTCTGTATTTTGTTAATCCATTAAAGTATTTATTTCTGTTGTACCATTTATTTTCCTTTGCTAGCATAACACATATAATCATTGTTATTCTTGATTCATTTGATCGGTTCGCGGCTCGCGTTATTCGTGCGTTATCTCGTTCGTCTCGCGTTACGGCACGTGCGCTGCGCGGGACGTAATATATATTTATATATGTCTGTTAGTTCATTAATCGATTTTATTCAGTGGTATATATTTTTATTTTTTTTTTCTTTTTATATACATCTACATATACTTGTTAGTTTATTAATCAGTTTTATTCAATGTATTTTCATGTTTCTTATATATATCTTTATATTTGTTAGTTTATTCATCGATCTTATAGTATTTTATATTTTCATATATATCTATATATTCATTAGTCCATTAAAGTATTTTATTTCCGTTGTACTGTTTATTGACCCTAACCGACGCTGTTCTTAATTCGTATGGTGGAACGCGGGACGTGACAGTGCGTCTCTATTTTGTGTATTCCAGACTGTTGTATTCTTGATTAATGTAACTGGATGGATAGCATTCACCAGTGTTTTAATGTATTGATAAATAAGTTCCACGTTTCAGCTTACCCGCCATGTGCAGGAATACCAGCACGGGAAGGATTAAATTTTCTTAGGATAATCAATGTTTTCAAGATCTATTTAGTTGGTAGTTTATTCAATTTGCTAATTATAAATTTGTCTGTAAGACTTTGGTATTACAAATCAAGGATAATAGTCGTTATCGTATCTTTCGATGATGAAACTTGTTTCTATCGTTGACCACACTTGGAGACATCTCGAAAGTCGAAATATAATGAGATTTACAGAGATTCCTTGACCGTTTCTGATTTTTATAAAATTCTGAGTGCTATAAACTATGTATGTAATAAAACTGTGTGACTGTTATAAAGAACTGTACTTGACTGTTACAAAAGCTGAGAGACTGTTATAAAAATTGTGTGGCTATTATAGAAAAAACTGTCTGACCAACTGACTGACTAAGTGTTATAAAAATTGTGTGGTTGTTATAAAAACTGAAAACTGACTAAAAAAAAATCTAAGTAGCTGCGCTTATTTATATTGGGGCTATCGTAGGGATTATTCGTTATGCGGAAGTTCGGCACGTAATTATTAGGTGAGTGGGATCTTCAAATCTACTGATGCCTTTTTCGAAGTGTTGGGGTTCTTAAACTGATGTGATTTCTGGTGAGGCACCGTTTCCTTTTTTTAGGACCCTTACGACTGGATTTCTCTTGTGGTTTTTAATTTCTGCTGATAGTAGGTCGCGTGATTGCTTCTGTTGACCGATGGTTGCCTATTTCTGTGAATGCTATGAAGGGAGGTCATAATCCTTCTACTTCCGTCATCCTCTCATCGTGCCAGAGTTGTAGCTCACATCATTCGCGAATTATGGCGTGTCTCTTTTTCGTCTCACATTACAGCTCGCGCGCGGCGCCAGACGTGACAGTGAGATTAAAGCGTTAGCAATCGTCATGTCTTTCGTTTCCTTCAAGTTTTTCGTTCCTGATTCTATTTACCCAGAGTTGTAACTTGCTCTATTCACCTTTTTTTTCATCTCACGTTACCGCTCGTGTGTGGATCGCGAGACGTGACAAGCAGCAACTACCGTTTTAATTTAAATATAATTTGAGGAGACTAGGATTCGGCATTTAGAGTAAATAAGTATCTGCCAACTTCACAGCTCACTATTATACCATTTTTCTAACTAATCACAGGCCAGTACTAACTGAATGTCGATAAGGTAGTTAGTGATTTCATTAACGAATTCTGTAATTGAACGTGCAAGTAACCGCTGGATTAGATCTCTTGTGATTAGGCTCTCGTGATCATACGTATATGCTATAAATTGGAGGGAACGGCTAATTAAATTATAAATAATGTAGTCTGAGTAATTTTTAGATTATCGAGTTTAGACGTACAGTTATTTTATAGTGGTCGCGGTATCTGTGTGTAGACTTAAATCAGAGAATAAGTAATTTTTAAAAAATGTTAAAGTAAACTAATTTAGTTTCGAATCCGGCGAAGCAAGAATATAATTCTTCTCCGTCTTCACGCAATGAGAGAATGAAGATCAAAAAGTGATATAAAATAATGCTTAACAGAAATGTGACGCGCTGTATGATTATAAAAGTGAGATTGAGAGGAATTTCAATATCCAATCTTGCAGAGATTTCTGGTAGCAAAACTCTTGTTCAACTGAATCCGTTGTCACTACCCATTTTATACTTAAAAATATACTTAAAAAGTGTCCTGCGACTTTTCGTGGAAATGATTCATGTTAATCCTGATCTTATATATGCATGAATCTTGTTCTTGTGTTAATCCTGAATTTTTCAGAATCTAAGCCGGGCGAACAATCTCCAACTAAGGAAATTGTACGATACCAACGTATAATAGAAGGTGAGTTATGTACTATACTACCAAATTGGTCCCTCAAATCAACAGTAGCAATAGGTACAGGAGAATCTATGCATATGTAATGCATAGTAACAACTATGTATATGTATATTCAAACCGGAGTTACCCGAATATTTAAATTTATTTATTTGACGAATCGGAACAAAATGTGAATTACTGGATATTGTGAGACACGCGCTGAGTGAGACATAAGCGTGATAGAGATTAATCGATGGTATATTACAACTGTAACATATATGTAGGAGAGAAATGGTACGAAAGGGACACGATTATGTTTTTTATTTTGTAACGCCATTTATGCATGCGCATTGTGTATAGTTCCAAGTCGTTGATGTGTCAAGCATAGCAGTAGTGGACGATTATATTTTTTCTATATTAGATATAGAATTTTTAGTAATTTGCAGAAGCATTTTGCGAAGTATCGTCATCAGTAACCAACTTCTTTAGTATTACATCAGAATAAGTATATATTTATTCAAGAATGGTAACGTGAAATGTCCAATACCTTTTGTTTAATATTTCTCCGATTGTTGATTGCGTTCTCAATATTGTTATCGATTGTTGTACACATGTGTCGTTCGGATTGAGGATTACCGTGTGCCCCGTTACTTAGACTGACCTGTCTTCGATCGTGTAAGCAGGTTTGCTCGCGTGCAGGGATATTTTGATCGATTTTTAGTTGCCAATAACTGAAGAACAAAGCCGAAAATGCAATTTTTTATTCTTGATTTTCGTCTTATTTCGACGTCAAGAATCAGCCTTTAAGTTAAATTATGTTAAAACAGTAGCTAAATATACTGTATAGTATACAGTGATAGTCATTGTTGAAAGCTATAATGAAATAACCATACCCATCGTTCCTTTTTCGTAGCGCCAATTTTTAATATTTTTAGATATGAACAAAGGGAATGTATATGCGAAAGGAACGCGTTTACCGTATTGCGCTACAAAATTGATTACACGATCACTAAAATTTTTTGAACCTTATATCGGTAAGGATGGCAATGATGGCGTTAAATACTATTTTTATTATTTATTAATACTTAGTCCTTGCTTTTCGGCTTTGGACGGACTTCTGGCTTTACATTCCTTGCTCGCTTACATTTTTATCAGTCTTACTATTCTACAATGGTTTATCTTATTGCTTCTTCCCTTTGCCTAACTAAACTTGTTTTATCTATCTCTCTGTTCTTAAATCTACCCCTTATCTTCTGTACTCTTCTTCTTACACTCTATACTATAAACTATTTCTTACGTTCTATTCTATGAACTACTATCTACCGCTGTTGCGACTTTTGTACTTCGGTTCATTTCTGTGCTTCTTGCTGTCGTTCCTCCCCTCCTTGTATTGCACTTCTCTTTTTTAATATTTTCTTTAGTTCCGTCAGTCCTTCCCCCGTCCCCTTTAGTATTATTTCCATGCCCTTTGGTCTTCCTGTTATTTCGCACTCTTCTATCACGTGTCTCAGGTCTTCTTCTCTCCTTTTGCATAATTTGCATCTTCTCTCCCCTTCTTCTTTCCAGTATTCCCTTGCTCTCGTCTCATTTCCACATCTGAATCTCGCAATAATTTTTCTCTTCTTCCACTTCATCCTCCCTTCTAGGTATTTTGGCATCTCTTCTTTAGCGATTTCCCTGTAATGTCTGTTGTATTTTAATTCCCATATTTTTCTTGTCCTCTCTTCTGCCTCTCTCCTTCCCCTCCCTTCCATAACGTCTTCTACTGTCATCCTTTCCTGTTCTTCTCTCGTTTCCGTCTGTGTTCTTTCCTCTCTCGCCTCTTCTAGCCTCTTCTTTCTTTTTCTTGCTCTTTTCCCTTCTTGTCCGTCACCCCAGTTTCTCTCTCTTTCTCTTATGCACTCCTTTACTAGTTCTTTTCCTGACTCCATACTTTCTTCTCGTATCTTGCTGCTCTTTTTAGTGCCTTTTCCTTGATATCTGTTAGCAGGCACTCTTCTGCCAGTATGTAGTTCGGTGTCGTCATGTCTAGTCCCAATGTCCATTTCACGTATTTCCTCTGTATGCTACCCAGCCTTTCCTCCATGTTCCAGCCCCATATCTCTGCTTCAAACAGTGTCATGCTCTCTACCAGCGCTCCGAACATCTTCATTCTCCTCTTGTAATCTTGCTTAAAGATTCTTTCCCCGAAGCTCCATGTCTTCTTCATTGCTATTGTTGATCTCTTTCTCCTTTCTTGTATATGTTTCTCGTCACTTCCGTTTTTCTGCAGTGTGTACCCTAGGTATCTTATCTCGTCCTCTTCCTCTATTTCCTGTTCTCCCCATTTCCACTTTCTCTGTCTCCTCTTATTCTTTCTTCTTTCAAACACTACAATCTTGGTCTTTTCCGCACTTAGTTCCAAATCTGTGTCCTTTAAAAATTTTTCTAATCTCTTCAGCATTTCCTTTAACTCCTACTCTCTATCCGCTATCAGCACTATATCGTCTGCATATGTCAGTGACTATATCTTCTTTCCTCCTATCACTATGCCCCCAGCTTGACCTTTCTGACTCCTTTGTCTGACTTCCCTCACTGTCCAAAATTCTTTTGTGCTGTTGCCCCTGGTTTTTATCACGTTCTTCGTTTCCGCGTACACTTCCATTATCCTTCTGATTAGCTTCTCCTTAACCCCCATTTTTATCATTTTCTCCTCTAATTTCTCTCTGTTCAGTCTGTCAAACGCCGCTTTTAAGTCCGCAAAGCAGGCGTATAGTTTCCCTTTTTCCTTTCCCAGTTGTTTGTCTATGATGTGATTCAACACAAATGCTGCGTCTATCACTCCTCTTTCTTTTCTGAAGCCGAATTGTCTCTCTTCCAGTTTGGGATCCGTCTCTGCCTTCAGCCGTTCGTTCAGTATCCCCGTGTAGATCTTGTATGCCGTGTCCAATAGAGTTACTCCTCTGTAACTTCTCGCTATTCTCTTGTTCCCCCTCTTGTATATCGGGTATATCACTTCCTTTTTCCAGTCCTCTGGTATTCCGCCTCCATTCAATATTTTCCCAAATTTCATTTTCTATCCCATCTTCTCCCGTTGCTTTCTTTTCCTTCAGGTTTCTTAGTTGGTATATCACCTCTTCCTTCTCTATATTGTCCTCACTCTCTTCCGCTGTTTCCTCTTCTGCTCGTTGTTCCTCCGTTTCTTTGTCCTCTTTGTTCTCTATTCCTTCTAACGTTTCCATAAAGTGGTTTCTCCATTCCTCTTCGCTTATTTCTTCTTCTATACCTTCCCTTCTTTTTCTATATCTATTTATGTAGTTCCACACTTCTTGTTCTGTTTTGATCTTCTTGATTCTCTCCATTTCTTCTTCTTCATATTTTTCCTTCCTTTGTTTGCACCACTGTTTAAATGTCTTTCTTTCTTCTATGAGGTCTTCTCTGCTGCACTTCCCTTCATGAACTTCGCCACCTTTCTTCTCAATTCCCTTTTCTTCTCCTTCCATTCCTTGTCGTACCACCTCTTCTCTCCCATTTCCCACTTCCTTATCTTCACTTTCTTCTTTGGCATTACTTCGTTTACCTTCTTTTTGATTTCTATCCACATTTCCTCTGTCGTTCTTCCCTCGTAGGTGCAGTCTTTGCACCCTTCCAAGTACTTTCCCACGCTTTCGTTTGTCCATTCTCTAATCTCCCTCTCTTCTTCTCTCTTTTCCCCACTTTCTTGTAACTCCGGTCCCTCTATTTCTACTTCTAACGGCATGTGGTCCGACTCTGTTCTTTTACCTACTCTCATGTCAGTTATTTCTTCTGTCGCCTCCTGGTTACCGATCACATAGTCTATTACCGAGTTTCCTCTCTCCCCACTGTAGGTCCACTCCCCTCCTTTGTCTCTTCCGTTGATTATTGTCCATCCTCTCTCTTCCAGATACCGCGTTAAATACTAATAGATATGATTTTTTATTCTCTGTACGGAAGCATTAAAATATATCGAAAAATGTTTAGTTAAAAAAACATGGTAATCTCAATTTCAGCAAATTTATTATACGAAAAGCGAAGAAAATATAAACATAAGAATACTACTTGGTGTCTTCCGTTGTTCTTCGTGCGCCAAACTTTACTAAATTAAGAATAAAATGTCTTTTAAACCATGTATTTTTAGACACAAGTATCTTATCACCTATTGTACAAAAAATAGAAAATAAGAAAGACGCATTAATGGATGAATGAAGAAATATAGGCTTCTGTTTAAAAATATACCGACATCCTCGAAATTCTACGAAAAAGAAATGAATTTAAGCAAATATTCTTTTTGCCTTTGTAGCGCCTCTTCAATAGTGTAACTTTGCTCTGTGAAATTTCTCCATAAATAAGGAAGATATTTAGGTGATCCCACTTAGGTAAGTCAGACAGTTAGGTTACTGGGGCAATTAGTATATAAAAATTTGCACAAAATATTGTTCAGAAACGAATTATGCGATATAATACAATAGTTTAGAAATAAACAAAATAGATAATCAGTCTTGTAAAATTGAAAGTTTGTACAACTGGTGAAAGTAGGTATTTGTAAAAGGAAGTCGAAAATATAAACTTCCTTTCTCCTTTCATTAATTTCCCTTTTCTTTATATGCCCATGGATTACGATTACACTTCATACATAGACACACTGAATTTTGTTCTTTAATTAACAAAGCTTACTTCACAATGTATATGATGATGCATGGATATGCACTGTTCAATCTGTATTTATTTTACGATCAAAGATTTTTAAACTTTTAAAGCAGAAATTTGTAATTTATTCATTTGTAATTTATCAGTAATATTATTCCCATAATAGATTTTGTCCCAGGCATAATTACTTTTCTTGTTGCTCCTCGTGTTATCGTATTTAAAACAGCAGCTTTTTCTGTTGGAAACATTACGTGATCTTTGAGATTATCTAGATCTTTTTGTGTGTATATACCGCTGGTGGCTAGTGTCATGTCGAAGACACAAATATTCACACGGTTCGAACTTTTGGTAATCAAAATGAAGAAAACTTGGACTTTTTAGATATGATTTTATTTTGGTACATGAATTCGATAGAGTGGTCGGTTAGAGTGTCGCAACTAAAGTGTGTCGGACGTTGATTTGGGGGCGTTTAAATACTAAGAGTTTGTCCCTCTGGAGGGGTTATCGCCTGGGACATGGACAGCTGTGGTATGCAAAGTGCTTGTGATACGTGACACTGGCGCTTATTTGGGAGTTTTCTAAATATTAAGGTTCTGTTTTTCTGAAGAGCCTGTCGCTTGGGAAAATACTTAATTATGTTTTCGATGGCTGTGGTATGCAAGATGAAACGTGACCATCTGGTTTACTGATTTCGGGGCTCGTGACACTAGCAACGAAAGCATGGTGTATTGCAATGTTAGGTGTGTCTTCGGGCGGAGTTTTTCGGTGTAGTTTCGGTTTTGTTTTGGCATAAATTTATGTCAAGTTCCATCAATGTTATATAGCGTAGGTAATATAAAACTGCATTCTCTTTGATTTCCGTGTTTAATCAGAATGTACGTTTTTGGTGTCAGGAACAGCGTGCGATTTCCGTGCCAGACGGCTAGTTCTGTGTAATATTCGTTCGTATGACGTACCTTGACTTGTACCGGTATACACTTTATTATATATATTGCTTCTCTACAATTAGGGCCATATGTCCGGGTGATTTTGTTACTATGTATGCAAATTCGTCAGTCAGTATAGTTGTTAGGCTTAATTCATTTTCTATTACTCTTATTTCTGTTGCACATCTCTGTGCTAGTATATCTTGATATAAAGATGTCATTTGTCTCTTCATGCGTTCCTCTACATGTATGAATTTGGAGTTTACGTACGTGAATATGTCTAGGTTTTCGATGACTCTTTCGTTTGGATGCGGACATATTTCCTCTGGTTGTTTCTAATAGGAATAATTTCGGGTGGCTCTGTAGATATCAAGATATCATAATGCAATGGTGATCTCGTGTGTTGTTAAGGCGTAAGCGGGATGTTTTGACTCCTTATTCGTTTCTTGTATTCTTGTAACAATACCTTCGTATAGTACGTCATACTGATCGATTTTGCAGGGTGATGCTGGATACGGTTGCCAATAAGTATATCCGTCTTCTGCGTTTAAACAATTTCCTTCATTAAATGTATATGCGGTTCTAGATTTTAATAGGACTTTGTTTGCTTCAGTTCGGACAGGTATTGTCCTTGATTTTAAGCTGATCTTTATTACCACAACTATTTCCTAACTTCCGTAAGGGCCCACGTACTGAGTCCCTTGACACTTTCCATCGTCTGCCAATGTTCCAACTAGGATAACTGATTTCGTCGTTGTTGTATTGTCCCTTAAACCGACTATAAAGGCAACTTGAACCAATAAGGATGTGCCGTCCTAGTGCATGCTTCTGCATTGTTGTTCTGTAGTTGGGAAATATTCAGTGAAACCATTGTGTACTGCGAATACATGTGAGTGCATGCAGCAATAATGTATCATGCGTGTTATTTACACCTTGCATTGTATTACTTGAGTAAATTTTAACTCTGATAATTGTAATAATTGGATGTATACTTCCTGATTTTCAGTTACTGATTGTATTCTGCAGTCTCCAACGAAGTTTAGTAAGAACGTTGTTACGTTTAAATGATCACCATTGCAGTTTTCACATCGATTTGAATTTATTTCACGTTCCGCAAGTAAGGTGAGAGATTCGGACTTTAGATGTGACGATTGATGCAAAATTTATTATATGAATCTGTCAGAGTAACGGTACAGAATATTATAACAGAATTTCGGGTGCTGATTTAAGAGGGTTTTTATATTACGGATTTGATCCCTGTGGAGGGGTTATCGTCGGGTGCCGGTTATATAGGTATCCTGTTATTGTTTAGACATTGTTTTGATAGCTATGGCATGTAGCATGCTCTTCAAACGTGATTATCGCTGTATTCTGATCTCTCTGTGACATTCCCCCCTCCTTAGCTTCGCTTTGGTCCGTTAAAGCGTATAGCTCTGGTGGGTCTTCTAAGTTGAAGGATCCCTCCATCTTTGTCTTCGGTGATTTTTTGGAAAGTGACCATCCTGCAGGCTGATGGGAGACTTGGTGTTTGATCGATGTTGTTTACATGAGCGTTAGGGCAGAATACTTTAATACATACATTTTTAGGAAGTAATCGATGTAGACATTTGAAAAGTTTACATTTATACATTACATATATTGTTCCTAGTCCTAGGGCTACGCATCCTAGTATTTGTAATGTGGATATGCCATAGTCCTTTAGTGAATTTATACGTCGCTCAAATTGTAGAGTATTGATTTGTGTTTGTAACATATCGAGGTTGGCTTTATGTTGGTTAAAGTTGTGAGTTATCTTCGGAGCTGTTTCTAATATTTTCTCTAATATTGGAACGTCTGTTTCTTCGAAGCTGTATATACTGTTTTTAAATTTGGTTTCGTAAGAGATATTTTTATGTGATCCTCCTATTTTCATAATATTACGATCGTATGTGATTATGCACCCAGTTTTGCTGCTAATTAAGCTTGGTTGTCTAATTTCTAAAATTTTATGCGTTTTACATAATACGTCGATTTGCACATTTTTCGTAGGAATAATAATATAATGGTTTTCTGTCTGTAAAGGTATGAACGTCGATTCTTCCAGTTTGAAGACAGCAGGCGGACAAGTTTTGACCGTCTGTTGATTATTAATTAATTCTATTTTACGTTCAGGCGAATTGATTTTATTGTGACTTGATTGAGTTCTTTTACAAATGTGGATGATTGCCGTACGTTTACAATATTAGTTTAAGTAGTATACAGGCGTAATAAATACAGAGTTTTGTTTGGAAGGAATCGGATAAATTTTATTTATTTTCTATTCATTGTTTTCCAAAAGTTACAGTATATATATATATATATATATATATATATATATATATATATAAGTTCATTATTCATCCATGCCTTTCATTTACTTAGGTCTGAGATTAGTTGAAAGTTAAAAATCTCGTCGATGTTAATATGGAGTTCCGATATGGTAGATTCAGTTTGAATTAGTAGAAAGACCAACATCTCGTTTTTCTCATTGTGGTTTTCAATTTTGCGTATATCGTTGGTAAGGTTTTCGAATCGACTTGTTTGGTATCGTCTAGCACGCGTTTTATAAGTGCGGTTTGGTTACTAAAGATTGTTTTTATTTTGTTGTTGGAGTCGAATGATGTATCAATGTTTTTGTTAATGAGTTCTAGATCTTTTTCGTCAAGAGTTCCGAATAAAGTTTTAGATACTGAGTCTATGACGTTGAGCAATCTGCGTTTGCTTTTATAATGCAATAATAATTTGAGTTGTTGAGTCAGGTCTTGGAGATTTCTATACTTAATTTTTAGGTTGTTTATTTCTGGTATGTAAGCGCAAGGTGGTTTACATTGATGGTCTATTAAATTAATTACACGTTGTAATCTGTTAACTTGATGAATTGGATCGTTAAGGCCTATTATACGGGTGATATCTACTTGTCCGTTGTACAGATAGCAATCGTCGATATGTTCTAAGAAAATGTTGGCATTATTTAGTGGTTTTACTACTAGATCGCTTTTAATATATTCGAGTGTTAGGATGATTCAAGTTATAGTCTTTTCTTCCTGGAAAGTAAGGTTTTAGCCTGTTACCGTGGATTCTTTGCGTTTGACTATTGGAATATTCTATAAGATAGGTGGGTGGATTGGTTGGGAGGATTTCCGCAGGTCCTAGTCATTCGTGATCTAGTTTGTTCGTTTTGTGATCGTTATGTGCCCGTACTTTATCTTTTATTTGGAATATCGTCTGTGTCTTAATAATTTTTCGTAATTGATCTCTCTGATATCGCTTTTTGTTAGATTCGGTGATTCATCTTGCCTTGGTTATATAGGCGTTATGTCGATTTTTCCAGAGGTTAAACAATTGTTCTTTAGTTAGGCTAGGGGTGGTTGATATTGAGGATGGTACGTTAGCTTGTCGTCCAAATGTTAGTTCAAATGGGCTATGCCCGATCGTCTCGTGTACTGAAGCATTATATCCTATACATATTAATATTAAGTTTTCGTCCCAGTCATTTTGTCGGTCGGTTGTACAAGTTCGAATAAGATCTTTTACTACAGCATGCGTTCGTTCAAGGAATCCGTTAGATTGCGGATGGAAAGAAGTAGTTTTTATGTGTCGGATCTTGAAAGCCTTTCCAAATGTATCCATCAGTTTACATACGAAATTTCGTCCCATGTCCGTGAGGATACTTTTAAGTGCGGAAAATATGTACACATAGTGATCCAAAAGTTCATTAATGATTGAGTTGGCTGTTTGGTCTTTTAAAGGTATGAAAACGAGATATTTGGTTAACTGATCTTGGATAGACAGGATAAATTGGTTACTTGTTTGGTTTTTGTGAGAGGTCCGAATATGTCCATTGAGATTTTATCGTTAGGGTTAACGGGTGTGTGTTATTATGGGTTGCTTTTTAGCTCTGATACGGTTTAGTTTTTCCTGTTGGCAGGTTTCGCAGTTTTTTATAAATTCTGTGATGTCTTGTTCTAGATTTGTCCAGTGATGGTGCTCTTGTATTCGTTTCATGGTGCGGTGTATACCTAAGTGTCCTACTATTTCGCTATGATTTTCGCGTAGTATCGTTTGTTTTTGTTTGTTATCGTAGTCTACTGGCAGATCTTGTCCAAATATCAGTTTAATTTGAGGGAATCTCGTTGTTAGAAACTTTAGCATGAGTTAAATGTTTACCTTTTCTAACATGCTGAAGCTATTGTCGTTTATTCCTATTTGTAACCGTCCATTTTGATGTTTAATAAAGCGTTCAGTTAATTGATGCAACCAATGCTGTTCGTTAAAGTCTCCTAATTCGGTCTTTGTAATTTGTTTAAAATGTGATCTGTTAGGTTTTCGAGTTATTGGAACTAGGGTGATATTAGTTTTCCAGTCGATATATTCGTCATAATAGTTTGGGTTTTCTAGATTGTATTGGATTTTGGTGATAGGATACAATCGGGATAGAGCGTCTGCGGCTGTATTTTTTTTTCATTTTTTTGTATTCAATTTCATAATCGTACTCCTCGAGTCTCAAGCGCCATCGCATGAGTTTCGATGAGGGATCCTTAATATTTTTTAACCATTTCAAAGCTTGATGATCACTTTGAATTTTAAATCTTTTACCAAGTAGGTATTGTCTTAGTCTTTTGACTGACCATACTATTGCTAGTAACTCTTTCTCGGTCGTGACATAATTTTTCTCAGGAGGGTTCAATGTTCAGAATATGTAACAGCATGGAGAGTCTTGGGAGAGTATTGCTCCTAATCTTTCATTACTTGCGTCTGTTGTTAATGTGAATGTTTAGTCAAAGTCTGGGTATTGTAGTGCAGGGGCTTCGCAGAGTTTTTTTTTTTTTAGTGTGTCAAATGCAAATTGTTGTTTATCAGTCCAGTGGAATAGAGTGTCTTTCTTTGTGAGATCTGTTAGTGGTTTCGCGATTTTAGAAAAGTTGCGTATAAATTTTTTGTAGTATCCAATGGGTCCTAAGAATGATTTTATGTGAGTCGCGGTTTTTGGTGTTTTAAAATCTTTCACGGCTTGAATCTTTTTAGGATTAGATTTTACTCCGTCCTTTGTTACTACATGTCCTAGATATTCTAGTTCTGGTTTCAAAAATTCGCATTTGTCCGGTTGTATTTTCAATCCTAAATTTTATAATCGGTCTAGTACAATAGCTAGGTTGCGGTTATGTTCTTGGATGGTGCTTCCGAATATTACAATGTCGTCTAGGTATGTGAAACAGTTATTTCCTACTAATCCTCGTAACGCGGTATCCATCGATAGACGAACAGTTCTATTCCTTGCAATCCTGATAGCACTGAATTCATCAAGCGGTGCGGTCGCACAGCATCCTCTTCTAGCAGCTGAGATCGCCACCGCTCCCAGATCTCCAGCTTGGCCTCCACTCGGACGTCTTGGACTGGATGGTCGTCGAGCGGCGTGCGCCCGTCCGGGCCCAGGCCCTTCAGGTGTTCGTACACCCGGCGGAGCGCAAGGGCCTGCAACTCGAACGGAGGGGACGCCGCCAGTACGGACGCCGACGCGTGGGATATGGTTCGGTATCCACGAACTATGCGGATGGCAGTCGTCCTATGCAACCTCCTCAGCAAGAGCAAGCTGCGACGACTTGCCATCAGGTCTTCGGCCCATATAGGAGCCCCGTAAAGCACTCGAGGCCGAACCACTCCCTCGTAGAGTCGGCGAACTCCGACTCCTGCTCCCCCGATGTTCGGTAATAAGCCGCATAAGGCGTCACCCTTGGGACCAGGAGCTCGAAGTGCGGCCCGAACGTCCACTGGCTGTCGATGGTGAGACCCAGATATTTCATCTAGCATTTCACCGGGACTTCTTCTCGAAGAAGATACAATCCAGGTGGAGGGGTTCCTCTGCGGTGTTGGTGGAAGAACTACAA
The DNA here is from genome assembly GCA_014737395.1 of Bombus waltoni. Lineage (NCBI taxonomy): Eukaryota > Metazoa > Arthropoda > Insecta > Hymenoptera > Apidae > Bombus > Bombus waltoni. The sequence continues at coordinate 1,491,551 of JACXII010000060.1, read as the reverse complement.
GACCTCGGACTTGACCGGCGACACGCTTAAGACGAGCCTCCGGATGGCGCGTACTGCGCATGCCACGGCGGCCTCGGCGAGGCTCAGAGCCTCGTTCCACCAGCGTCCCCCGGCCAGGACCAGCGTATCGTCGGCTTAGCACACCATGCCTGTGCCCGGGGGCATAGAACATCGGAGAACCGAGTCATAAGCCGTGATCCACAAGATGGGACCTAACACTGATCCCTGTAGGACGCCGCGCTCCACAGATCTTCTCTCTTCGTCCTCCTTACCGGAGTACTCGATCCACCTGTCGTTCAGGTAGGCCCGGATGACGCGGATAAGATAGGGAGGCACTTCGAAGTGTTCCATGGCCTCCACTATCACGTGCCAAGGTATGGCGTTGAACGCGTTCGATATGTCGAGAGACACCGCCAACGCCACTCCCTCACGAGCAACCGTGGCCTCGGAGATGACTCGCACACGGTTGACCGCGTCGATCGTCGAGCGATCCCGTCGGAATCCGTACTGGCTGGATGTCATCCAGGCGACCGCTCCGACATATGGGTCTCCAGGCGAGCGGCGAGTATTCTTTCAAATAGCTTGCCGACGTCGTCCAGGAGGCACACAGGCCGATACGCAGACGGTGGAACTTGGATCCAGAAAGCGTCTGCGTAGAGACTGAACGTCAAAGTGGATTATTATTTCAAAGAAATATTGAATTGTAAGCAGCAACATTCAACCATATCCCAAAAGCCCTCTCCACCAAAAATTTGTGCAGCATTTATCATACGGCTTAGCTCGGCATTCACTGGAGGTACAAAATTCTTTTCCATCACGCATTTAGTGTAGAAAGTCTTAATTTCTTAATAAATAATGCTTATACAATTCAGTATTAAAATTTCTTTTCGTTGTTGTTTCACGCTACAGGTACTGCACCATGCGGCCAAATTACAAAATCAACTAAAGTTAGCATATACAAGAACCTATAAAATTAAGAATCTGTTCAGTTGCAATTTAGCATATACAAGAACCTATATACTTAAGCTTAAAGTGAGGGATCTGCCCTGTTTATTTATTTGTCATTCTCTTATTTGTCTATCTCAGATAGAAAAGTAAATATGAACTATTCCGTAGAACTGTACAATTAAATAAATTCTTGTAACGTGGGAGTCAATAGGTTCTTGTCTATACTAGTGTACAACCAAACAGGGCAGACCTCTATTTCTTATACAGGGAGAACAACCATTTATTATCCTTTATCTTTCATTGTTATTTGAAATGAACAAATATTTGGCAAACAAATAATTTATAATAAAATTATATTTTCAAACTATATTTTGGAATTTATTTGCAAACAATTTTATTTCTGTTGAGCAGAATTGGTGAAAGGTTTGAGGATTACCAGATAAGTGTATTAATAGACACTTTACCATCTGGAGAAGAGTTCTGTCCCTAAGCCATTCCGTTTTATTCTGGATTATTGAGGATAAGTCTTCGCAAGAATCCCCTATTGTTTCAGAGATTGCTCGAATTCTTTGTACAAGTATTCTTCACCTGATAATTAAAACTATTGTAGATCGCTTTAATATAATAGAGATTACAAAAAGAACAATATATAGCTTTTACTGCACACAGAACAAAAAGAAATCGTACACTTGGCACGCTCACGTTATAAACAATTATCGATAATACTAACGAAATCTCTAAAATATTCTAGGCAGGAGGTTTCGGTTAAAAGAGTACAATTGTCCGATTGGTGTTATTTTATTCTTCCCTGTTTCTGGTTCTCTGTCATAGCCTTGAAATCCCTAAAAGAAATCATGTCGATTTATATCCCGTTGACTAGAGTTGATTGATGATCACCAACCAACACATGTGAATTAAACTTGAAAATATTTTATTACATGACAAATAACAAATAAAAGTAACTCGATAAACGCTAGCTAACCAAGGGAACGAACGTGTGACGAAACGAACTTGTGACTCTAAAAATACATAATATAAGTTCGACAGCGTATAGCTTATATGGAAACTATTGCTTTTCAACAATATTCGAGTATATTTATACCGTCTGAAATAATTTTTTGTCTATTAATTCATTTTTTTCAAATAAAAAGTGCACAACTCTAGTTCTTGTATCAAAATTATGGATATTAAAGTTGCCTTCGTCCACAAACGTTACATCTTCCCACCTCGATTTAATCATAAACATTAATTTCTTTGTAGAGTTTATTCGTTTTCTCCCATTTGTTTTATAAATAAACAATTCATCCCTAGCTATTCTACCAGTCACTATATCCAGCTGACTAGTTTAAGACTAAACATTCTCCGAATTCTTTGTACTGACACTTTTTACATCTTTCTCGTAACGATTCTAACACCTTTAGATTTAGATGTAAATTTTCTACGATTCTTCATTTCTGCTAATCTTGGTGCATTTAATTGTATATAAATAGGCTAACCCTAGACCGAGTGGTCAACCCAAGTTGAGCTATAACCAGACCCGGAGTGCCTAGAGCTATCGGAGTTGAGATACGCCCAACCAGTACGCTTGATCCCTGACCTTGCTACCTGTTGCAGTTTCAGCCTACAGGGGTCTTCGAAGAGTTCCTTGGCGAGGAAGCGAAGGTGCGTAAGCTGATTCCTCACCTGGAACTGAAGATCCTCGACATGGACTCCTCAGTCACAAAGGAGGAAGTCGTCGTAGCGGTCAAGAGAATTGGAACACCTGATAAAGTGACATGCTGAATGCTCCGTAGAAGCTTTACGGGAATGCAGGTGGCGATGCTCGACTATCCCGCGTCACACCCGCAGGGGCGACCGCCGGTAATGAAGATCGCGTATCGCGGTTGTAGCCCGCATACGTGAGTCCTTTGGGTAAAGCGAACCTGCAGAACCGATTCGCGAGGGAACGTCGGGACATATCCCAGATCTTAACCTAGGACCGTGACCATCAATATCGACACTCGATTAATCCGACAGAATGAGTCGCGTTAATTCTCTCGCGCTAAAGGCTAGTGGAGAAGCCGATTTCCTCTCTACTACATTGTTCCGAAGACTCTGACCCGTGGGTGTCATTTTCTTACTGGACCCATCCTACTTGGATTCGATCTTCCTTTTTGGTGTAAACTTTTAGCTCCTTCTTCGCCTTTTCGAGAGCCCTCCCTACTAATTCCTTCGGCAAGTCGTCAGTGTCAGTAGAATCCGACACAGCAATCGCCTTTTCGATGCTTCTTCTTCTGGGATTTGATCTCGTCACAGGAACCGGAGTAACCCCTTCCAATTTACTAACCATTGTCCTCGTTGGATTTAGTAAGAATTCCTTCTACTTCCGCTGGGACCTCAGTCCCTCCTTTTCGTGGCCCACTTCGACCTGTTACCTCAGATGCTCTACAGGTATCATTCATGACCGCGCAGGTTCATCATCGCGGACACGCATCTCTTGGCACGATGTCCCGCACCTTAGAATTGCAACGTTTGATCACTCACTCTTTCGCATCCAGAGGTAAGTGGATCATTTGTCTAAAAAAGCCCCACCAACTTCACCGAAATCGTTTCTATCAGAGATTTTAAACCTATCTGAAGTTGTCGTTTCGGACCGAAGTCTGTCGTGACCCTTCAGAATCAAGGGAACCCCTCCAGCCTTGTACTCCCCGTCACCCCTAACATCAACCTTTTTTTTAGAGAGAGTCCATGAGTATAGTACCTCTTTTATCAATCTTCATACCATCTCACGCAATAGACTTCGCGTCGAAATCACCAGCAATAATTATCGTCGGGTAGTTCCTTCTTGCCTTCCTTATTTGTGTCTCGATTTTGTTTATATAATCAGAAAATGTTTCTTTAATAATATTTGGGTATCAATAGCCACTTAGGCAAAAAACATCACTCACTGTAATTCCAACAATACCGCTCCCTTTATTAACTTGCCTTCGTCTCATCTACGTCTCATCATACCTACCGACCAGCCACGATATTCTTCTCTTCCTTCCCACACCTAACAAAGGTATAACAAAAATTGTTTATGGACGCAAAATCGGGGGGAAACCCCCGGGGTGAAAAAATGAACTCCCCGCGAACAAGGCTCCGCAGGCTCGAGAATTGAACTCAACACCAAAAGGTTACGAGTTCGATACCTTATCGCAGAACTAACCGGGCTCTTTACCTCTTGCCTACTTAAACCTATATTTATCCCTAACCCATTTTTCCACAACCACGGCTCTATCTATCTTGTGATAGATACGGCTCTTCTATCTTTCCATCAAAAAAATATTTTAAAAGACCTCCTATTATACTGTACCCTTCTTTTCATTCACCATCCATTTACAGTTACCATGTCCTCTACCTTTCCTTCTTCTTTCTACCTCAACTTGCCTTTCTCAAATAAGATTACGCTTTTCCACAATTTCCTTTCTCTATTTCCTCCCACTCAACCTTCTTCCTGTGCATTCATTTTCCTTTCCTGTCTGTCTCCGTACCAAGCCATAAATTTCATCTACACTTACAATCCACCATAATTACCATCACATTCCCTATAATTCTATATAATTGCTATCTTTAATAATATCCTTCTATTTTATTACTAATACCTTTCATTCCTTTAAATAGAATTCATTTAACATTAATCACTTTCCATATAATATCCCTATAATTACAAACTTCCAACCGTGTTATTCCTTACTAACATATTTCCAGATCTTACTAACATATATCCACATTAATGATTCTATTGCGTTACCCACACATTTCACAACTACACATCTGTTATACTTATATTTATATTCTATATATCAACTATATTTCAACCCTAATTTTACAATTTATGATTAATAGTCATATAAAAAACTCACATATATTTTCTAAATGTATCTTTACTTATTCTTTAGTCTCCTAAAACCCAAATAAATCCATTCTTCTACCATGCACAAAATTATATTGTCTTACGTATTAACTATTATCATTTTATACTCTCTTTCCATTCCCTTCTTACTTCTTTCAACTTTCACACATCTAACCTACAATCATTTTACATATTTTACAATTTCCACAAAATTAACCCATGTTTCTACAAACTCTACACTAAATCAGCATCGCTATTACGTTTCCTTCTCCATCTCTCACACATCTAGATTTGGTACGCCCTTATTTTATTTACGCATTTTTATTACACAGTTCGTCTTTTCAGCTTATACTTTTACACTTTTATCACTACTTGCTTTACGCAAAACGCTTTTATTTACACATCTTATTTACACATTCATGCGCTACTACTTCTTCCTACCCTTCCTTTATTTTACATTTTTTCTTGCACGCTCGCGCACACCAACGAAATAATACATTTTGTCATTATCAGCAATTAAACGCTTTTTTCCTTCTTCTTGTTAGTCCTCCTGTTCGTCGTTATTCAGCACAATCCATTTCTTCAGCTGCGCCACCTATGCTCGCTGGCAATTTATACCAAAGAAAACAAAGCAGTATAACATATAACCGATATGACAATTAGAATTATCCTCCCTGTTATATTTACCTTAATCTACAATCAACATACCTTTACGTTAAATTTCCAGATACAGCTATCTTACACAACTCCGACCACGTAAAACTCTGCAACTATGGAACTTGTACTCGGCCGAGTCACCGCGGACAAGATGTTGGTCATGAACTACGTTCAGATAAAAAACCCAATGTATTTCCCTTTTTAAGCCGTCATGTCGACATAGTCTTATTTTCCTATCTTTCATATAGTTTTAATATCGTCTTACTTAGCCTAGCTCCTGTCATCTTCCATTTTTTCTTTCTATTTATATCTTGTTTTTTCATTTTTCGTTCCCTTTGGTACAAAGTAGCGAATATAAAATTATAAAATTATAAAATATAAACTATATCGCGTATCTTGTATTCGTTATCACACTCTCCAATAAAACACTAGCCTAATAGCAACACTGATAACCATTGGCGTGCAGATTGACAGCAAAACATAACAAACTCTGCGCAGCATAATCAGACGTCAGAAAGGCAGCAGAAATCCAGCAGATCCTGCACAGTTTCAGCCATTTAAATCGCGCATATACTGTCATTTAAATAACCCCATTAAATTAACTCTTATTATCATTGCTATCATTGTAGGCAAATAAATAATTTTCGTACTACTTTTTTTTATTATTAATAGGTATGTATTTATTATTTTATAGCATACATTTATGTATTAACATAAATTTACGTTAAGCACCCAAGGCCTCATCAGGGATTTATTTATCAGGGAAGGCATTTATGCCTTATATAAAAAACTTCGGAAGGTCGTTGGTTAAAAGTACGCATAAAAACGTTAAAAAGCGGGTAGTTGTTTCGCGTGTAAAAAGAGACATGATGATTTTACATAAAAAAGTTTCGACTGACAAATATAGGTATTGAAAAGATGTAAAAAATGGGACCCGTAGTTTTAAAACCAGTCTATATGTTAACTTGCAAAAAGATAAAAATATCATGCCATCTTATTATTGAAAATATGAAGTTAGTGGGTCGCATAGTGTTACCACTATGAAACCATAACGCTTCCATAGCTATTCTATCGAGTCTTATTCTGATGAGCATAGAACAATAATCGAAATGTGGCAACCACGTTCTAGCATCAGATTTGACAATTATACTTTCATTAGGAAATTTAAGATCTACATATATTGTTGTTCCTTTAATTCGCCGTTCATTTGTCACTTCACACGATTACACAGATGATCGGGAAAAAGCGAATGGGTGAAAGTAGGAAGAATGTAAAACATTCGTAACTCGTATAAAATGTCAATAATATGTATGTGTACATACCCATACTTTTCATGAAATCTTCATAAAATCGTCGATGGTCCATAGAGCGGCGGTAATATGTATAAGAAAAAGTTGTTGAGAATCATAGTGCCAATAACACATTCGAAAATCATTGAAATCGATGAGAGAAGGGCCTTAATCTAAATAATGATCGAAAGCAGGAATGAACAACATTCGTAACTCGCGTAAAATCTCAATAATACACGTAACTGGAACGTAAATAATGAGTTTAGTGAAAAATGTTAGACGATCTGTTTATATCCATCAGCCATTGATCTCTATATCTTCGTGCCATTTTACAAATCTAAATCATCATTCACAATTGCACATGCTAGATTATAAGAAAAATCTTCGAAAAGCTGTTCCGACGATAACGCGATTTTGACAATCGAATAATTAGATTCTTTGATCATGGTCAAAATATTTTAAATTTTAGATAATAGCAATAAAAAATAAAGCTTAATATAAATTGCAATTATGTCATTATTCATTAACTAAATCTATAGCCTCACGGCGGGCGGATTTAAAAGACTAATCCAAAAGTCTAACCAAGACCATTAATGATAATCATTTTTAATACGCAATGTAATTCGAAGAATCCGTGGACTACTCAAGCTCGGCCAACCTTCATTTATGTACTACATACAAATATATACATATAAACAAAACATAAAAGTTAAGTTTTAAATCCGGCCGCCGCAAGGCATTCGACAATCATAAAGATATTAAGACAAAGTGCATGAACGGGCTAAAAGAACGATGTAGGAATAGAGAGAAAACGCTGCATAGAAGCTTATGTCCTTGTTTAATAACGTATGCACATTCGTACAGTAAATATGTAAGTATATAACACTGATCAACGAGCGACGTCAGTGTGCATGCCTGATTAGACAAGAACAAAAGGGGGCCGCCCCTTGCGACATTCTCTTTCTATTCCTATATCGCATCCACTTACACGATAATATATGACTCGCTATATACTCTGTCTTTATATCTCTATGTTGGCAACTAACATTCCAATTATAGTCAGAATTCACTGTAGTAATATCAATAGTTTCTTGTAATAATCATATCAACATCATATCAACATATCAAAAAATCATCGAAATCGGAGAGGAAATAGCTTTCAGTACGGTTCAACACAGTTTTACCAATCAAAAATTGATTTACGATATTGAGATAATAAAAGTAGTCTTTTATATTTAAAAAATTATTGTTTAAGAAGCTTAAACTTTCGTGAATGCGAGCGGATGAAAATCGTAGATATTAAATTAACAATTCCAAAAATGTCGACAAATATCAGCAGTCGGGATGCATTGAAATTGGAAAACATTAGAAATATATTGTACGTAACAGGCTCTGTACCGTTCCAATCAGTTGTATCATGATATGATTTAAGTACATATTGCAGAAGTATAGAATTCTACACTTTATTTGTAAGATATCCTGTTCTTACCTTACTTGTAATTTCATAGGAAAATTTAGTTTCAATTCAAACCACTACTATATTGAATCGGCAACGTTGCATACGATACGAAAATGGTATACAGGGTGATCCCCAAAATGTGGGACACGAAAAAGCATTGTACCTAAAATCTATTATGTACCTTGTTGACGAGTCGTTGCTGGTGATTAAATGCAAAAGTTTAACAAATCGACCTCAGCGCTACAGTCAGCGGCCGATCTGTAAAGCACACCTCCCGATATTACGAGCCTTACCCCCGCCACGGAAGTTTTCAGACTATATATACGACCATGGTTCAAACTTGATATTCGCAAATACAAAGTGTCATATGAAAAAAATGTTATTCTACTAATCTTCTTTTTGTCTTTTCATAAGAAACCACCCTATATCCATTTGTACATGTTATATTATAATAACATGTAATATTACATTGAAGTAGGAAATCTGTAATTATACAGAACTACTTCTCATTTAAATCCATCATAATTTATTTAACAGTGAAGGAATCGATAGATAACGTAGACCCGGCAGAACTTTTGCACTCACCTAATATTTGAATCCATATTTATTCATTAATACTGTAATGGAACCTGTCGCGATTATACTGATAAAAACTGAAGCTGACTTCAAGATGTATATAGAAGTTACACTTGCTGCAAACGTATATTTAGTAAAAAATTAGTATACAGCATGAATATCTTAAACATATAATAAGTGTTAAAGTTATTCTCATTGAATATTGAGTCTTTTATTAAAATAATGGATAAATAACTGTTTAAGTACTTTTGTAATTTCTGCGAAATATATACATACTTGTACTAAATATTTTGTAGCTTCTATTACATATCCGACATTTTCGAATTTGTTTCAAATTTTACCAACATAATCATAGTAATCAGGCCCATCATAGAATGTTAATGAAATTTCAAAACAGTTTCGTTAATACACATAATACATACTATATTCATAAAAAGTTTCTATAAGCATTCGAATACTTTCATAAGCTACTGTATATCATCATCATATCAATGTTTCCACTACACTTTCTTTAAAATTACGATGGAACTTAATAACACATGTTATTCGGATATTGTTTCACATTTCAATCGAACAACTTCGTTTTCACACAAGAGAAAATTATTTATTTTGAATTTTTTTGTAAACATTAATATTAATCAGAAATATAAGCTTGTGAATAAAAGTGTAACATTTGCCTTCAATTCTCAGTTGTATGCCCCAGTTCATTTTATAAGGAATTATTCTGAATTTTTCATTAATCGATGTTCCAATAATAATCGAGATTCTACCATATTTCTAAAACTAGAATTGCCAGAATTACCAAATTAGTAAGTGTCCGAAATTCGCATTGTTTTTATGAAAATTGAATAAATGTACAAAAAAGATTTATTTCCGAGGATTCGAATGATATTTTGTAAAATATAAGAGGATAAAAGGTGATTTTTAAAAATATATTCTTCAGTTTGACTAGCAGAATTTTTCACGTAACTTTATAGATTTATATCGAAGTCATTATCAATTTTTTTCGTCTGCAGAATTCTGGAACGCAGAATTCACATAAGCCTTTTCTAAATGTCACGCTTAAATTTCAGAGGATAATCACGAAAAGGTTAATGACTTGTCAGTATGCATATTTATATTGACCGATGTCTAAGTACATTGAATAAGGATTTTTGAATCTCAACATAGCAGTTACAGAAGTATATTTAGATGAAAACTGTGATTCATCTAGAACGTGAACTGACGTCTCTTCGCTATTTACTCACGATACACAGATTCGTTCCCATTCGCTTCATTCTCTCTACGTTGTCTCATACGCATATACACCTAGTTAACATCAAAATAAATCTATATCTGGCATTAGTTATAATTCCAATCGGGGTTTATGTACACGACGGCGGAATAAAAGTACTATGCGCGAAACCCTTTTTCATTACTCGGATTCTATAACGTATTAGATCTTTCTCATATACATGTATACATATATAGTGTTACTTTTGAATGTTTCGAACAGGTGATGCTTCTCGAATCCTCGTAATATGCAGATTTAGCACAATGTCTTTTCCTTCTTCTCTGATTAGCGCTTCTCTTCAATTAGGCACTCCTTGCACTAAACGAACGAATAACGATCGTGTCGTAACAAACCACTACGTAATAATTCGTACATCTAAATAGCAAGTGTACATCAGTTTTGTTAGGACACTGACACTGTAAATAATTACTTTGCGCGAATTAACTTGCCAATCGTCCTTCTATCGATTATAGCGTGCGCACTAATTGCAAGAATCGGGCTAGTCATTAACGCTCAAACTTTATTCCACACCTTATCGCAGTATTTTAAATGACGACAAGGTTCAAACACAGATTCGCTCCACTTTTACAGAATTCCGAAAATACAATACGTGCATCGTGTCTTGTCGTACACGTAGAAAATGATGATTTTCCAAAGTGACTCCTTTCTCATCGTTCCGTCGTCCAATAACGATACTATACAATGTACACGATAGCACATTTTCGCAGGTCCGCAACCACAGGGAGGTGAATAAGAATCTACCAAGGCCTCCACATTCCTTCTTCATCTTTTGCAGGTTGTTGCGGTTGTTGAAGAGGAGAAGGCGAACGAATCCCCGTGACGAACTCACCACTCGCGTGGCTGGACGGTCTGTCTTCCGAGTGCGGCGGGATCGCTCCTTCCGTGGTTAAACGACCTATAAGCTGTTGTTGCTGTTGTTGTTGCTGCTGCTGCTGGAGATGGTGCTCGACGTTAGCGACGGCTGGTAACGAAGCTCTCGAGTTAGATTTTGGTTTCTTGGAGGTAGTTGTAAAGTCAAGCGGCTGTTCCGGCTGCTCGAGTCGCGGACTCTTACTTGGTTTGGAACCAATGGCTGAGATGGCATTGGTAGCAAAGGTAGAAACGGGGGCGGAAGCGGAAATGGAAGCGGAAACAGAAGCGTTGCCGGACGTAGCGGCAGCGGCGACGGTAGCGGCAACAGCAGCAGCAGCAGCATTCACGGCAACGGTGGCCGCGTCCTGCCATTCCTGTATATCCTCGTGAGGCCGTTTTGCGGCGAGTTTGTCCGTCGCCTTGAGAAAAGACATGTTAGTAGCAGCCCATATGGCCGTCGGTGGATTCGGCCCGATACTGATACCGTTCGCTGCGGCGGCAGCTGCGAGCTGAACGTAATGACTAGGAAGAAGGAAAACTACTTGACCGTCGGGCAATCTAGATGGTATCACTTGCACGACCGAAAGCATGTTTGGATTTTGCTGTGAACTAGACGCCTGGTCGATAACTGGTATACCAGGCGGAGGAGGCGGAGGTGGATGATGATGATGAGAATCAAGGTTGGTCGTATTAACCTGACCGAAGGCAGAAGTTGGCCGGCTGTTGCCGTTGCTACTGCTGTTGCTATTATTGTTGTTTTCATCGCCAGCGGTAGTACTACTATCCGGTCGGGCTGGTTCGATATCCGGTATTTCGGCTTTTATCAAGCCGACCGGATTCAAAGTTGTACTACAGTGTGCAGTCGATGGCACATGATGCTCCAACGGACCGGGACTTCCCGAGCCTGTCACTCGATCCGTCACGCTTCCGGGACTGCTGCCTAATCCGCTATCCGGCCTCGAACCCAGATCCAAGTCTAATTCCGACACGCAACTATCCAAATGCCGTAGTAGCCTTTGTTTCACTGCAGGGTCCATGGGTGTCGTGTTCCCGGTGATTATATCCGGAGCATCGAGATACCGACTTACCTGCAACGCAAAGTCAAAACGAAAGTAAAATATCGGCGATGATACCGTTTGTTTCAGTAGTATAGTAGTAGTAATGGAATCAAATTCAGTATGTACCTACAGTTACTCACATTAATATTTGGACACGGCACTATATCTCCGTATTTGTTGCTTTGTATAGGAGGTCATGATTTAAATATCGTATTGCTTATTTTACAATAATATGAACCACTTATTGTATCTTGAAAATGCGCAAACATTACATTGAATCAACATTTAACGACAATAACAAGTTTAATTGTACAAGAGATTTCTAAAAAAAGAAAGGTTGTCTTTTGTGTTTCTTAAATTCGATGCGGTATTTTTCTTTACAATTCGTACTATCAATTGTGCAATCTCACGATAAATTTTATCTTTTTTTCTAATGATAAATTACAAGCTGTCTTTCATTATATCTAGCACCTTTTCCTTCTCGTTACATGTTAAATCTCTTGGTGCATTAGAAAAGTATTGCTGTTAATTTCTTCTGTGTCGCTGTGTTTCTTCTATACTGATATTAATTATACGAAACGATTATACAAAATAAATGTAAATTGTCATTAATAACAATGAGCAGTTGATGCGATGTTAAACTTGTACTTAAAACAAAATAAAATAGGTGAATTTCGCAATTCGATCTATTTCTAAGAATTGCTAAATTACAGAACATAAACAAGTGCCTGAATATTAGCGTGACGTAAAAATAAGACAAATTTTTGTTAAAAATTTATTGTACAATTAAACTTTATTGTTAAGAAAGAATTATTTACGTGTTCTCAAGCTACAATAAGAGATACATGCGGTATTTTCTCCATAACTGATCGAAAATCAGGACTCCTCGATGATAAATTATCATCGTATACAGAACTCGATTGTTTATAGTAGATACGATCCATTTTGTCAAACATAGAAAAAAATAGCGCGAGGAAAAAAAAAGAGGCGCGAGAGTCGGCTTAATGAAAAGAAACATATCGGCTAGATAATGTTAATGCGATAACGGAACCTTTTTATTTGTAATCTTTATCGAATGAAACTTTTACCACTATAATTATGAGGTTTTCCTGATTAAAATAAGACCAAGCACGATATAATTTGGAGAATATTCGCATATTTTGTGACATTAACTTATTTTCTTTCGCCTATTATATATACATGTAAATGCGATTTAAATTATATCGTGTTCGGTCTTATTTTAATCGGAAAAATCTCATTAATACGTTAGTAAACGTTTAATTTAAGAAAAATCGGAAATAGAAAAGTTTTCTAATTGTCTCAATTAATATCTTTTCATAGTCGATTGAATTCGGATCAGGTTATACTAGTGCCGCCGTCGAACTTCGCGATGTGTCAAAAGGAACACTAGGGCCCCTTGGGGGAATGATCTCACTTCAGTAGTGGGGATGATGACAGATCAATTATGAGGATTATAGCGGCCATTAATCATAGAGAAAATACTGTATTTTCGTACAATAACCAATACGATATTTAAATCATTCTCTCTTATACAAAGCAATAAATAATACAAAACTAATGTTGTGTCTCGATATTAATGCGAGTAACTGTATAAATTCGAATCAATGTTCAAGGCTCATTACATATTATTCAAATACTAGGATTCAATAATCACAAGATAGTTTTGAGCCTCGGAATGAGGAGTACCTGTACCTTTCGAAAATCTACTTATAACTATTTCAATACTTGAACGAATCGAACTCATTACAAATAGCAATCAAATTACAAGTGTCAGAAAGACATTACCATTTCGTTGAATTCTTAGAACAAATTTAGGAAACTTCTAAAATTATAGACGATACACAGGATTTTTACAAATTGTATTTTTACGTTTGCATTTATGACTGTTTAAGAATAATATCTGAGAAAAGTTAATTCATATAAATAGAGAATTAGAGAATTTCGTAACTATTCCTAACTTAATCTACAGCTTTCTTCGAATTTGTACCACACTATCAATGTTAAAAATAAATACAACTATTTCTGCACTAACTGCAACACGGTTGAATGAAACATACCTCTCTGGAGCAATCTTGATAACCAGCCTTATATCTCGACAAACCAGGTTGAGCAAGGGATCTTTGCCTTTGTAAATGTCGAACCGTTAACTCTAAAATATCAGCTTTTTCAAGTTTACTATGCTTCGTGTTCTCCAGCCGGGCGCTGTCAAGAATGAGCGCCTTCAGCGCCGCCAACGACTGATTAATTCTAGCTCGCCGTCGCTTTTCCATTAGTGGTTTGTTAGCCTGAAAAATAACAAACCTGTCGCTAGAATAATACAATATCAAATTATACGCATGACCGTCGTCTCTAAAAATGTTCGCCTACCAATATCTATTCTTTCCCTTCTTCCTCCTTTCCTCCTTTCTTGTCTACCCTCTTTTCTTACTGCGTACAATACATAGGCATAATCTACGTATCATGATACAAATAAAAGGATCTAATCATTACAGAACTGAAAGAAAAATGAGTTTGTTTTACATGTCAGAGTTGGAAGAAGTGACAAATGAAAATCGAAGGAAAATCTATGAAGGTGATACAGAATGATGATTAAATAAATCGACTAAATAATCACATTATTATGAGGGTATTTTAACGATAAAAATACATACTATGGTGTAATCAATAAATCGAAATCTTTATGCGTATTATATAATTTTTATTTTCTATTTTATGTGACATTTAGAATTGCATAATACGCACAAACGTATAAAATATCCAAAATAGAATAATCTCTATGATATTTAATAGTACAACATCAATTTGCGCTGAGGTTATATGTCTATCTTTTTAACTATGTTTACAAAACTATGAATTTTCATAAATATTCACAATCTAATAATTAGCGATTTAGGTATTATCGTTGTTAGAAATTACAAATATCATTTCACAATTATATTGAAAATTAAAAAATTATCCGTAATAACATTAAACGCGTATTGTTACTTTTATACATAACATATATGTATATTGTATATTACACATTCACAAAATTACCGATGACATAATAATTATATGTATCTATCCAGATTTCATTCATTATCTACTTTCTACTGGAAAATATACTAACATCCACGATAAACATATGTTTAAAATGGTTGATATTCCCGCGCTTTTTTAAACACTCAAATGATTCCATTCGAACAACCTACTAAGCTTCGTCGTATCTAATAATTATAAAAATAACTACATTGGACTACATAAAAAATTCATAATTATAATTCCTGTGACAGAAAAATTAAAACTGCATATATATATTTAAAATATAAGAATGAGTATTCATATAATACATACAAACATGGATGAAATATACTAAAGTAATTATAGAAAAAAAAGAAAAAAAAGCATTAGGTGAAAATGAAGATTTACTCACTCGACGACCATCCGAGTGTTTAGGGCTCGGGCTAAGACTAGGGCTAGGACTGGCCGACGGACTCGGTCCTTGGTGCACGCTCTGTTGATGTTGCGATTGATGATGGTGGTAATGTCTATGAGTGTTGCCGGCCGATTTCTTATCTTGATGCCTCAACGAATGAAGACGAGCGGTCATCTTAGTAGGCCACGCGGGCCTTCCGCTGTGACGACAATAATGGGAACGGTGATAACGAGAAAATTGGTATCGATACTAATAACAATGGGAATAACAG
Source organism: Bombus waltoni (assembly GCA_014737395.1). Classification (NCBI taxonomy): domain Eukaryota; kingdom Metazoa; phylum Arthropoda; class Insecta; order Hymenoptera; family Apidae; genus Bombus; species Bombus waltoni. The sequence continues at coordinate 1,475,837 of JACXII010000060.1, read as the reverse complement.
CAACAATGATGATAATGATGGTGGCGATAACGAGAACCACGAGGACGTCGATGGTAACGGTAATGACAAGGGTGACAACGACGGTGGCCGCCGCGACGACGACGACGACGACGACGACGAAGCCGACGACGACGAAGCCGACGATGACGACGACGACGACGACGACGACGACGGCGACGACGACGACGGCGGCGACGGCGACGGCGGCGGCGGCGGCGACGGCGACGGCGGCGACGGCGACGACACCGACGACGACGACGACGACGACGACGTCGACGTCGACGACGGCGACAGTGACGGTGTCGGTGTCGGTGTCGGTGTCGGTGACGGTGTCAGTGACAGAATGGATTTCAGCGTCCAAAGTAATCGACTGGACGCGGCTGAGACACTCAGCATCTCGCGTTCTAAAAAGTTACGCGGCACCACTCTGACACAGGTGTACTTTTATTTAATTCCAACACTTCTGACACTAATATATAATTCTCGATTATCATCCTCCTGTATTTCGTTCTCTTAACATATCATTTTAAAAGGTTCCGTCAGTCACAATATAAACACGCATCAGCTGCAATGTAGTATCAGCTGCAACTCCCTCGTCGCATCTTACTCTATTTCAAGAGTTCCACCGTAACGTGTAATTCCTCCTGCACGGTACCACGCGTTTTCCATGCGGTGCGGCTCAGTTCGATCACTAAACTGTCGTTAGACCGTTTCGAAATTTTCACTGAAGACGCGAGCACATTTTAGGTCACCACGTGGCTCCTTACACGGTGCACATGAAACGACAGATTTTCAATCGTGTCGTAATCTGTTCATTTCATATTGAATTCGAACTTTTTCCCATAAAAAATCTTCGAAAATTCTCACAAACCGATTTTAAAAACAAAAATTATGATCTTACAATATATTATTCGATATTTTCTCACGAGACGTACAATTTTCAGTCATGAAGAAATCGAATTTCCTGCGTGTCATATTTACTGTTTAGAAACTAAACTGGCGAAAAAATTTGCTATTCGATTTATCAAAGAACGGAAACGAGCGAGACTGTAGATTTCATTTCGTCGTTTCCTGTTGGTGCCTTTTGCACTCGTCTACGTTGCGAAACACGGCTTCATCCTCGCTGGACGGCTAACGGTGACAGACTGCGAATCGAAGAGCGGTAGCTGGCGGGCGGCTCTTCAGCAAGATTCGCGCGTGTGTGAGTCGTGGGCGAGAAGCCGGGAGCCGCACAGAGGATCGCGCCGCGGTTGGTCGTGCGTGTGGCGGGGGTAGGATGGTGGCTGCTTGCCAGAACCGCTGCTGTCAAGGGGCAGAGAGAGAGGACGAGGTTCGCTTGCCCGCTCACGCGCGCCCTTGCCTGCGGCTACCTTTACCCCTCTCTTTCTCTTTCACCCCAATCTTTCTCTCTTTTTGCCATTTCTAGCGAGTTGCTAGTTGCACGCGACCTACCTTGATCTCCTTCTTCTCTTTTTCGCCATGTCGTTTACTGTCTAACAACCGTTATGCGTCGTTAAAACAGCAACCAATTCGGATTGTCATGATATTTTTTCCTTTAAAACCATGTATATTTGCAAACAGTAAAACATAATAGTGTAGAGTATTCTTTTTACCGCGATAAGTATAATATATTAGAAAATGGTCAAGTCCTTGGTATGCCCATTTAAAAAATTGCAAATTACGATTTTTGAAATGATCATATGAAAATTTCTAGAAATATATCTACCAGTGGCAAGAAAACTCCGAATTTCTTAAACAACATGTAATTTTGGAAGCTATGTATATATCGCCGTTTTCTATATACATCGTACGAAATGAAGGAAGACTCGGTATTAAACGCAACGAGCGAGCATCGTTACTGTCCACTGTGACCTTTAATCTGCTGCTATCCGTCTATCCGTCCGTCTACTTGGTTTCCCTTCACTTTCCCTTTTTTTACATTTCGTTCGTCCATTTCGCTCGTGCTTGGTAACTCGCTGTCGCACGCTGCGAACGAAAAGGCGGCGATGGTAACGGCAGCGGCAGCAGGTCGTGTGCGTGTGACTGGATATAGACGAGGATAACGCCGTGGCGTAGGAAATTACGACGAGTTGCCGAAGAAAGGTGGTGGTAGTGGAGGGGGATGAGGGTGGGTGATGGCTCGTTGTCGGTGCTGGCATGGCACGAGCCAGCACGGTACGCGGCGTGGTCTCCGGAAGCAGTGGCGTGGCGCGGCGCAGCATGGCGTGGCGCGATACAGAGCGCGCGGCGTGGCCCGAATCGAGGCGTGCAGTAGCGGTAGCGCGGCTAGGGAGTGGAGCAAGTGCCGTCACAGGACAAGCTCGATCCGTGCTGTTCGGCTCGTCGAGGTGATGAGCCCTCGAGGCGGGTGGTGGGCAAAGGGTGACGAGCGGCAGGCGGCGCACGGCGGACGATGGACGGCATGCGGCGAGAGGTGTATGTTGGCGGCGTGTGGCGTGCGGCATGGTGGCGCGGTGTGCGGTACGCGGGGTGAAGCGTGAGCCGTGTGCGGCGTGCGGCAACTAGCGTGCTGTAGAGACGGGCGGCGGCCGCTTCATGGATTATAGGGAGGGAGAAAGAACGATCCCGACGAGCGACCGGTCGAACGGATGGACCGTGGAGACCGTGAAGCGTGCTCTGCACAGCCAGCCAACACACATATACGCACACAAGCATTTCGAGTGTGTTGGCGAGCGCGATGAAGCGGTGGCGCTTGAGGGGAGAAACGAGTGAACTAGCAAGCAGCAGTGGCGAAGAAGAGAGATACGGTGGTGGGTGTGGAGAGCGAGGAAGTGTGCACACGCCGCGCCGCGCCGCGGTAAGGCGTCGGCACAGTGGGGTCGGAGGAGATAGTCGTCGGCACGCGCGGCGCAAACCTCTCTCTACCCACGCAAACGTAGCAACGTACGTGCGAACGAGCTCGTACGTGAGAGCGTGCGTGTCAAGCTGCCTGCGTGCCAGCGTGCCGCCCTGTCGCGTCGCTCGACCACCACGCCGAGCCGTGTCAGCGTACCGTTTCCTCTGCCTACGTATAGTACATACGTGCCTCCTCTCTCTGTTGGAGCGAACGCAACAAACTGATGTTGGATTGCACGCGCTCGTCCAGTGACAGAGCTAATTAAATGGTTCTACTATTTCGTGTTTTAAAATTAATCTCCGCGATCGAAACAATTATGCCGGCTAGGAGATGTAGCCTATGCTCAGTTTTTTTGCACAATTTTTGGCTGGATAAGACGCCTTTTAGCTAAAGTGATCGAACCGATTGGAAGACACGTTGATCAGCGATCGCAAATCGAAGATTAGGGCTGATGTTATATGAATACATAGTTATTCCTGAAAATGTAATGTAATGTAAATAAATAAAGAAAAAGGTGGAGATGATCAGTTTAGCTTCTAAGAAGCTCAATTGTTACGTTTTTTGTAAATCCAACAGATACCTTAATGCTTGTTAGGTCAAGGACGTAAAGTAAATAGATACGATTAAACGCAACAAATGCAACAAATGCAACAAATGAAAAAACTACGACTGGGCTAGAAATTACAAATTGGGCTAAAGAATAAAAGTAATATATATTAGATTATAAAAATTGAAACGAGTAAATGCAAAACATAGAAACGCTGGAGAAGAAGGGAAAGAAAAGGAACGTAAAGTAAAGATTGGAACGAGAGAAAGTGAGAGAAGTGACAGATTACCTAGGTTTTTTCTGTTGCAACAGACACACGTGAGAGAATCCGGTTGTGGATGTAGTTTGAAGTGGAAGAGGGAAGTGAAGGGAAGTGGTGAGAAAGCAGTCGCGAAACCTAGAAGCGCATACGAATAAGGAAAAAAATTTGCGAAACTTTTTCGCGGCGTGAGGCATTGCGATGCGGCCATACCATGACCACGCCATTGCCAAGCCGTTACCACGCCGTTATCCCATCGTTCTTTACTCTTTACCACTTCAAGCCACATATAACGCGATGCATCGTGGCATACCTCGCCAACGTTGCAGTACACTTTACATCGAGGGCTCTCCTTTTCTTTTTCTCTCCGTTGAAGCGCTTGCTTTCGTTTTAGTTCTTAAATGCGACCAGGTGAGGCGAGGTGAAACTTACAAAGACGCGTTTTATACGCACCTCGTCAACGTGTTTTATCTCGTCTTCTTGTTTTACAAGGAGGGATGTAATGGCTAGAGAAAGGGTAGATAACGAAAAAAGAAGCGCCTAGCCAATGAATAATCGCGAAGCCATAACGATCACAATGAAGGATTATCAACCAAATATCTCGCTAAATATCGATTTACTTTTTCTCTTATTACTGGTTTTCATCTTTACTTTTCCTAGTACTAACACTTGCTAAATTTGTTGAAAATTCTCGGGTCGTTATCTCGTACGAATAAAAAGATTTTGAATGATTAATCATTTCTTGAATCCTTGATCAATCCTTGAATTTGAGCTAATTATCACGTGATATGTACACTTATAAACGGAAGTATATGCAAAAGTGAAGAAATTAAAACTGTATGTAAGCCAGAAAATTCTTATTTTTAAGGTAATATATAAAATAATTTGTACAAGGTGAGGTAAAAATATTTGCTGAAGAAAGAAAGTTTAGAAAATTGAGGCAACGAAATCAAATTCGAACATTCGTGGGATTAGATTACAACTTCGTGTGAATATAAAATTCTGATTTTAATGTTACTTAATTTTTTAATAATTTGATTTATTAGTTACGTTTTGCGCAAAAATGTATTCTAATGCTTTTAAACAAAATTCTTATTTTGAATTTTTGATCCTTCGCGTACGATGACGAACACATAAATTAGGAAATAATTATTAGTAAATTCAATTAATTTTATTATAAGCATTTTACTTTTTCCACTTTTTTTTGTATACGTATAATAATAGAATTTAAAAATGCATCGACATTATTATAGAAATTTTCGAAATTTTTATTTCGAGTCACAATTACAAACTGAATTAGGTTAAACTTGACATAAGTTACTTTCCCTATTTATATCTTCGCTTCTATATATGATTTTACGTATAAGTATGAAACGATATCAAATAACCTACCGCACAACGTTCTAATCAAAAGGTAGAGTCGCATCGAGGCGCGATAGTTTTCTGAAAGATTCTTTCGAAGCTTCCGTCATCACTCTTTGGAACTGTCGTCTCCATCGAGTACAACTCGATCGATCGACAGCAAACTCAACGTGCCACGTACTTTTCGCGATAAGGTGGTCGCAGGGTAGAGAAGAGAAGGGAGAGGCGAAGATAGGAGAGGGAAAGAGCGAGTTTGCCCGGTGGCTTCAGCATTGATCGTTCCCAGAAGAAGAGAAGGAGCCGAGCGAAACGAAGAAGAGGCGTACACGAGAAATTCGAGACGCCCGGCGTCGCCCGGCGGCGAAACGTTATCCGGTATGCAAGAAAGGACGTCCTCATTAGCGGGACCCGACGTCGTTTCAGCTCAACAGGAGCGATCGTGGCGTGGCTCGACGTGATACCGCGTCAACCCGTCTTGGTTCAGCTCTCAGCATAGCTATCCTCCCGCCTCGTATTTACCGGCTACTCTCCTCATCTTCGATGATATGTCCGAAATATGAGGAAACGCTGCGAACCAAGAAATACAATATTGGATATTTCGTCGATGTACAATACAATTACTCGCATTAACATTCGGACACAGCATTGTCTCTTTATGTACTGGTTTGTATAGAAGGTTATGATTTTACGGCTATATGAATCATTTATTGTAACTTGAAAATATGTGAACGATGTCTTTCTAACGACAACGTTTAATTGTAGGAAAATAGAGATTGTCCTCTTTATTTCTTAAATTCGATGCGGTGTTCTTTTCTTATATAATATGTATCGTCTAGTGATATCTGCTACAATTAAGAATTAAGATACAATTAAGATAACAATTGTGCAATTTTACGGTAACCTTGTAACCCCTGTCTGCCTATAATAAGTTACAAGTTGCCTTTTATCAAAAATGGTATTCTTTCTTTCCTTTTCGTAACATGTTGATGTCCCTATAAGTGTACCTATACAATATTAGTATAAAAATATTCATGTTAATTTCCTTCGGCGATAATTACAGAAAATAAATCTATTTTGCAGCTTTAGCTGTTTCCAAGGATATTAATAAAATGAATGGTTTATAAGGATAACTATCGGTATGATCTGAGTAACTGCATGTGATGTTGAGTTTTGTGATGTTACTTTAACGTCTAAAGTCGATATGCGTCTCCGACATCGGTTGATATCGTGTGCGTTGGACGGTGGAGTGGAGGGTGATAGGTGAATCGGTCGGGGGTTGCTAGACTGGTAGTGGCGGTAACGCGATAAACAGATTAACGGCGAACTCGAACGGAGGTCGCAGTTTAGTAGTTGGGCATCGCAGCTCGAGGGATCAACGTTCTGTCAGGAGACGTTCCAGTAGGACGTACATGGTTGAACGATTACGAAAATGTTGAGAAGAAGCATATATAAATACAGTGGCTATAAAAGCATTGGTCACACCATTGTATAAATTATTATATTTACATAACTAATTAATTACTAATTAATTAGGTGTAAGTACGTTGAATTTCGTATCATTTAATAGTACCGTACTTTTATGTGACGCGAAAAAACAATATAGAACCTGATAAAGAAACGCTTTATTGGAAAATAAGAGTATATGCTTTTTGTATGCCAATACTTTATGTAGTCACTGTACCTGCAATGAGAATGAAGTTGCAGCAGACGCTGTATCTCAAGTCGAAAAACGTGAAGTGCTGTAAACTGTTAACTATGAAGTGCCCGATAAGGCACGATTATCGTGATTATTAGTAATTAATATTATTAATTAATAGTAAAATTTAAAACTAGTCGGGAAATGTATATACGAATTATAAGACATTTATTGCAAATGTATATTTACAATTAGTTAAAAATTAGTATACAGCGTGAATAACTATCTTAAACGTATAATAAGTGTTAAAGATGATCCCATTGAATATCAAGGCTTATTATTATAATGATAAAGATAAATCACTGTTTAAAGATTTTTGCGACCTTTGTTAAGTAATACCTACATTAACTATATTGTAGCTTTTATGCGCATTTTCAGATAGATTTCAAAGTTTACGAATGTAATCATAATAAAAGTAGATTTCCAAAATGCTTCGTACAATATATATGAGATATTCATAAGAGGTTTCTATAAGTGTTGAAATATTTTCCTACGTGACTGGTCAACGTTCTAAGTGCACTTCTTCTACATTTCTTCTTCTGTGACCTTGATTATTCAAACCTTAATTTAAACTTGTACGTAAATTTTTTTATACAGAATAAAGACACGTGTCGATTAACAAAATACGAAATAATATGCGATCCCTTTTTAAAGATTGACGATGAGTTTGAAAATTGGAAAAACATGGCCTTACGGCAAAGATACGATGAATCACGGTATTTATTATTCTGAAGCAACTAATTTTGTTCTGACACACTTCCTTTTATCAGCAAAAGTAATTAAAATATTAACGAAGAATATAAACAAAACATCCTGTATACAATGTATATGTCCCGTATATGTATCCGCGTGAGTGTGAATGTGTCACATTATCGGTTATAAGAACGACTACTCGTTGCATTTATTAGAGAACTCTAACAGAATTTACATTATTTAGTATTAGCCGAAAGTGTATATTATATTAAAGTCTGGTACTTTCCAAAAAAAAATTCTCTTACTATTAGCTTTCTCAATAATAAATCGGATGAATACTCAAACCAAACAACGATATTACTTTCTTCTGAAATTTTTAATTTTTCACAAAATCCTTGATCTTTCAAACATACGATATGTACTTAGCGTTAGGTACAGTTGTCCTGGAAGCCTATAAGGGTTTGAACGTTGCTACGTGCTAGGTCCACGCTCTACAGGGTAGACTCGAGGTATAGCTATACCTAGCCTAGGCTAGTCGCAAGTCGTAATCGCCATTCGCCACATCCCTGAACTGACTACCTTCTTTTCCCCTTCTTGGCCACTTACTCCTTTTTCTCTCTTTCTCTCTCTCTCTCTCTCTCTCTCTCTCTCTCCCTTCAGTTTCAGTTTCTTTATCACTCGCTCTTCACGTTGTTCGTGACAGTAAGCATGTATGCGTACACAAAGACACAAAGCAAGTAAGAAAGGGGACACAGATGAACGAACGAGTAACCGTTCTTCTCTTCCGTCGAGTCCCCTCGGGAATCCGCAATCCGGCGTCCGCGATCTCGTCATCCACCCCCTTGCTTCACCCTCCGGTTCTTCTCTCAAGCCACATCGACCCTTGCTTCTAGAGATCCTTCGGATTTTAACTTGGTCCCTTGCACGAACTACTAGCGAAAGAATTCTCCAGAGAATCAAATGTGGACGATATTCTCGTTGCTTGATTCGCGGCTCTCTAACTAAAAGCAAGTTTTTCTTCCCGTATTTAGGTCAGATTTTTCAAATAGCTTTTTACTTTGCACATTCTGTCATTTTGCACTCGTTTGTTTCCTTTTGATTATTTTTGAAATAAGGTAATCCAATTTGATGTTATAAACGAATACTGGCGGTTTAACTCTACTGCGTTCTCCGAATCATTTTTGACACAGTTATACTTTTCTATAAGAGATGTTTCTTTTAGTTTAAATATTTTTATGTTAAATTTTAAGATATTGTGTAATTTTTAAATATATTTGTAAAATTTTTTAATTTTTTAAATTTAAGAAAAATATGAAAGAATTGCTATGGATACGTATGCGTGATTTATCGTTTCAACTTTTTGCATATATACAGATTTTCTTATGTTAGAAATTTCGTTGTTTGTTGAAATGAAAGTAAAGTTAAAATGTTGAAACTTGAGGATTGCAGCATAGTTTTCTTTCTATATGAAATGTATGGTGTACCCGGAAAAATTGAAATTTTCTTAAAATTTTCCCAAATTATTTGATAGAAACATTTTTAACTCGTTTGAAATACATATTACAGAGAAAACAGTAGAAATCTGTTTTCTTTCTAAGAAAATATTGAAAAATATACAATATTGTTTTGAAGATGTTCATCGCTGAGACGACGTAATAAATGATGTTATGATCATACAATCGTGTTAATTCAAACAAACATATTCGGTCAAAAAGTGGTCAAAAGGAGAAAAATGAATTTTAGTATTTAAAAGCTATAAATCGATTTCACATACGTCCAATATATAGATTGTTATATCTTCAGTTTCAATGGAGATACGGCTTGATATTCTTATTTAATATGTATAATATACAGATAAAACATTTTTGTGCCATCTTACAGCAATGACTTGATCTGAGCAAAAGTTGCAGGTACGTCCTTACGATTTACCACGACAGCGTTACAGCTATACAGCTGTATATGCACATAACAAATTGACTGTGGATTGCAAATGGGTTGCAAAAGCTCTTTGCCTTGAAGTTACTTAAATTCTGACCTAAGAGTTATAAAAAATCACTTTTCTTCACTTTCCTTCATAAATATATACTTGTGAATAGACTGTGGAATTTTATGCATTTATGTGAAATTTGATCTTACGAAAGTACATAGGATACGCATAATATAGAAAAATATGTAAAATATCGTAAATATAATACTCGTTACAAGTTTGAGCGAATAAAGCGATTCTCCATGTAGGTTACGTGTTTTCAAATTATATCGATAAAATAATGAATATGTTTAAATATTCGCAGTCTACTTATGAACATGCCAACTGTGACTATTATAAAATCCGATGGTGTGAATCCGTAAAGACAGAATTTCTCGAAACACGATCGAAGAATGAGCAAGAGAGATACGCGAAATAAAGAGGTTGGTATGATAGGAAGACTATGGGTAGGTCTGGGTTAGGAAGTGCGGTGAAAAGCGGCTCGAAGGTAATAGAGCGGTGCAACGAGCAGACACCTCGCAATTTAGCTAATGGCTTCCCACTGGTATCGTGGTGGCTCCAGATACACGAATACGCAACATACGCTAGCTACTTTTCTCGTTTAACTCAAACTATATTTTCTGTTCTCCTAGTATGATACAATCTTACTTATAGCCGTTTGCCTTATCCATTCTTTCAGATTTCTTCGTTTAAAAAATGAAAACATTCAATCTCAACGCTTATGTCAATGGTATGGAAACGATAGCCAGTTGTTGGATATTGTATGAAACCGTTTACGAAATTATTTGAACATTTACCGCAGAATTGTTTTACAAATACATGTACATATTATACGCATTCTACAAAATCTCTCAAAATTTCGTTATAATACAACAGTACAATTTAAAACCAATAAAATGTATATAAAAGTTAAAAAACGTGTATTGCGTTAATAGCAATCTTAAACACACAATTAATGTTACAGATGTCCTCGCTGCATATATTATGGTCTGTAATGGCTTGTCGAAAATCATATATACAAAAAAATCTGTAGGTTTTGTATATTTGTACGAATTTGTAGCGCCATCCCCGTCAACGTGGATCTCTCCGCATAGTGGGCTGTGTAAGTCGGACATGCAAGCGTGCGGTCGTGCGAGCGTGCAGCGCGCGCGCCCCGATTTCAAAGTGAACCGTTAAATTATTCGTGGCGCTTTCGAGCGACAAATGGACCAGTGAGACGTTTTAAAGGGTCTCGAGAGTCGGACGTCTATAAATAGGCAGATTAAGGAAACGTTTAAAATTAGCATACACAGGTATATTGTAAACGCGCACGCACACTCGAAGGTATCAAACAACTGATTAAATTTACCAAATCTAATTTTTTGGTCGATGAAAAAGTTACGCGTTTCGTGTTGAGAAGTTCGCAGCAGGAAAAGAAAGAAAAGCAGTTGAAAGTTTTGCAATTTTCGTTTATTGCAATATTCTTCGAATCTTAAATAAATGCACAATTCGCTAATTCGAAATTTATTAATATTAGATTCTACAGGTAGTTGAGAAACGTTAATATTTAACTAGTTGAACATATAATTATTAAATAAATGCAGAATAAATAAGTGATTAATAATTCTACATTAAACAATTAAATAGATATATAGAATAATATAATAATACAAATATTTTATAGATAAGTGCAATTAGATGTGTTATAAAAAATCTTATCTTCATTTCTCTGTGATAATGTATAATTTAAAAGATTTCTTGTACTTCTGGTATTATTTAGAAACAAAAATAGATATTTTAAGATTTTAAGCTATCTGTAGGAAATATTATAAAAATATATATTTCTATCTATCTTAACCTACCATTAGGCGGAAAAGTGACAATTAAAACATTATTTTATAAAATTTACCTCGCCACTCACAATTATTTACATTATCATCAGATGAAATATAAATTTATAAATAATAAGTCATTTATTTTTTGAAACAATGAGTACTAATAATTGACTAGAACAATGAAATTAAAGAAAAATTTAGAGCATTTAAATTATCTTGGGACATGTGATTATTTATACCGTCATTCATAGAAATAAATTATTTTTTTTGGAATATTGAATACTAATTATTTATCAGAATAATAGAATTCAATGAAAATCTAGAATAATTAAATTATGCTATCAACAATTAATTATGCTTAAATTATGCTTATAACAAACAAATGTATAAAAATAAATCAGGTATTTTTTAACTTCGGGGTACCAGCTATTACATCAGAATAATATGAAATTCACGATTTCCTTAAAAATCAAGCTGCTCATTTCCACTTCTGTCTCTCTCTCTCTCTCTCTCTCGCTCTCCTTCTCTCTTTCGATTGCTTCATCATTCATCTATTAATTCTCAAACACATATAAAACTCATATGAAAACTCAAAAGAAGTATACCAAATGCATATGTACTTAGGTCAAAACCGATCGTGAAAAAAGAAAGTAAGAATATACACAAAACAAAAAGAAAGAGAGAGAGAGAGAGAGAGAGAAACGCGTACGGTGCATCGACGCGACGCAGAAAAGCGTGCATCCTGCTTAGCGACATGCCTCACTGATACACACATATACATATATGGTCATGGAATATTGATATGTAAATATAGCGGCTCCGGTAGCGGCAGTGCAACGATGGTTATAGGGGCGCTAGCAGGTTAACGAGCGACTCGTAGAGTGCGCGACGGCGAGGCGGGGTAAAGAGATAGATAGGAAAGTTAAGAGCGAGAAAGAGAACGAAAGGGGAAGAGAGAAGTAGCTAGGTCTCCCAAAGTCTGTAGGTAGGTTGATGGAGGTCGAGGGTGAGACAGATAGATGGATGGATGGATGGATGGATGGATGGATGGATGGATGGATGGATGGATGGATGGATAGATAGGTGGTGAGAGCGAGGGAAAAGAAAAGAACGAGAAAACGACAGACAAAAGAGAAAAAGAGGAAGAAGAGCACGGACGAGAACAGTGGCAGGGGTAGAAGCGGTAGCAGGAGACCAAAGTAGGATGAGGCAGCATCGGGATGGGCGAGCGAAGAGTCGAGGGGCAGGGGAGTTGGGTCGCTGCCGGCAGTATAACAGAGACGGTCGGGCGTGCCGCGGAGCGTGCCACCAAAGGGGATGAGAATTTTCCACAAGCTGCAGAATTATTGTCCCCATTGATCTAACTTAAAATATCTTGAAAAAATCAACCATTATACCAAACAAATAATATTTGTTACGTAAGAATTATTTTCTACGATTGATGATAAATCAGAGAGAAAATTTTTTTTTTACATGTAAGAGCAAGTGAAGGAATCGCATGCATAAATGGCGGATTGGACAATAGGAAGTCGGTGGTGTATAGGGACATGCCCTGCGGGACACGGAACGGGGTGGTTGGAACGGGCCGCGGAAACACGGAGAGGGCGGGAACACGTCGGTCGAGCGAGGGTTGCCGCGCTGTGAGCCGGAGAACGGGGATGTAGGAGGGTGACTATGGCTTCGTATGTATGCCTCTCTACGAACAGACTTTTATAACTGTGAGCGTACTCGCGAGCGCGCGTGACTGAAACCGCCAGTGGTACTATCTACGAGGGCACGTAGAGTCGAAGGGTATCATCTATAGACGAACACCTGGAAGAGAGTATCCCGTCGCTTCACCGCGACGTGTAAAATCTCTCTATCTTCGTCTCTCACCTCCGACGATCTTCTCACTTCTCACTTCTCACGTCTAGTCTGCATTTTTCCTACTCGGATCAACAGCCTTGTTCGGGTCCGCGCGCGTCCTTCTCTTCCAAGATTTAGCTACTTCCATCTCGACCTCTCGCGAGAGATACGTCAAGTTTTCTTGGTCATACCATCGTCATTGATGGTTTTGTTGTTGATCTTGTTCTTTTTCTCTTTATTGATTCTATATTATCGTACTATATATCACTGTCGGCTGCGACACGTTCATCAACTCACGTGTTTGTGATGTTAAAAGTAGAATCAAAAAGTAACTAAATTATTGGCAATCAAGATTATTATTTATATAAGAAAAAAATAATTTTCTTTGTAATATTTAGAGAAATTTTATAGATTTCCTACGTAAATACGTTCTATTTCTAGAGAAACCTTCGATTCTGTTTTTAAAAGATATATGTATGCAAATTTCAAGTCCTAATCATGCGAATCTTTGTAGGTTGAAGATTTCAAATATATATATATAGGCTCGTTGAATTCATTGTATCTCTGGAAAAACATTTATTTCCTCTTTTTCTTAAATATGATAATAAATTTCTAAATGATCTATATCTAGATGTAATATCTATCTATGTGATCTACTGATCATACAAACCATCACAGATTAAAGATATTACATAATACTTATAAGTCTGTATATGTGTCACAATAGACGTCAAATTCACTGCATTTCTACTATTTCTGAAAAAACGCGTTCGCTATTTATTTCTAAACAATTTCGTAGTCGTACGAACATTTGTACAGATCAAACACTTCTAATATACGTAAGATTTACAAAATTCATTAAATTTTTGGAAAAAAGCTTGCTATTTGTTTCTTTAAATTATACATATACAAAAGTTTTAATACTAATCGTCCGAATGTTTGTGTACATTGAACATTTCTAACATACATAGACGTATAAAATTCATTGTCTACCTATTTGAAAAATGTCCGGTATATGTTAAAAAAAATCAATTAATCATACGGAATAGATTCGTAGATCAATGACAAGCTAATCAACAGTAGTCTGTTTGTGAGACATCATTTCTTATTAATGTAATTATTAATTTAATTTTTTTAATTGTTTGTAATATATATAATGCAACACCAAAAGAGAACTGCATCAGAAGAATACGTTATAGAATAATAATTTTTCTTAAGAAGAAACAACGTACATCTAACAAAGAAACGTTCAGTGTGAAAGAATGAATACGTTGCCGATGGATTAAACTGAACCGATCCCATATCATTCCACACAACGTATTACCATTTAATTAAACTATAAATTAACAACACCAAAATCGGGACTTCTTAAAAAAGCGAGGACTGCGCACGGAGACATAACCATATTCCTCTTGGAAATGGTAGTGTGAAAGGAAACAGCCACCTCGTCTGCTTAGATGGTGGTAGCTTGGTAGATGAGAAGAATCCGAAACGATCGGAAGACGGAGAAAGAGGTAGTGCGCGAAAGAAAGAGAAACTAGAGAGAGCGTTAGCTAGGCGAGCATTAAATCGGAGAAAGATAGAGCGAAGATCGCAGAGCGGCAAAGGACGGTCGAAGTGGGGGCAGGGATAGACGGGTGGAAAACGTTACGAGGGATCGGGAGAGAACGCAGCGGGTGTTGGCAGTGAGGCGGCAGGGAGGGAGGGGTTGGGGAAGGAGACGAGTACGATAGCGGCGCTGCGGCGTAACGACGCTATAACGCGAGCCGCCGGGTGATTACCTACCACCTCCGTACCCCGTTTACCCTCGTGCGTCGAGCGGTGCGCTTGTCGCACCATGCCACGCCACGGCACGGCACGGCACGGCACGCCATGCCATGCCAGACCGTGCCGAGCCGAACCGAACCAAGCCCCACCGCGCCACGCCGCGTCGCATCACGCCTCACGCCGCGCCGCTTCGCCGCGAGCCACGACATCAGACCACGCCGCTGCCACCCTATCCTCCGCATCCTACCACGCCGTGCTATCGCGTTGACCGTACAGTGCCACTACCACCGCGCGTCGGTAGCTCTCGGATGCTACGCCATCGACCCGACATTACGCCCTACGAATTCCTCTCCCTCTTCCTCCGTCTCTCTTTGCCTCTTTCGCATCCTGTTCTTCTCAGCCAAGTCCGTGGTACACCGATCGCGGCCTCGTGCGCCACTGTCATATGTGTTGATCGCGACAGCCGCGTTCCCGTGTCGTGGTAAGCTCGACTAGAGAGGAACGTCGACGCCGTAAACGCGACGCCCTCGTAACGATGCCACCGGAGAGGTAAGAGGAGGCGAGTTTCACAGCGGAGTGGCCTCTAGGCACGTCCGTATCTCTCGCATACCTTGCCTCTCGCCCAGCTCCGGTGTACCCGGAACGTGCATGTGCGGCTTCGTTTGGATGTGGTAGAAGCCTATCTAGTTGGTCAGTTCTCTGGTTCGCCGACTGTAGTAACGCGAATCGCTCGATTCTCGTTAGACGTTTCTAATGTGTACTGTCTCGTTGCCACGCTAATTTTTTCTATTCTTCTTTCGTTTCTGTCGATCGGAGTTCTTTCTTTTCCTTTTATCGGGTTATGATTAAAAGCCTACTAGCATACGTAGAATGTTTTTAATAATTTTTTTATCACCTTTTCATTTTCTTCGGTTTTTGCTTTTTCAAAGATTCATATAATTAGAAAAAAAAGTATTTTTCGAAAATTTTTAAGAGACTAACGTTCACGCAGAGTTTAACCCCCGTTAACGGTTTACTGCAGTATTAATAACTGGAGCCCCTATTCTCTCGACTTGAAACGTTGAAACCGATGTCTATGGACCTGGCAGGCGAAGAAACCTTCTTCTTCTTTTACGCTTTGCTTCCACTCTTGCTGTCTGTTTTCTCGTTTTGCCTTCGATTATCTTTATTTCGCTTCCTGTCTCACCCTTTTTGCATTTTCGTGAAACGCATGGAAATTTGAATTAAATGTAAGTTCAGTTTGAAATATTTTGTTTCACCTTCTACGCATTTTCTATGCATTTACGAGGAAAAAAGAAATTATCTTTTTGTTTGGTTTTAGAGTCGAACGTGTGTTCTTTTCCAACTCTTTCGAGTTATAATATCCCAAAATGTTCAAAATATTGGTCGTCGTAATACATGTTAAGATATCGAAAATTTCTTGTCTTAATAATTGTATCTTGAACCTCCACAAAAAGTCTTATCAGCCATTTTTAAAGGACAACATTGTGTTTCAGTAATGTTATGTTAAAATTCTCCTGCTTAATCACAAAGTGACATTAAAATCGGAAAATCTACAAAAAGGTAGGTATCACGTTTCTTCGCATATAATCGATCAGTTGATTAATCGACGGAGCTATCGTGAGAATAAAAGCGAAACAGAATGAAATAACGAAAGATAAATGAAAATAAACCGTTTTGGTGTACGCGCCGCACGAGTTCCCGACACTCTAGTACTCCACTTGATACCAGTATTACTTATTGCTTCGCGCTAAAGATAAAAGTGAAGGTGCCTACGATACGTAATATCACGAGACGTGCCAGTAGAGGCCATAGCTACGTGTTGCTAGTTTCATTCATTCTCCATTATTTTAATTTTGTTACTGATCTCGAATCGCTAATTTGCCAACGATTTACCAACACAATATTATTTATCAACTAATAGTTGGTCAATAACGATACGAGTAAATTGACAAGTTACAAATTGTAGATTATAGACTTACTTCTTCTCTTACAGTTTTACAACAAATAGAGTAGTTCGATACCTTGTATAATTTCCAAGATTTACTTTTAAAATTTCATTCCTTTCATTGCATAACTTGTTCATATTGAGTTGCAATGAGTATGAATGATTATATCGAATTGAGAAAATTTCATAATAATCAGTGGGATAACTACTCTAAAATAAGCCAAAAAATGCAATAGCGTCGCTTTTAATATCAATGAATTTGAGATATGTGAAATTATTTCAATGTTTTTTCTCTTTGATATAGCTACACCTTTAACCTTGTCTAGAAAGTAATACATGCCCGTTCATATAATATAATATATATATATTATATATAATATAATATAATCTAATATAATATATATAATATTATATGTATATTATATATATAATATAATATAATATATATAATATTATATATATAATATATATAATAATAATATATATATAATAATATATAATAAAATATATAATAAAATATATAATAATATATATAATATATATAATATTATATTATATTATATTATATTATATTATATTATATTATATAGAAATAGAAGCGATAAAACGATGGAATATCTGTTTATAGAATTTTTTATGTGTTTATCCTAGGTTTATTCATATATTGACATAAATTTTAACAAATATCGTCTGTAAATAACTAATATTCAAAAATGATCGGAAGAACGTAACACACTGTTTCTCCTAATTAAAATACAAAAAAAATGTTTTTCTTATTTACAACTTGGTCCTTCGTAAGAACATCATTAAGTTAATGCTTAAAGTTTATCTCTTTTATACGTATTACGTTTGTTAAATATTTCCACGTCTAAAATATACGTGTGTTTAACATTTAAATAAATCATTCTATTTAGGTAAATTTGCGATAAAAGAAGAGTCTGGATTTGAAGCAACTTTTCAAAACCATCATTTCCGACATCCATTCCTATCGATATTCGAAAATGTCTTTTACAAAAACACTTTTACATAATCTCTGACGAAGCTAGTTTTTATGTAATTCTCAAAAGAATACTTTAACGTTAAAAGATTAATATAAACTTTAACGTTAATATTCAACGCTAAGGGAGCTACATATAAAGAAACGACCATATGTCTTCCCTAAAACGATAATCCTTAACACATTTTTTTCCATCCGAAAATGCCTTTGCCAATATTTTTTTATATATCCAACTTCAAACGAAGCTAGTTTTCAGGTAACTAACGAGAAAGATACTTCGACACTGAAAAATTAACTCTATCTTGAACATTTTAAGCAATTTATATACATTATGAAGAGAACATTGTTTTCTTCTAGCATTTCTATTCGTTCGTAATCTTCTCGCTCGGCCTTTGTCTATTCTTCTCACGAAGTCAAGCATAAACTCATACACGGTAAGTGAGACTCGCGTGCAAGCACACCGTCGATCGTTTGGCGTGGATATGTATGCGCACTCGCGTAATAGCCTCGTTCCTGCCGCATTCGATGCTAGATACGTGAGACGTCGCGTAGATCCCTTCCAAGAGTTTGGCTCTGTGCGATAAACGATACCGTGCCACGCCAGCCTAGGTCACGCTAGATGTGGTCTGGCGTGGCCTCGTGTGGTGAATCGGCAAGGGAATGGTCAGAACAGAGAAAACCAGAGAGAACTAGAGAGCCATCGTAGCATGGTATAGCAACGTGCTGTTGGCGGCACGATGGCGCGGCGACGCGGCGCTAACTTAACAGAGATAGCTCCGTAATAGTGTCAGAGCGATATAAACATAAACCCTTGTAAAAGAACGAGACGAACGACAAAATCAGGAGCCTTGACGATTTCGATTGAAATTACGGATCGCCGGTTGTTACGGTTAACAAGTATACTGGCTCGCGAATCGCAAAAGTGTTTCAACACTTACCTATAGAAAACTTTGAAGTGAATATTGTAATAATCGTATTGGTTGAATTCGCAACCAATACGAAAATGTACACAAATGTATACCAAAATTTCCTTTTCTACAAATAATTCGTGATAATTAAGCTTCAACATTTCGAAGGTCTTCTCATACTTGTTTCGATAACTGGTTGAATAGGGATTTATTTCAATATTCCCCAATCCTGTGTTTCATATCCTAGCGAGAATTGAAGCATGCATTTCGACTAACACGAATTTCCGACGAACGGTTTAGTAGCCGGTCAGCTGGTTGGATAGTTGGGTGGTCGGAAAGATTGCGAGGGCTGGATGGTTCGGTGGTTAAGCAGTCGAATGGCCGTGCGATTCGAGTAAAACAGAAGCGCGCGCTAGGAAAGTGAGAGGAAAAGGTAGAGAGGGTGAAACAGGAAGAAAAAGGAAATAGAAAGGAGAAAAGAAATAGGAGAGAGTGATGACGGTATTGGATGGTGCGTCGTTAACGATAACGACGGCCACCGATTGTCCCGACGACGCCGGTCTACACTCTGACGTTTCCCACACTATTACCGTTTTCCCTTCGCCCTCTGGCTTGACGACGACGACGACGACGACGACGACGACGGCACTCGGCCTCGAGCCGCCTTATTGCCGCGATAAATATAGAGCCTACTCCTCGAAACCGTCTACCCACTCTACTTCGACTTTCTTACTTTCTTCTTTCATCTTCAACTTTTTCTCTTTCTTCTTCTTACGTTCCATCTTTTTATCCTATCTTTCCTTTAATTTTGTTTCATTTTATTAATCAATGCGGCGTGTCTGTACCAAAAATTCTGAAAATGGAAAGTTATCAGTGATATTCACCTCCATTCTCTGTCCCACTCCCTATTTTTACTATTTTCAGTTTTTCCTTGATTTTCCTTCCCTCGTATCTTCTTTAATTCTATGGATCCACCATTATTTGTAAACGTGTGGACAGTTTGGCCGATGAGTAGTAACGATACGTGAATTTGATCAAAGTGTACAAATGAAGACTACGACATTAAATGAAAGAAATTCATTGATAAAAATAAATAAAAATTAAAAACTGCAAGAATTTTCTGATCTATTCAGTTGATTTTGTTTAGGTAGAACAAAAGATGATAAAGAGAAGCGAGTAACTCGTTAGTTCGATCATCGTTATAGTAATTAACCGATTTCTTTCGGTGTTTTACGATGTTCAACCAGTTTCTGCTCGCAAGTATAAGTGTGGCTAGTTTCTCTTTAGAAGCCTCGACAGAGCGTCGTAATTTCAGCAAGAATAGAACGAGGTCGTGAACCAGACGTCCAACGAACAAACGTTAGACGGAAAGAGAAATGGTGAGGGGGAGGAAGAGAGAACAGCAGAGATCGAGAGAACGGGACGGAACGAAACTGTCGGGAGAGCCTTGTTACAAAATCATTTCGTCGGCAGTGCGATGGATCGATCGTAGCCATTTTGCATTCGAACCTCGAAATACTGTGTTGAATGATTAATTATGTATTGTGTGATTCCTTGTTTCTTCCTTTTTTCCTGGTTTCATTGGGTGCGATGAATTTCATTTACAATTAATGTTTGCTTTCTGCTAACAATCAGACTATCAAACACTGATGTCTTCATAACCTTAACATTCATGCTCTGCAGTTCGTAAGTGTTCGGAGGCTTTGGTCGATTTCTAATTTACAGTAAGAGTATGCGAATTTGATCAAATTGGGGGAATTAATGATTTAATTGTTAATAAAAATAAATTAATTTAGGATTAATAGTCAGAAACGACACTTATTACCTTCTCATAGGGTATGAACTAGAATCTAAATAGTACTTCTTATACGAATAGTATAGTATTTGTTAAAAAATATAGTAATAATATTTTTAACATTTCTTGTATATAGTAATATACATACATATATATATATTTTTTTTTTCTGTTTAAATGGCAGTATGTAGCTCTATTTACATTGGGAATCTCTGTCAATTTAGAATATGGAATAACCTTCTTAATTTGTCTTACAATTCAAGAATTGAAGTGTCTGGAGATAAAAAAAATGTAATTGTAAAGCAACAAAATGATTCTCTAAGATATGACAACTACAAACGCCAGTTTTATTATTATACATATATACATATATTGACTTTTGAAAATTAATTTAATCCGGTTATAATGTACCATTATACACACGTAGCTATGGTACTTACGAATGATAAAGAACCAAATTATTACTGTTTGATTTCACTGTAGTTTTCGTAACTAGTTAATATTTAAGTTAATATTTTCCACGTAAGAATAGTTTGACAAATGCTTTGTAGGACATCTATATAAAATTTTAATTATTTGGAAATCATTTTTTGAGAGAAATCGAAATATTCTTTTTTCCTCCGATTAATAATTTTGTGGTTCCTTTTTCGTAACCATCCGTTAAAAGTCGTACAGTGCGCATTTTACGGCGTGCGATTTAAAGCAGAAAATACCTTAAAGATGGCGACCCCTTTGAAATAGAACGAGCTTCGTTTGAGGCAACTCAAATGCGAAATTTTAATGTAACGCAATCTTTTTTTACGTTTAGATAAGAGAAATGATTAAGAGGTAAGTGGGATAGAAAATTTGGGATTAGAATATGCAATTAATGAGATGAATTATTTGTTTCTTTTTTATAAAATACGATAAGAAAATAATTTCTCATTAATAGATAAATAAATCGCCAAGTACTATATAGTATATACTAGAATAGAATCTTCAGAAATAAGATTTCTATTTTTCAAGGCTTAACCATTTGGATTTAGAATGACAGTTGCGCTGTTATAAATATAATTTTCATAAACGTATCTAATTTACAAAATTATTGGACAAAAATGCTTTTTCCCTCCTTAAAAATATTCTAAACTGATCAAAAATGTTAATGTAAATTTTTTAACATCTACATACACATATTTAGAAAAGAATCAATCATTGAATATTATATTTACATATTATACGTACTATACTTCGCTCACTCTTGTCGCAATGAAAATGAAAACAATCGAACAGGCGGTTTTAGAGCATTTTAGAGCATTTTTAGAGCATTGTCAAAACATTCGGATATTCGATTTCCAATTCGGCGGGCATTCGTTATTTGTACTCCTTGGTTTATTAACATTTTTTTTTCTAAATTTTGTAAAGTGGATAAAAGGCAAGCATTCGCTCATTTTGTCTAAACGCGCTATATTTAGTATTTAGTATATTTAGTATTAGTAGATATTATTAATGCTTTTCGTTTGTATTTCTCATAGACTGCGAAGGTTCTTGTGTGCGTGGCATTTTTACGCTGCAATATTTTTATCTATACGGCAGCAACTCGAAATTTAAACACCGACTTACCACGAATCGATTGCGTACAATTTTCTCCAGGCGAATATCTCGTCAACAATTTTCCGGCTAATATCTCGCCAGTGTAGATATCTGTTTCATGTTTTTCCCCCTCACGCCGGTTTTTACTCTCTGTCTGAGTTTTCGTTTTTCCCTCGAACGCATGCATCGATCGCCTGTACACTCTCGCTGATCCTCGTTCACCATATCCGCATAATTGCCGCGATGTAATCGATGATTATAAACAATAGAAAAATGAGATGAAGAAAATGAAGGAGAAAGAGAAATGAAGAGACGAGTTTCAGTGAAATACAGTAGCTCACCAAAGTATTCGATCACCTAGCACAGAAAATTTTTATGAATATACTATTATGTGCATTATACGAAACTGTTCGAAATTTCGTTAACGTTGTAGCGATATTCGTGATTGTAATAATAAAATTTGAAACCAGTCCGAAAATGTATATAGTTACGTATATAGGTTAAATGTATATAGGTTACACGACATTTATCGAAAACATACGTTTGCTATTAGTGAAAAATTAGTACACAGCATGAATGGTAGCCTTGAACATACGATTAATGCCAAAAATGGTTTCATTAACATAATTCATTAATATAATAAATAATTGACTGTTCAGATAGTTGTGTGATCTCCAAAGCTTCAAAGTTTACCAATATAATTGCGACAGTCGTGCCTCTTTACAGTGCTGACGCAATTTTAAAATGTTTTCTTCCTGTTTCTTTTTTTTTTTAAGTCAATATATATAGTTCCTTCGTCAGATATCGCTGTCACGAGCCCGAATATAGCTATTAAACATTTGAGATGCTCGGTCTAATTTCTACGCACGTCCTATTCGTTCACACTCGTCATGAAGGCGTAGAGCATTTTTACTGTTAGAGCATTTGGATTTTTGATCTCCGATTCGGCGAGCAATCGCTAAACGGCGAACGAATGCTCGTTTATGCCTTTTCGTTACTAAATTTTATCAGAATGAAGAAACATGCGTTCACACGCTTGGTCTAGTCTAAACGCACCATAAGGATTCGCGACAGGAATGATTCAAAAGAAAATTAATTAGCAGTGGAACGGGGTTATAAAGGATTAAATATGAAAATAATATGATTTATGAGGTTAAGTAAAAGGTAAAATGGCAAAGAATTGTTAACGTCTTTTACATATTTGTAAGATAATAATAATAAATTATGTTATATAGTGGATTCCGTTTATTTGAGCCATAACAATTAATCGAGGTAACAGTTAATTTGAAACACGGCTTGAAAAATAAAAAATCCTAATCGAATAAATAGTCCTAGTTTTCTTCACTTTAATTGGGACGGCGTGCCGCTTATTTGAGACAGATGACTGCAGTTTGCAGTACTCTATATGAGAATGAGAAGATAGCAAACGGGACGGCACAAGGACAAGTGCGGACTACTCCTCTCCTTCACTCTCCGTCACGCTTTGCTATATGGTCTTGTTTGTAATGTGACGCTTTCGGACAAAATGAGTGCTTATCTGCATGATTGTGTTGAGTCTATTAAGGCCCTTGCGCACTAACGTCAGTCTCTTTTGTCTCTGTCGCTCACATAATGCAACGAAACAGTTTTGTTGCTGTTTTCGCCATTCGTTTCACCATGTATCTTGAAAAAACTGCAATAATTTGTGCTTTTCTACAGTGAACGATTGTTGAAGTAAAAGTTTTATACGCTATACTATGCAATGATCTAAGAGCTTGTCGTCTCAAATTTTTCATTTATTTTTGAATCAACATAGACAGTTTTGATGAACTGTTATTATTAATAAAGTCGTTACTTACATACGTATGTATGTATAAGAATATAACGTTTCGATTGACTATACCACCGGAAAAAAAATCTTCCTCCGACGTTATACATATACATGTATAAATGCTATTTGAGAGACAGTCCTATCGTTAGTACGCGTACTTGATCAATTTTATAAGTCCGGTTGGTAGGCCTCGAGAATAAAAAAGTCGTCGTACAGCCGCGTCGTCAAATGCGCGCACATCTCTACGTGGTCCATATAAAAAGATATGAAGTAATATAAAGAATGCCCTTTTCGTAAGCGACAAAAGTGTTTCTCAACATTGTATTAACAATATACGTATGTACGTATAGAGTCTAAAGGGTCTCTTACGTATGATAATGTTGAGAACCCTGAGTATTGACGATAACATTGACAATAATGCTAATCATGTGAACGCTCCTTTAGAAATAACCAATCAGATTCGCATTCCTTTCCCTTGCCATTTTTTTCGTAGGCACAACATAAAGCGTTGCTTATGTGTTGTATCTCGCGTTTGTTTCCGTTCGCTGTAACTTTATCTTTGTTTCAGAATAGTCTTCAACTAGTTTGTTTATTTTATAACATTTTACATGTACACCTACATACATGCACATATGTATATATGTATATATGTATGTATTTATCTATATGATACGCTAATCCCTATGTGTTCCAAATAAGCGGTATTCACTGAACGTATTTGAACTTTAAAGTGGAAATATTTTTATATTTGTATTAATTACAATTTATAAGAAATAGGATAAATAATCTATATTGTATAGATTTATTAGGATTTTACATGAGAATCAGGTCTGTGTCAATACTTTCGTTTATTATTGTAACTGATTACTAATAAATCGAAGTTATGATGCTGATAACATCGAGTCAATCACGTACTTACGGTATAATTTCAAACAGCTAAATATGCAGCTAACGCAGGTATCTAAAGCAGTTGCTTTTATGCAAATAATTAAACTTTTACTGCCGTTTGACAGCGTAATCATTTACATCGCTGCTATGTGGTTATTTTTGTCAATTTATATCAACGATACATGTACGTTGCTAAACTATATGAATTAATCGGCAACTAATGATTAAGAACAATATTTCTTATCTCCTTGTGAAATCAATCCGATATACAAGTGGCTACAAAAAGTATTTATACATACCCTTATTCTCCAATGAAGCGCTTTTTTATTAGGTTCTGCATATCGTTTCCATCAAAGTATCAAATTTTTGCGATTGTACGAAAGTACATGATATTAAATGATATGAAATTTATTGTAATCGAATCAAACTAATTAGTATAAATAATATATAATGTACAAACGATAATGTACAAATATCTTTTGTAGCGCCTACACATATACCACATGAAATTTAAATTGTTTATTTTAGATTTTGTTAATGGTATGTGAAATTAAATACACGATTCATCCAAGTGTTAATCGATTTTAAATGTCATCGATAGAATTAATCTCTGTATCAATTTAAAAGAACCTTCTCTATATTATCTATTCCAAGAGCTGTGTATAATGAACATCTTAACTCTTTCGAAACAAAAAGTTTCTTTCAATAATAGATACAACGACAATAATATAACAATACAACCTATAGTACAATCGAGTCTGTGAAAAATAAATTAAATATAATTTTTTAAATAAGATATTCAATTCCATTTACAATGGTATCCTATGTGTATGTTCCAGTTTTTCGAGGGGATAAAACGCCATGTACAATTTGTAATTTGACATTTTATTCATTCCAAGAAACAAAACATACTGTATACATATTACAACGTTAGGCAAATTATCAAAAACCGTCGTTCGAAATATATTCTTCCCCCGGAAGGAGAAATTTCTTTTTCGTGTGTGTTATTTATCGTGGCAAGCTGACATGTCGTCTTGTAGCGCAAGAATTCGGTGATTATAAAGCAATTGCGCAGCAAGATACCAAGAAATAGGTAGGGTTACTAATATAATATAGATATGGGATTTATTGAAATATCAATCGATACTATACGTCATACGTTATCGCCATATCGTATAAGTACTTAGGTACAATGTGGTTGTGCATTACAGTTTCATAGAAAATATGCTGTTAGTCCACGTAGTACCACGTCAGTCCAAGTAGCGATGTCGTGTGTCGCCAATTCACCAATTCACCGATTCGTTGAATCGGCTCCGGTTTAGAGCAGAGTTTGAGAAAATCAGTCACTGCCAGCTCTATTTTTCCTCGGCACCCTCCTAAGAACATGACGTACGAACAATACGAAGATGTTCCAGGAAAATGTCGCGTACAGTGTCGTACGTGAGTTTTAGCGATGGCAGTGAATAAAGTGAGCCCTTTTCGCGTGACTAACGGTAAGAATTTTTACTTTTTGCTCTTGCGTCATTCTTCTTATTCTTCAATTCTCTCCTTCCACACACACACGCGCGCGCGCGCGCGCGCGCACACATACACACACTCACACAGAGTAGTTCCGTTCCTTTGTCTCCTTCTGGTTCTCGTTTGGTTCAACCGGAAATCAACATGTTGCAGTTTCTCATAGCTTTTTATACCAGAACAGATAGTGATCTCCCTCGCTGATCTGTAGGTCATCCACACCTAAAAGATTGTTCTAGTTAGAGCATAGTAACAGTGAGATGCTGATATGCATGTACATACATATGTCGATATGTCGATATTAGGACGAGGAAGTGACGCATGAAGTACTCTTGGTATTAAGGATTGATATAATGTGTATATAGGGTGTCCCATGTAACTGGGACAAACTATAGCTGTAGAAAAAGGTAAAAGATAAAGAAAAATTTCATTAGACAAGATTAAAAGCTTTTGAATAATATATGTTCTAGTGTAGGTGACTACTCCGAAGTTAGTGACCTTTCGAATATTTTAAGATCACCTCTATTTTTTCAAATAGAGCTACATATCCATTTGTTTATCTAACCTAACACCAATCGTTGAATCTTTTTATTCTTTATAAAAAAAATGTATACATATACAATAAAATATATAGATGGAAAATTACTTAGTTTAAAAGAGAGTTTAACTTTAATTTTGTAAAATCGTATCGTTATCGTATAAAAGCCAAAGAAGACGATGCAGCACTTGTATGTTTATGTTTTCCATATCTTCCATACACTCGATTCGATGAACTTTATATAAAATTGAAATATCCTTTAATTCTAATACATCTGTACAGAGTATAGAAAATCAAAAAACGCATTGGTTGATATATAGAAAGATTTATAAATCTATCTAAAAATTAGAGATGATCTTAAAATCTTTAAAATTCTATCACTTCCAAAATGGATACGGATATACATATACACCAGATCATGTATTATTCGAAACTAGTTAATTTCGTTTAATGAAATTCTTTTCTGCCTTCTATCTTTTCAGAACTATGTATAACTTGTCCTATTACGTGCAACACCCTGTATATACGAGTCTAAAGAAATTTTAACAAGAGACGCCAATCACTCAAATGTGAAACCTCGAGTTTGATAAAACTTTGTAGATCATATGTAGTGCAGCGAAAAATATTGTACAAAATATTCTTTTTATCGGCAATCATCCGCATTATAAGGTCTCAACAGCCATTATAATTAGTCCCGAATATTTTTTTGGGATATCTTGGAAATCCCTATTAAAGATAGAGGAATTGTATAAATGCTCGAATTTGATGTTATTCAAATTAATATTGTGTCGAACAATTTTGGAGAGGATGAAAGGTACGTTTAGTCTCAAAATAAAATACAGACAATTTTCGTAATACGAGATTGATTGACATCTTCTCGTGCATAATAACTGTTTTCCAGTGAAAAATGGAAAATGTGACTTATCATGTACTTTCTCTATAGTAAAAGATGATTGACAAAAGGAAGAATTTGTTTACATATTTTCAAACTACTAATAAATAATAAGTAGTTCGTATGCCCATGAAATAAGCAATACGATATTTAAATCATCCCCTCTTGTACAAACCAAAAAATGCAGAGGTAGTGCCGTATTGGAATATAAATGTGTAAGTAACTATGTAAGTATACATTATAATACAATACAAACATCAGAAATAGTATTATGAATATTATTTTACTTCTATCTTGATTGTCTATGACAATAAACAAAAAATAACAAGTTGATAGTATAGTGGTCTCTCGATGGTACTAAGCAGTGTTTTTCCGCTTTTACATACCCCCAGGTGCAACCAGTTGATTACCCGGTGGCGAGGCTGGATCTGGCGGAGAAGTGAGTCGATATAACAACCAATAATGATAGGACATTGGTTCCTCTTTGTAACCTGCTATCGTGTGAACATAATGCCCATTCGGCCATTCGGATGCAACAAATTGGAAATGCGGTGACATTTCTGCGGCTAGAAGCATCACTTCGTAAAATGTTTCGTTTTTAGATGCGGTCACTATCAAACTGTATGTCTCGTTCACGTTGCTGCCAACCCATAGAGTGTAAGAGACGTTCACCATAACCGGTGTTGCAGCGGTAACGATTATACCATCGGTATTGCTCGTGTTGAGCGTGTTTACTGCATTATTGCCATTGTTCCCGTTATTCCCATTGTTTCCATTAGTTTCGATATTCCCAACGGTAACATTACCCGCGATACTGCCTCCAGAAATTACAGATATCGATACACTGTCGTTACGATTGCCTGGAATCGCTGCTGGCTCTGCGGTATTGCATTGAAATATTTGTGAAATTGTGTAACTGTAGCATACAGGTAAAACTGTGCCGTAGATCGGGCTCGAAAAATAGCAATTTGACTTTGGAACATGCCATAGAAACTATCGACGCTACAAAAAAGAGACTGTTTGTATCCCAATGTCTTATACAGGGTGTTTCAGAAAGTTGGTATCAAACTTCAGATGCATGTAATGTAGTACTCATCAAAACGAGCAGAAAACGGCCCACGAAAATATTGGAACGCTCTTAGAAATTTTGTTATTTACCGATATTATCCACCTCACCGATTTCGATGATTCTTCAATATGTTATAGAAATCAATATACGTGTAACCACTGTTCGATCTTAGTATTCGAGATATTTGCAAAAACTGTCGATATCACTACTGTGAATTCTGCTTGTAATTGCGCGTCCGTTACAGAGTCAGCGTTAGTATTGGTGGAATAAAATCGCGCCTAACTGAAACCTATATAAATGAAAAACAAAAGATATGAATTAGGTTAGGCGTTATTATATCCGACCACTGCACCGCGGTGAGGCTTAAGGTCAGTTAATACTGACACATGTATACGCTGTCATGCACACACAATTAAAAATTCACTGTGTGGTTAGGTTGGGGTTAGGTTAGGTAGTAGATCTGGCTTCCCAGAAAAGTGGCGGAGTGTCCACGAGTTCCCCCCGTAAAAAGATAAGGTTAGGGTTAGGTACCGACAATTTTTTGCGAATGTCTCGAAAACTAAGGTTGAGTGGCGGTTTGTACGTATGCATAGAAAACAGTTGTTCAGAATCATATCCCGATAATACATTCAAAAGTCATTAAAATCGATCAGGTGAATCATATCGATAATTACCGAAACTTTTTATGTGTATACATATATAGAATGATAAAAAAAGGGAGGTTCGTTACTTGTAGGATTAGGTTTTGAAGAATTGTTCAAAATGTGATAAGCTGCCCCTTCATATACATACATACATATAGAGGGGAGAAAACTACGCGTATATATGCGCGTCTCAACGTCTATGTGTTAATACAAAATGCCAGTGAGACAATTAAAATTCCACGTCCAGGAATTTTCGAAAGAATATGAAATTCTCCGATACGAAGGTGTCAAGCGTGTGTAGAAATGGAAGGAGGACATGTAGAGAACATTTTGTAACCAGAAAAAGAAGAAAGCATAAGGTAATCCATCGTTCTCGTATGCTACGATAGCTGCCGACACGAGGATGTCAGTCGCTTTAATCGAAACAAAGTTGCTCATAACTTTAAAAACATTAATTTTTCAACCCATGCTTATTAGAACTTTTTCATCGTTTGGCGAGTACTATCTGCTCTAAAAATTACGAACCTCTTTTTTCTATCACTCTGTATTATACAAAACACTTTGAAGTCTTATTAACAGTGTAACGAGACACGATTATCGCGATCATATTGATAAAACTTGAAACAGATCTGAAAATAGATGTACAAATTACGGAATGTCTATTAAAAGCATACACTTCGCGAAGATAACCAAAGCATTTGAACAGTCACTCAGTCGTTATATTAATAAGCCATAATACATATATATGTAATGAGTCTTTAGTTATTAGTACAAATATTAGTCTTTAACTGTATGTTTGCAATAAATGTCTTGCAGCTTGTACACGTAGACATTTTCGGATTGCTTTCCAATTTAATTATTATGATCGCGAATATCGATATAACGCTAGCGAAATTTCAAAGAGTTTCGTATAATGCACATAATATGCTCATAAAATAAGTAAGTGCTCGTGGGCCAAATAATTGATTGTATTGTATTTGACTAAATTATTCTATGCTCACACGCAATAAGTTAGTAAATTACTCGTCACTCGACTAACGATTACTGGACGTGCCTGTACGAGCCTTTATGTGTGTGAAAAAGGAGAAAAGAGGAATGATGAGCAAGAAAAATACTTACCATTACCATTTGTAGTGAATCTCGGTAGTGAAGTTTCGCTAAGTCCTTGCCCGCAATCAAGCGTTCTGATGCTCGCTAAACCACGTGGTGTCACTCCTAGAAGTGCTTCAGCGGTCGCACGAACATCACCAGCGAAAGAACCGTCGGCTCGTTGCTGACTGGTTAACCATGCTAAAGCAGCTGATCTATTCCAATTATCAGCAGGCTCATTTTCTACTTCCTCGAGGGCTTGCATTACTAAGGCCGTTGTACGAACGTCTCCGAAACTACCATCGAGTCTTTGCTGTTGCGCTAAACCAATCGATGGTTTACGCACAAAATGATGGAGATTTCGATGTCTGTGATCTTGAACGATGCACTTTAATGCTAAGATTACCATTGCAACGGTATCTAAGATCAGAAAGAGAAATTATGAAACGACGGAAAGTGATTGTTTTAAAAAACCAATTCAGAAATCGTCTAACAATAAGAGCTCTCTCATATGGGGCTATAAAAAGTAATCGCACGCTATCGTATTTATTATAGCTTATTAACTTGCATACTCGTTAGAGGCAATGCATTTTCTTCACGACGTTGTAGCAGATAGCTCGCCGCTATTTAGCCTTACCGTAATTTGTGACTGGGCCGACGGCTCGGGTAAGGACCTCGGCAAGATGCTTGAGTGCATGTTTGAGAAGTCGACTGTTTACGATACGACTGTTTAGAGTTTATAGAGCTTGTAGAGAGAATGAGTAAGGTAGTTGACTGACACGACGCAACGTCGCATTGCCAAAGAATAGAGGCTTTGTCTAAATCTAAAGTCTAAAGGGTTTGGCCAGAGGAGTGGGGAATGCAGTGATACCTTTTTTCGTAAGCGGACTTTGACTGTAAAGGACCGCGCAGCACTTATCTGCCCAGAATCTTGAGGGAGTAAACCTGACCTTACAAATTTCTAACATACCAATTAATTAGATACAGGTACGTACTTTCATATGTCAACAAAAATTTGGTACTGAGAAAATGTAATGTGTGTAGAGTCTGATAAAGGAAACGCTTCATTGGAAAATAAGGATGCTTGCCTATACTTTAGCCAATGTATATACGTGTATCACAATACGTATATGAGATATACTTTCGAGACTAAAATATGGGAAATAGTCATGCGATATAATATCCATTTAATTCTGTAACAGGATGTCGACCATTTGCTCTTGAGTGATACTTCATTTCAAACAGTCAATTATCCATTATATTAATAAAGCGGTAATAATATTCAGTGAGATCATAGTTAACACTTATTATGTGCTTGGATATACGTTTGCAATAAATATTTCGTAATTCCTTTATACAGTAATGTTCGCTTTGGTGTTCGCATTTGCCAGAAATTCTTGGAAATGGAATCTCGGCGTAAGTTTTGAATCGCGCAGGCCCCTCTCTATGCACGTTGTAACATGTTGCGATGCATGTGTCGGCGCCTAAGTTTCATGAAATCTGCATCACCATCAGTTCACCTCCACATTACCAGTTCTACTCCATTTGTGATTATGTGTGATACCGATGTTGAAACACGTGTTTCAAAATGTCTAATTATTTTCCATATATTCCAGTATTATTATCCATAGAAGGAGTTTTATGTTGATTACGAAAATTAAAAAATTAAAGGTCTAAAAGAAATGAACATAACGATGGTTAATCGAGACAAAGAGATTTTTTAATTCAACGGATTGATAAACAAAATTCAACGATAAGAATCTACTGTAAATTATCTTCGGCACTGATGCAATGGTATGCTTGGTACGCTACTCTCTACCTCTATACGTTGAAACTTGCGACCAAATCAGGCTTTGCTCGCCACCTAAGATCGGATTCTGATTTTTACATCGATATAAGTTGCTTTTGATACCGATTCGCTGATATGGAACTACATAAATTGTAACAGGTATCACAAAATCTAAGTGTCGATGCATCGCTACATATCTCAACGTGTATAGAAGCCTTTACATTGTCTCATTGTCTCACTGCAGGCCGCGTGCTTTCGTGCCCGACATCAATATCTCACTCACATTCGTTCTTTCTTCTTCCCTCGCGATCAGCTAAATTCTTAGAAGTCACCAAGCCACATAAGCATGCAGATTTGCCCCAGACTGTGAACGCTAAAGCGAACAATACTGTTAATTTTTCGATTGGTTTCATATTGCCATACATATAATTATGATACTCGTGTCTTATTACGTTGCTAACGAAATTTTAAAAAGTCTTGTACAACGCGCGTAATATGTATATTCATAGAAAACAATGTTCGAACACAAATGTTTGTAAATACTTTCACGAGCCTGTGTATCCCCATATAAAAAAACTCTTAACAACTCCAACGTAATTAGGAGAATATCGAGAAACTCTGAACGTACTCACCCACATTGTGATCTTGAGCAGCATTCGCAATGTCAAGCAATCGACGTATCTGTCTTTTTCTTACATGAGCTTGTGCGTTGCACGCAGCTAACGTTGTAAGGGCGAACTCATAATCGGTCGGTGGTTCGTGATGTTGAAGCGTTCCAATCAAGTCGTGACCGTGAAACTGTCTTGGATCCGTGCACATGGCGTTTAAGGCAAGAGTGTAGCGTGCTAGTCGAACCGGTGAAAAACCAACTTCTCTGTGTCTATAGAAAAATGCTGTCATTGTTTTTTGAACGAATAATAAAGAATCTGCGGATTTTTACGCATATACGCGAAACTTAAGGATACAAAGATACATGGAACGCATACAAAATACAAAACTGTTTAAAACATATTCAAAATAGAGTATTCGTTGTAATTTTCAATGGGTAAAACGCATGTTTGCTTAAATTCTATTTCATTAATTGACTGTATGAAAATATAAATTTGCAAAAAAAGAAATTATCTATGTAATTATCGATATCTCGCCCATCTCGCCGATTTCGATAATTTTTAGATATGATAAAGAAACCTTCTGGATAACTTTTTCCATATAATCTTTTACATATAACCGCCTCTCGGCCTTAGTTTGCGAGATATTCGCAAAATACTGTCGTTACCACTACATTGAAATTTATCTATAATTACACGTCCGTGACAGCGTATATTGTCAGTATTGGTTGCTTACAACAACAACGCTTAACCGAAACCTAATTTTTGTCTTTTGTTTATAGTTCATGTAGGTTTGGTTGCCATTTTAGCGGACCGATGTGAGGTGGCCGGCAACTTGGCTCATGTGAGCTGACACGCACGCTGTCATGGGAGTGCAATTATAGACAGAAGTCACTGTAGTGATAACGACAGTATTTTGTGAATATCTCGCAAACTACGTTTCCAACTCGCGATTGCGTGTATGGAAAACAGTCGTTTAGGATCACACCCCCGACGACATATTAAAAAATCTATAGACTAATGGTAAATAAAGGATTTCAGATTTTAAACTTCCACGACGTTTACTAGATGACAAATATTTTTTGATAGACGTATTTGTGATTCTTCGGATTTCGATCGTGTGTCTAACAGTACGTTGCGCTTTATTTTATTTGGACGTTCCTCTTCGGAGATCTTTTTCACTTTTCTGTCCATTAAAGGTACGTTCGAAACTCGAAGAACTGCAAACACGTCATGCTAGAGTATTCTCTTGACTTCCTAGAGAAAAACAAACATGAATAAGGATTATTTTTGCTACAGTTGTGAACCATTCAATTGTGAACGTCGTGCAACTACGTATAGACTCTTGTTCTTATCTGTACTACCAGTTGTGGTTATCGAGTGTGAAACTATTAAAAAACGAGTATTTTTTACCTCCATAATAGCAAGACTATTTCTAATTCCATTTGTTTGCCGCTGAGTTGCAGTTCGAGAGGAGCGGCAGGTGCAACATTATTCTCTCGCGAGAGATTGCTCAGTCGGAGGACCAGCAACACTCGATGAGTATCGTTTCCCCAACCAGCATTTTTATTTCGTTGACTCCATAACCATGTAGTTGCTCGTTCCAAAATGTTTTCCGCATCAACATCGCTTAAAGTAGACTCCGCGATGCTTCCCACTATAAATTTAATTAATTGTCTGTTACTTTCTTTTATTCTTATTATGTATTATGTAAAATCCCTCGTGAAAGTATTTGAACACTTATATATAGTAATTTCTTGCGAAAGTATTATCTGTGTGCGCTGTGCGTAACATTTTGAAGTAGTATGTATGTATTTTGAAGTAGTATGTATGTATTTTGAAGTAGATTGTAATCTATAAGTTGGATGAAGAAGATTCTCCTTTTATTGGCACAAATGCCATCGACATTTCATCGTTAATTTTTTTTAACAGAATTGAAATGTATAATTTATTGAGTTTTATTATTTAAGAAGGTAGTAAGTATTGCTCCTAATGATTAATTCGGTAGTTTAAAAATTATATAGAGACTACAGTGTATTTAGGAAAGGAGAAAGATTTTTCTTCGTAAAGAAACTTTTTTCCGTAATTATCTTTTCGATTTCTTCGAATAATTTATTACTGATTATTAATTATTTATGCTGATAATTTAAAAAGTTGAAAGTACATATTTTTCCAATAATATACCAGAAATGTAAAAAATATGCAAAAAATCAAAACAGCAAAGAAACTGTAGTCATTTTATAAATCATTCGTTCTGAATTCTTCGTCTCGTCACCTTATTACACCATCAAAGGGTTTATAACCAAATCAATGTGAACAGATGAGTCACGAGACCAAAGGGTTAGAACTGCAAAGAAAAACTATACCTTTGGCATAGACCACATTCAACGTGCACAAACACGCTAGAAACAGAACCATTACAGCTGCCATACTTGCTCTTCCCCACATTTTGACTCGTTGATATTACCTGAAAGACAACAAATATTAACAATAATTAAAACGTTCTGTTACTTTTTCTCACCTGATTTCATCTAACAGCTGTACACTGTACTTCATAACTATGGAATCACTCTAAAATTTTCAATTTGAGGCTGAAATATTCTGTAGGGTCCATGTATATTTCAGGTTTGTTTCAAATTTTACCAATATTACAATCTATCATTGAGATGATACCATCTCACCTATACTATCAATCTATATACATAATGGATTATATATATATATATATATATATATATATATTGATTATATATATATATATATAATCCAGTCTCATTACTATGTTATACTGCGGATTTTTATGCGTTTAAAGAAAATTTCAAAGAAAATGCACAGAATTCACATGATATCCAAAAATACAGAAAATCTCCAGAGAACAGAGTATTCGTTACAGCGTTTGACACGTAAATTATGTTCTATCTAGCTTTCACTTTCTTTCATTCTATTGATAAAAATACGAATGAATATCCCAAGTCTACCCGTTACAGTGCCAATAAAATTTCAAATTATTTCGTATGCTTAGCACAATACAACCAAAAAAAGTTTCTACAAGTTCGTTCAATATTTATACACATTCAAATAATTTCACGAGCCGTCATAGTTTTCTACCATTTTTGTTCTTCCCACACGATATATGCAATCTGTCCTTTTCTAGGGAAAAGTATCGTGTAGTTCGTTTTTGGGGGAAAAAGAGTAATAATGAATTCAATCGAAACGATTGAAAATTCTCGAATGATTTTACAGTCATGAAACACAGTCTATGGCGTTATTAACTATTACTTCATATTCACGTTATTACTTTCAGCTGACTATTCTTATATTCTTCAGGATCTTGAAAATCGCTCGATCATTCGTTTCCTTAATCGGCACCCGATTGCCAATACGAGTGTTCAATGGTCAAGGCCAATAATTATATTCGCCTATATCAGGAATGATATGTACAAATGTGCAGAAAGTTGACAAGTAATGGTCACACCGGCAAAAAAGACACTATCACCACCGCGGCAACGTTCGACGTCGCTACGCCCGCGGAAATGCTACTGGGAACAACGCGTGGGAATATTGCGTGGGATCGATATCGCGGCACTCGCCATCCTTCCAGCCGATGTACATATATACACGCTACTCTCCGACTGTATAGGTAAATACATGTGCCTGTGTTCTCCTTTTCTCTGCTGGGGCCTAGTTGTTCGCCTCTTTCTTTTCATGCCACTGTCTCTTACCCGCATCTACTTGCCAATACCACCGTTCTCTTCGCACCCTCTGTCCCACCTTTGCCTCAATCATTATCATTTCACTCCGTTCTTCTATTCTTATCAGCTTATTAACTCGATTTATAGGTATAGCGTATAAAATTTGATTGATTATGTAGTAACTTTAAAAATAAACAAATTTTTGTAGAATTATTTATTCTTGCGTATGTTTCAACGTGTAGAATCCAAACGTGTCCCACTCCAAAAATGTTTTTCAACGCTCTGTGTACGGATTTTACTTTTTCGGAATTTCGTTGGTTTTTCAATTTTTTAGGCAATCACAACGAACGCTGCGAAATTTGTTATCGATAAACGAACCATTTGTTTATACGTACATGGTTTTAGATTTGCAGTAACTGGGCTACCACGGCAAGGAAATTTATAATAGACTTCATAATTATGACTCGCATTTCCTTCCTTTTCTTCCGATTCGTCGAATTTGTACGATTTTGTACTCGAAATAGAAAAAAAGTGACACAAACTTTGAACAAGCACAAAAAGAAAAAGATAATTCCCTCTGTTTTGCAGGCAGCTCGCTTTCGCGTTCGATTCTTTTCTTTCTTTCAAACCTATTTTTTATTTATTCGTTTGTTCGATTTAACTTAAAAACTGACAACATTTAGACGCGACACAAAAGCTGCCATTGATTTTTCGAGAACTACTTTACTATTAATACGAGATGAAGAAATGATATCAAAGATAGTAAGATTCATACTGAATTCTGTCCTTTAGCATTTGATCTCGTCCAATCGTGTCAACTACTAAAATATTAAAAAACGAAATCGAAACAATTCTATTCTCTAACAGATACGTGATACAGCTCAACGGTCAAATAGAATCGACGTATTTCAAACAAACATAAAATACCAAAATTTTGCAAATACACATGCACATTGTGCATAATATACAATTTACTTACCTTATCGAAAACGTGCTACTTAAAGCACACGTCGTCTTTGAACGCACGTTCACTTAAATGTTTAGGATATTTTTCGGTATTAATATTGCCTAAGAATACGAGGATTAGAGCGAGGCACGTTGAATCGAACAACTACTGTTAAGAGCGATGCGATGAGAGCGCATAAGGGGTGCAAAGGGTTTCAAGATCGCCCTCTTTCTCGCCAGTATTGCGGCACACAGATTGGCGCGCCATGTTTAAGATCACACTACAGAACGAAATAAAAATAACATTTATTTCATGACCCACGAAAGTATTTAAACACTCACCATGAAGAAAACTTTCATATATTATGTTATATATGTTACATAAATTACGTTAAATCTGTAATGAAATATGATTGTCATGATTAGATGTATGATAAAATTTGAAATCAATATAAGAATGTATATACGTACAAATAGAGAAATTACAAAGCTTTATATCTAACATATGTTTGTAGTAATGCATTTAGTAAAATATTAATATATAGGGCATGAAGACATCTTAAACATAAGAGATCCAATGTCGAGCCTTATCGATATGTGTAATTGATAGTTGATTGTTTAAATAATTTTGTGATTTCCGACAAATACAGTGAATACTATACAAAAAATATTTGTACTTACATAACCTTATCTTCCAATGTAGCGTTCTTTTAACAAGTCTTACATTTCATTTTCACAGTATCAATTCTTTGTAGTTATATGTAAGTACTACTAATGGTAAATGACATGAAATTTAATACTGTTAATATATTATATTGTACTTAATCTAATCTATTGTAAATGTCTTGCAATGGTATACAAATACTTTTTTTAGTCACTAATTAAGCTTAACATAATCAATATCACAATGTCACCCTGTACGTGTCAGACAAAGACAATCATGAAATGTATGAGTATAACAAAAGAAACATAAATAAAGTAAACATGCGTAGATACGAACAAACAATCAATGGAAACTTATTCTTTATTGACAGAAAAGATTTGCTAGTTAACCAAAGATATCAAATTTGCTCTGGAAGAAACGATACAAAGGATAGAGAGAAATATGGCGACGAGATCAACTGCGCAGGAAGAAATGTTACCATTACAAGAAAAGTTAATCCTCACTGGACAGTTTATCAAGATATATTGGAAAATACTGTTTGCTATAACCTGGGCTTTGATACTGATTCCACCTCTGATCGCGTATAATTATCCGGTATCAGGCTTGATAACAGAGTTTAAATTAATAGTATAGTATACACACACACATACCGCACACGCGCGCGCGCGCACACACAACACACACACACTGTACTCTCGTTTCAAATGTGACACAACTATATTACATGTATAATTAAAAATGAAAAAAAGGAAAAAAAGTTGAGCATACAACTATTTTATGATCATTGGCTTACTTGTTCTATAAATTTATTTAACAAAATATTGCCATTATGCTTAAGACGCTTCAAAATAAAATACTTAAAATATTGCTTAAAAAATACATCTGCTGGAAAATTAAGACTTTCAAGTTGCGTGATACATATGAAGCAAGCGTGTGATACTTATGTATTTACAACAGAATATGATGATAGAATATTCGCTTTATCATATTTGTAGGAAACTAGATGCGCCTACACTGTATTAGTGATGGCTGGATATTGGATCACTGAATGTTTCCCCATGGCAGTTACCTCGCTGATTCCACTGGTGTTATTCCCAATATTTGGAATATTAAGCACAGCAAATACTTGTGCTTGTTACATGAACGACACTATAATGGTGTTCATAGGAGGTTTGGTCCTTGCTGTCGCGATTGAACACAGTAATCTACATCTACGAATCGCTCTTGGGGTGATGAAAACAGTCGGCTGTACTCATGGAAAATTACTTGGCGGTCTTTGTGCCGTGACTACTTTCATATCCATGTGGGTTTCAAATACTGCAGCAACTGCCATGATGGTACCGATCATATTTGCTGTTTTGAATGAATTAGAACAGGTTCGATATCTTAATTATTTTCTATTCTGTTTTTAATTCTCTTCTTGTGTTACTTATCATGTTTTTTTCAGGCTGGACTCTGCCACGTCTTCGAAGAGTTACCGGTTCCCCCGGGATCTACGGATTCACCGTAAGATATGGAACGAAATAACATGAAAAATAAACAAAACATGAGTAAGGCGGGAATTGGGGAGTGAATAAGCATTAGGGACGGGAGGAAGGGAGGGAAGGAAGAAAGAACAAAAAAGGAAAAAGGGAAAAAAGAGAGAAAGAAAGAAAGCAAAGAAGGAGATAACAATTTTCTGATTCTAACATTACACATCGTAGGGAACGGAGACCGACCAAGATAACGAAAGCTTATTTAATGGCCGCAGCGTACTGTTCAACTTTCGGAGGTACAGGAACGCTTGTAGGCACCGGTACTAATCTCACTTTCAAGGGCATTTTCGAAAGCACATTTCCCGAATCCGAGGGCATTAGTTTCACGCAGTGGATGATGGCACAAGTGCCACAAATGGTTATTAATTCCTTTCTGACGTGGCTTTACCTTCAGCTAATGTTCATGGGCTTATTTAGACCTCATAGCAAAGATGCACAGATAGCGAATATTGGAATCGAAGGACAAACAATTACTAATGAAGTAATACGAATAATTACAAATTCCTTACATGATTTACGGGATCGTTTGTTTATTGAATCTGTTTAAAAACTATTTAAAGGTGATACATCAAAGATATAAAGAACTAGGTGGCATTACATTTCACGAAGGAGCAGTTTCCATCCTTTTTATTACCTGCATATTTTTATGGTTATTCCGAAAACCAGGCTTCATACGAGGATGGTCTGAAGCAATAACAGAAATGTTAAATATTTGTTTATATACGGTTCATTTATCTTATCATAATGAAAAAAGCACTCGCGCACGTATAAATAAATATCCACTGTACACCTTTAATCATCTATGAATTTCATTGACAGAGATGTTCGAGATTCAACGCCTGTTATATTCATATCTATCATGATGTTTTTCATTCCGAAAGATTTAGATTTTCTTCGTAGCTACAACAAAGACCGTGAGTATAAAAGAGGAAATTGTGTATGAGCAATAGATCTTCTGTATAATACAACTTATCTGTTTACTATACAATAAATGCTTTCGTAGCCGCTAAAAGACCCGTCAAATCTTCGGAAGGTTTGGTCACATGGGACGTGATCCAAAGAAAGATGCCTTGGAGTTTAATGTTCCTTCTGGGCGGTGGATTCGCGATATCCAGAGGCAGCATTGCTTCCGGTTTGGCAAGAAAGATTGGTGAGGCTTTGGTGCCGCTGAAATACTTACCCTCTATATTGATCATGCTGCTTGTTTGTTTGTTTATTGGTACTATTACGGAGTTCACTTCCAATGTCGGTATCGCAAACATTACTTTACCAGTCGTTGCACAAATGGTAAAAGATTACATGAACATGATAATGCCATTCAATAATTTATTGTCAGCTTGTTAATAATTACTTTATTGTACAGTGTGTTGCAATGGAGATACATCCCATCTATTTAATGGTACCAGCAGCCATATCGTGTTCTTTCTCTTTTCGATTACCGGTTGGTACACCCCCAAATGCAATCATATCAGTCGTCGGACAAATTCCAACCAAATGGCTAATGATAGGAGGTTGCGGTCCTTCTATGTTCGCTCTCATAGTAAACGTTACTTGCTTTGCCGTATGGGGTACTATAATTTATGATATCAAAGAATTTCCAGACTGGGCAAAAAGTGAACACCAAGCCAAAGGAAACCCATAAAATCGTACATTTCGTTTTTCCCTTTCTTCGTTCTGTCCTTTCTTTCAATTCTCTTATACTTGTCACACATATCGTGTTTCGTTTATTTCTCTGTTAAATAAATATATACTGATTAACTGTGTCTAATTGTGAAATTAAAATATTATTCATAAGCGATTGTAATACACTCTGTGTAAGAGATAACACAGTATATACATGAATATGTACATAATTTATTAATAATCGCGCGAAATACAATCATCGATGTATATAATTTTAATTAGTAAACCAATTAGATTTCAACTACTATTCACGTATCGAAATTTAATATAAATTTTAATATAAATATAATTTATAAATATATATATATATGTAACATTTATACCACAATGCATCAATGCAATGATTACATTGGCTGTGTCTTTGATACGGATGATTCAATCTTTTTTGGACTCGAATTAATTTCTTGCTGTTCTAATCTACGATGTCGTAACATAGTTGATAGTACACCGTTAAAACTTGCAGTCTTCTTCTTAGCACTTCCTTTTGGAGTACTTTCTCCAGTTCTACGAACTGGTAATCTTGGCGACGACATCTCATCCATAAAATCAAAGTCTGACTTCTCTTCTGTCCTAAACAAAAATACAAATTGAGTCGATACAATGGAACTAAAATAAACTATGATATAGCAAGTTACAAACTAGAATTATATATGATAAACAGTGACTCGTGAAAGTATTCCAGCACAGAAACTTATATATACTTAATATATTATGTGCAGTATATGAAATATTTTGAAATTTCATTAGCACTGTAACGAGAGACAACTATCATAATTATATTGATAAAATTTGTCATCAATCCTAAAATGTAATAGAAATTATAAATCATGAGTGTGCACTTTGCATAGATCTGAAATAGTCAATTATTTTTAGTATAATCAAGAGACAATCTCATATCTCATATTATGGCTAAACTTCATTATCTTCTTAAGTGTTGAAATACTTTTGTGAGACACGGTACATCAATCTCAACATTTAAGGTTAAAATGTGGAATAGTAAATACTTGTACTCCTGCGAGCCATTATCTTGCTGCCGATTGTTTGAAGGAACAGGTGATGGACCTCTTCTACCTGGACACTTCCAGTCAAGTTCCAAAATTTTGTTATTGGTTTCGAGGGTCTCGATCAATTTTAACATATCGTCAGGTTGCAAGGTCCATTCGTTCTAAACGAGCATGAAGGTAAAAGGAAAAGGGAGAGAGCTGAACGAACTGGATAAAGAATATTCTATTAGTGCTTCCTCCATTGTTTACTCACTTTTCCATCTATTTCGTATTTCTCGTCGTCTGAACATTCTATCAACCAATCTTCTTCGTTGCGCTCCATCTTTTATTTTCTCCAAGTTATATAAGAACCTCCTCAATGAAATAATTAATATAAATCGAAGTAAAACATGTAAGATCAGGTTAAGACAAATTCAACACTTAACTTCGAACGAAACAATTCGTTCAACGTCAGTAGCTATGCCAATCGCAACAACAAAATTTAGTTACCGATAACGTCGGTAGTTGTCGCTATTGATTAACGCGTAAATTCGAAATTTCGAGCGCATAATTGTAAAAATGAAATCAGATCAACATAGCCGTCGTATATATACGTACACAAAATGTATGATATTTTAAATGGACGATAAATGTACTACTTTCTATTTGAAATAATCGATTAGATCCAATTCGCCCTTTCAAAGTTCCAGAGCTTAACAATGGCTAACTTTGATACATTTCATGTTTGTCTAAATAATGTAGACATTTAAGGGTGCGAAAGAATAAAAAATATGACATGATTAAACGATGGAAAAATAGATCGACAAATACGATACGGCG
Source organism: Bombus waltoni (assembly GCA_014737395.1). Taxonomy (NCBI): domain Eukaryota; kingdom Metazoa; phylum Arthropoda; class Insecta; order Hymenoptera; family Apidae; genus Bombus; species Bombus waltoni. The sequence goes on along the minus strand of JACXII010000060.1, from coordinate 1,432,609 downwards.
AAAGATCGAGTATCAAATATTATCAGCACAAATGTTCTTTCCCACGATTTTCATATCGTGCTAAATCATATCACAATACCATTATACGAATGTTCGTTTAGCGCAATATACTACCTTTATTCGTCTAAAGAAAGGAATATGTATGTATTTTGATGAAAAGAAATTTCCGCCAAATTCGTTTATTCGAGGTGATCTTGTTTTCTTTTCGGTTATTCGTGTTACATGATCCTTTATCTCATACCTTCTTCGTACTATATGAACGACTGTTCCTCCCGTTTGTTCATACATGTTTATCAATTTTCGATTGGTCAAATTTAATAAAAATGATCATATACGCAAAATATGTAGCAAACTTAAAAATTTAATTGAAAAGTCTCTTTCTCCCTCTCTCCTTCTTTCTCAGTATGCTCGCGCAAGACTGTCCAATAACTAACTATGTATATGTATATGTCTATAAACATCTGTTAGTTACGAACACTCGCGCCCAACAATACCATTAAGCGCGCAACGAAGAATCGTGTTATTTCTCGACAAAGTCAATATCGTAATATCAACGATAATTATCTGCCAACAATTTGACAAGAATGAATGAACAGTCGAGACTAGTACTTGATATAATCTGCTTTAAACGACTGTGAAAATCTGAGAAAGACAGATTGTGCCGCATTAAATATTAATAAAGTGCTATTTTCCTCTTTACTCGCAACATGTTTAAAACCATTTGGCATTTGTTTTTGCGAGAAAGCTGCAGTGTAACGTAGCTGCTGTGCCGTGCTGTGCTGCTTTTTTTTTTATCTCTGATTGATTGTTGTCCTTTTTAATAATTATAATATTCAAGGAGCTAAACGGAAATATGTATATAATAGAACAGCAATGCCTATTATTTCATCTTGCTGATAGAAAATAATTTCAGTGAATCGATATTTAAACATGTGTGATATCGAAATGCGAGGAAGAAGAGCAAAAGCTTGTTTCTGCATTTGATCGATTACGCATAGAAAGGCAACGGAATAGAAATAGATCGAATCGTTTCGTCAAATACAATACAGCTAAATTAGAAAATCGATCGGAAAACTGGAAGATGGAGTTAAAGCGGATAGAGAAAAGACGAAAAGCTCCGCACGACCGCGATCTTTACCGAGCGATCTTTCCGATATATTACCTTGGTAAATTGTCTGGTGTGGTTCCAGTAAGATTTTACGTGGACACTTCCGAAAGATGTCAGGCTCGTTTAAATATCATAGACCTTGTCTATAGGTAAAAAAAAGCGACGAATGAAATAGATAAATATAAGAAAAAAATCATAGTGTATAGGACACCCTTTCGATTCAGAATGATCCATTAAATATATACTGATAAAGTTATTCGGTTTCCTCTTGATGTACTCTGCATAAATTGACAAGTCCTTTGATAACATGAAAATATTTGTTTCTACTGGGAATATTTGAATAGAATTAAGTAACGATGCACGTTGTGCGTTTCGTAGTTTGTGCGTACTGATACTACTACTCGGCGCGGAAATTTGGGGCTTATGGCGAGATCTGAAAGATGGCTGGGAGCACAGTACCAGATTGAAATTTCGGACGGCGGTGATCGCGACATGCAGCGATGTGCTTGGAGTAATGAGCTTAACGGTCGTATGTATCGTTGGCTCCCCTTTCCGATGGAAATACTTGCAACTCGTGATAAACAAATTAATCGAGGTGAAGAGTCGTTTTACAAATTTTTTTTTACCATTCCATCAACGATAGAAATGATAGTAAAGCGTTTGCGCATTTTCATTTCAGGTAGATAGAAAAATCGGTGTATCGTCTGCAAAGAAAGCTCGGAGGTTCACGATTTGTTTAACGATATGTAGCCTCATCTATCTCTGGTTCAATTCGATTTTAGATTTTTATTCGTGGAGTCGTAAAACAAAGAACGAAACAATTACTGGCAAAGGTCCTATTAACTATGCACCTCTATACGTAATGTACACGGTGATCATTTCGACGGAAATCCAGTATAGCGTGGCAACGTATAATATAGGACAAAGATTCGTTCGCTTGAACAATAGCCTGAAAAGTCTGTTGGATACAAATAACAGTAACAACGACAATGAGATCGGTTATTTTCGAAAATTTCCCGAAACAGGTAAATAAAATAAGTCGGAAACGTAAAATAATATCTTTTCATATGAGCTTTCGTTTTCGAAAATGTAAATATTTGAACGAATATTGACACGGTAAATGTAGACGTAAATCCTCCTGGTTGTACCACTAGTTACAAAGTTTCCTGTACTTTCCCCTAATGATCTATGCTTAAACTTTAATCTTTCATTTTGTTGACCAATACAACCGGAACGATATATTTGCAGCTAACGACATTGAAGGCAAAAAAGGATGGAACATTACACCAAAACGGCAACTCGTATTGGGCAGCTATAGATTGTCACGGAAGATGGATGGTAAATTTACTAAATAATTAATGAAAACTGATCGGTAGAAGAATACGTTAATTCGACTTGGCCTATCGTGATTATTTACAGAAAGCAAAACCTACGTAAGCAATATATCTGAACTGATAATGGTCCACTCTTTGCTTTGCGACACAGTATCCCTCATAAATGCTACTTTCGGTGTCGTGCTACTAGCCGTCACTGTATCCTGTCTATTACATCTAGTCATCACGCCGTATTTCTTGATTGTGCAAGCTAATGAAAAACACGAATGGATATTTCTACTCGTACAAGCTGGATGGTGTATCATTCACATAAGCAGAATGCTGATAATCGTTCAACCTAGCTATTCCACAGTCGCGGAGGTGAAAGATAAGAGAAAACAAAGTGGAGAGGGAAGAAGGGTAAAACGCTAGTTTAAAACTATTTCGGTTTCAGGGAAAAAGAACGGCAGCTCTCGTTAGTCAGTTACTTTCTTGTAGTATTGAAGCAGACGCCCGACGAGAATTGGAAATATTTTCGCTTCAATTGTTGCATCGACCTCTGGAGTTCTCGGCATGCGGACTCTTTTCCCTGGATAGAAACTTAATAACGTCGGTAAGAACGCTTGATTACTCGTATGAAATGCAAATGCATTTAAGCAATACGTAAAACATATATTATTATATTTATATTGATTGTGTGCATGTACGCATACGTGATTTAGATCGCGGGAGTTGTAACAACGTATCTCGTTATCTTGGTACAATACTGAGCAAGAGAGGAAGAGAAATTGAGAGTGATAGAGAGACAATCGCATATTACGACAATGACATTTAATATACCAATTCTCGTAAACAGCGGTAATATACAAATACAGGTTACTCGTATCGTAATCTATTTACTAATAATAACGAGTTGTTCCATCAATCGAACGATCGACGTTTAATTAAGAGCGCACCTCGTACGGTGTCTAGAACTAGACGTCAGTCACAGCCTATCCAAAATATTCCTCGGCCTCGTCTTGCTGTATCTCTGAGAAGGGAATAAGATCGCCTAAAAACGGGAAACTTGAATAGTCTCGTTCGAAGAAGCCAGGTACCTCCTCGTTGAATCAACTTATACGCCTATGTATACGTACGATTGTATAAGACAAATACAACCTATCGTATACTGACTTATTTTTCTTCACTTTGTCCGATGCACTCTATGCACTCTTCTTCGTACAAATTACTCTAGCAATAAATATTGGATCGCTCCAAATATCTAACTGTATGATGGTTGGCTATCAACTCACGCGCGACCTATACGTCTGTTTGTAGCACGCATCGTACAGACATAGATGATAAACGTGTGAACGTGTATCGCAGCTGACTTATCGTATTATGGATACACTTTTCGCATTGTCGAAAACCAAACGGTAACCAGATTGCTACGAACGTTACTTCCTCGAGGTCCCTCGCTCGCGCGAGAGTGTTCAATTTACCGTGGCTGCTGTAACCGGAGGTTGCGCTTTCTGATGCGCAACCTGCAACAAATTATCGCAACAACTATCTTTCGTCAGGTTCAAACCTTTCGATCTTTGACAAGTCATCAAGTTTTCAGAATTTAACTCCGCGTCATTTTCTCCTTTGTTTTGATGACGAGCATTACACTGACAGGGGCTCGTGTGCCGATGAAGTCGCGAGAAACAGTCGCTACAAACTCTCACGGGATTATACAGTTGTTCGCTGGGTAGTGGTGTCGAATTCTCGGAACAATCCGCACAGAAGATCTTACCGCAGCATCTGCGATAGATGAGCAAATAACTCGTTGTAAAATTATATTCTTGTATTCATTCTACATTGGACTGTATTATATAATTGGTTTATCCAAAGATATTACTAAACAGTAATTACGACATTACAAATGTCACTGCCCTGTGTGTCGCGTACCTGCAATGATGCTTACGTCGTCCCAGCCAAAATTCCGTATCGCATCCCATGCATCGACTTACCGCGTGATCGGGTACCCAAAGAATAGGAGCAGGACCCAATTCTTCCACTGCTTCCCAAGACATGTCTGAAGGTAATGATTCTCCATGGTCGCCGGTACTTCCAACTGAATCTGGTAACGATCCCTGAAACAAAAAATCACATTCAATCGACTTCCTTTGATTATATCAATGATATTTTCTTTCTTCTTTTTTTTATATCTTTCTTTCTTCTTTCTTTCCTCTTTTCTTCTCTCTCTCTCTCTCTTTTTTTACGAAAGTGTCTTATTAGAGAAACTATATTTATTTTTCGATAATGTACGTTTTGATTACTTTGAGTGGAATAATTTTAATCAACTCACAATATCATCAACGCGATCGATCTCTGCATTATGATTACAAACTTGCTTGATCAGAGCCATTCTCGTCGTATGTAATTCCTTCCTTAACGCTTCTTCCTTCAACTGAAAAGTAATAAAAAAAAGAAAGAAAAAAAAGAAAAAGAAAGGAAACAGCATCATAATCTTCCAGTTCCAAACATCTCTTCCTTATTATTATGCCCGACTGATCGAAATTAGTACCTTATGTTCCACGATAATCTGTTGTACACGCATCTGAACGTCACAGTGTATAAGGGGAAGACCATCGACATCGTCCAATCTATCAGGATTATCTGGTACCGTGTCCTGATACGTTGGAGAAGCTGGACAAACGCTACTAGGTGTTCTCGATATTTGCGGTGCGCTGGTATCACTAACGTCACTACCCTCGTTATGGTTGTGATTGTAATTTCGATTGCAAGAGCAACCGATTCGACTGTTCGCGTTGCTCTCGATCCATGGAGATACAATGTCCGGTGACGAATTTTTTTCCGTTTTGCTACTTGAAAAAAAAAAAAAAGAAACTTGCATTGTTTCGTTCAATCCGAGTTCAAATTATCAACTCTACTTTTGCATTCTGAGTTTCTGACTCAAACTTGGGATCAAGTAAATATGTGCAACAGTCAACTTATCCGTTATCTAGTTAATTAGCTCATTACGTTTGCATTTAATTCCTCGTACCGTAGAATGTACGACAATGCGTATGTAATGGTACTTACGTTTCTTTGTCAATCGTCTCAAGTAAAGAATCGTTGCTTGGTATTAGTGTGTCCGTTGAACTGTCTACCGATGGATTTACCGGCGAGTCGTTCAAAGTTTGCGTCGTCGTTGTGTAAGTTTTCGCTTTGTCCTGATTCTCTGTTATGTTTTTCTCTATTGTGTCACCAATAATACAATTCTCCGTGCAATTGTGTTTTCCTTTCTCGCCTGTTTCCGTGTCGAGCGTTAACGAGTCGAATTTCCTGTCGTTATATACGATAAATGATATAACATTTTTTTAGTTTTTGCTTCGTGAATACAAAACACAAACTAAACAAAATGACGTACTAGATTTATTTTCACATTGGACTTGTTTTATCAAAGATTAAATTAAGATAATTACTTCTCTACCGAAGCACTTGGATCGCTGAGTCGACGGTGAAGATAGGCCGCATGATCGGGAGTGTGCATAAGATCGCCGTATGAGCGAGTTTTAGTCATTTGTCCCTGTGGTTCTTCGTTCTCGCCACCTTCGATATCTATCATCGTCACTCTTTGTTTATCGTCTCTGATACCGAGAGGAGATTCCATAGAACCTAAATATACCTCGGACCATAAAACGAGATCGCGTACGTTACAACTTGGCCATAATACCTAAAATATACAAAACTTATTCTAAACATACTAAATGGTTGAAATGAAAAGCAATATGTTGCTTATTATGTAACAAAACTTATGCGAGAACAATGTATAGCATATGCTGTACAAAACAGACCGAACAATTAGTGACGACTTTATTACGGCTGGTATACACAATAAAAAGTATCTTACTTGATTCTTTAACGGAGAGTACAAATGATTTATGAAAGAACTGGAGTTGAGGAAACGCCAAACCGAAAATGTACGATCCCGTATTCTTAACTGTAACCTTTCTTGCCTTGTGTTGCAAAGAAATGTGCCAAAAAGTTGTGAATATGTATGCTGTGCAAGTTTCACCTAAAATCAATAATTGATCAGTGAGCAACCTTTACTAGATTAGCCTTCCAATAATCGGCCAGCTCGATCTACTTGATGTTTCCAAAATAGATACGTATAAATTTCTAACTACTTACAAGGTATGCGGGAGACATTTGAAAACTGCATTTGAATTGTAAAATTAACTGATGTACACAATCAAGCCACTGCAAAAATACTGGGCATCGCTCGTTCGGATCTTCGCAGCCAACAGTTTGCCCGCAACGATCCGCGAATTTGTGTCCAAAGTCTAACCATTCTCTCTCACATAAAACTTGGAATCCCTAGCAACGATCAAGTGAAATAACGAAACGATTATCAATTGCAAATAACAAACAAGAAATGAGAGAAGTACCTTTGGCATACCTCCATAGTTCGATAATAAGGATCGAGAAGTATCTGCGCTAAAGCGACTATCTGTGGTGTTCTATCCCAGCCGTCGCTACAATGCACCAATACTGGCCGACCGTCTCTTTCTATCGCCGACGCTACAGTCACCGCAGCACGTAATAATCCAGACATATGTTGTAACCATCGTGTCCCTTCTAGAAGACTGAGCCAGCTGTATGTTATGAAAGAAGATTAGACATGTTTCGTAATACTAGTATAATAATACTGGTTCAATATGAAAAAAATGAAGAAAACAAATAGAATATTTACTTAGGTTGATCCGCATCCGAGGCACAGAGTTGTCTCACCGCGTGAAAACTCTTTCGTATCGAGTGAATATTTGGTAAATTCATAAATTGTATGTCACAACTAGGATAATATTCGGGACACTCACATCCACCACCACGCGCTCTATTGGCCACAGCGGTTGTATATGATCTAGCATCCACAATTAAGACTTTCTGCAAACAACATATGCTAATTTGTTAAGGATCATCAGTTTCAAATATTTATATAACTGGAACTTTTTTTGATTCGATACTTACTTTTGTTCTATTTGATGTGACACTATCATCAGTAATATCGGGATAGATGATAGATGAATCCATCATCGTCGATTCACCTTTATCGTAGGAACATGCATCTGAGAGGGCCTTTAGAAGATGTTCGTCATCTGGACTTCGCCATCCGAGCCATCCAACTTCTGGCTGACTGCTTCGTGCTATCACTGCACCATTATTCACGTGCCTTTGAAATTATGAAAGACGAGAATATGATATACTATAATAAAATGCATAACAGCGATACTTTTCTTTTTATATATCAACATGAATACTTCTTTTCTTCTTATTTCTTTTTTTTTCAAATACCTCCAAACAACGGCAGGGATTCGTCGAAAACTCCTAAATTTTGCCACAATCTCAAGTCTGTCATCGGGAATGCAAGAAGGAACCAGAAGCAATGGTGGATAGGACGGGCATATGCGATAGTCTTTATTGATTTGACTTATGCGCCATGTACCATGTAAATTAAATTTTAGTCGTTCCACCTAAGAAAAGAGAGTGAACAGATTAAATTATATTTAAATTGTGTCTTATCTAAATATATTTACTTACAAGTTACTTACTTCTGAATTAAAGGTAGCATTATACGATACGTTATCTTTCCCTAATTTGGTATTATCTTTGCCTTCCTCGATAGACCAAGCATAATATGCAAAAGCAAATATATCTTCTATACTTTTTCGTGGGTAAGTCACCTTATGTAATCGTTTAAACCATTCCAAACAATGTTCATTTGTGGCAAAGACACAACTGAAAGCATTAAATTGTTTTCAATATCAAAATGATAGGAATGCAATAAATTTCAACGAAATACAAAAATTTCATACCTCAGTGAACGAGCATCCTTGCAACCAATATGCAGGAAAAAGATCTCTTTAACTTCTAGCTGTTCTATTAAACCCAATGGAATATTGTAACACGCTTGACTTAATTGTAAATAGAGTCTATAATTAGAAAGAGCCAACACTCCATCCGACGTACGTCCAAGTGCTACAATGAATTCCCCGCTCAAAGGTGTAAATGGAACTGTAAGCGTATCATCCTCGCATTCGAAATGTGTATGCTTTGGAAATAATTCCGAAGCATGTAAATGACAGATGGATTGCAAACTTGTTGGCTCTTCAGAACTCTCCATCTCCTCTCTATGTGACACATCATATACAAACTTGAGTCTCCTTCTTGAACATGAAAAGTTCTAATTGCAGACTATATCTTTCTCACATAATTTATAGACATAATGTGGAATTGGATTACTCCAATTTGTCAGACTAGATATATACTAGTTCTAGTTATTTACTAGCATATATTAAAGTACGCGTTTGACCTGTTTGTTTCAATATGTTCAAGTAATCATACATATACGTTATCGAAAATTTATAAACAGTCGCAGTATCATATATTATAACGATTGATAAGTGTATGATCGTTTGAGTTATGGATAAGCAGAAAATTCGTTAAACTTATTCGAAATAACACGATGCATCAATAAACGAAACATCGACGTAACATAAGCGATATGATTTTCGTTTATTATCGCTTATCGATTTGTGTCATTTTGGGACATTACCATATGCAGAAATATCTTGATAAAAATATCTTGGAACAAATATATACAAATTGCAAGAAAAGTGTTCCATCTTCATAAGATGAAAATGTTGATTTGCATTTATCTAGATATCAAGAAATTTATATGATAAATATAAAAAATCTATCGAGACAGTAGAATCGTTTAAATCGACATATGCATATTCGTCAACTGTCGAAGGTTGATAACACTACACAACCGATTTAGTTGCATACAATTACCAAACTAAATAAAGTTGTATATATAAGGTGCTAAGAAAACGTTGAAGAATAAGAGAAACAATTTCAACTATAATGGTCGAAAATTTTTCGTGTTATTTTTCTAGCGAGCCGTAATAAACGAAAGGTGATAAGTTTACAACAACAACGATGTCTCACCTTGAATTGCGAAGTTTCTCCGCGATGGACGATATCCAACCGTTCTGATACTTCATACAAAATCCATGAACAGTCGTTTACACAAGGAGTACAATGTGGACATTACTCAATTAAGAGAGAGTGAGAAAGAGAAAGAGATAGAAAAAGAACATTTCCTCGTGTAGGAAAAAATATAACGATTTTGACGTTAAACTTGAAAATATCTAAGTATTTTAGATTTGTTTTTAGCAGGTACGTAGATAGCTTACGGTATAAACGATTCCGCTAGATTTATGCCAGCTCAATCCAAACGCGATCACTTTTCGTTACGGCAATTCAGGGGAATGGCCAGCATCACAGGGAGCGATCTCCATTAATTGAATTGTTTGCTTCTCTTCTTTTTTTTTTTTCTTTTCTTCTTTCTCTTTTTTTTTTTATTTTTTAATTAAATTAAACTTGTAATGTCACGAAGGATTCGACTTCAGATTATTCTTTCTGAAAAATACTCGTTCTACTCAATGTGAAAGTTACACTGACAGATTAGTCCATATACAAATCAAGCCGCTTTTACATTGTTCGATACGCTTCTTAGTATCCCTTTTCAACGAAGCTGTGTTTTTCCAAAGCCGTTACATCATTGGTCGAAACGGCGCGAGAAAATATTTTCCACTTTTCAAGATCAATAACGCATTGATAATATCAATATTAAAAAAAAATAAACTCGAAACTCGTTGATAATATAAACAATATAAACAATAAATATGAATAATAAATTATTCATTATTGATATATTCAAAAGAATTTTATTATTTAAATGCACATTGATAAACCTGAATTGATAAGGTGAATGCATGAAGAGTAGGAAAAGCATCGTGGTACGAATTTGTTGATAATCATTCGTTGCTTTTCTCGTGTAATATAATACTCTAGCTTTAGAATCATTCGTGGATAACCATAAGCTTCATGAACAAAATGGAAGTTGACGCATGCGTTATTCCCTTATGTCGCTTTGATTATAGATTAGCTTCGAGGATTTCTTTCTTCTGTTTTTTATCATGTTATTAGAAATTAAAAATATTTACATGTTTACGTTTTGCCAACACAATGTTTATAAAACGCAGAACGATCGAAATAAATGTAATACAATAGCAATCTACTCTTCCATAACCAAATTAGAGAGCACATACTTGATAGTAAAAATAAAAACAATAAAAACACAATGAATTTATGCTAAACACTTACAGGTAACAAATTTTGCATTTTCGGATAAGGTACGTAGCAGCGTCATAATTATTCTTGTTATTATCATAATATTGTTCTGTGAAAATATAAAAAATTTGGATTCATGCGTACGACACGTCGTGGCTCGACATTGTACTATACTTTGCAAACGCAAGCACGAGTGCTGAAAAATTACGCATCACTATGCAAAATGGAAACGAACTATTGAGAGTCAGTCACTTTCTCATCATGCTTTCCAGAAGTTTGGATTTTGTTGTAACCTCCTCTCAAAAGTTTCGTACCATCCTTGGATAACAGATAGCGGTACAAAGTTTTCTGTTGGATTTGGTGTCATTTGTGCTTGTGTCACAGAAAAACTCGAAACGTAATTCAAAAAACTTGTAAGCATCTTCTGAACAAATTCTAAAAAGGAGTTTGATGTGGCTTGTGTTACTGTAGCTGCTTGTTGTTCTATAGCTCCAATAGGTTCCACCGAAACCCCTATTTGTGCTACATGAGAAATCTTTCCCACTCCAAAAATTCCTAAATTACTATTTTCGAATTCGTGATTCTTCTTCAGAGTCGATATCTTGAATATGGCAGATGGCTTGACGTTTGAAATATACCCAAGAAACTGCCAATTAGGCGGAGCAGTTGGATCTGGCCAACTGAAATATACTGTAAAGACCAAGGGTCAATAAGAATATACAGATGAATTTGTTTAATTGTTATTATAGCACATACCTGCGCCACCTGTTCCATCAGGAAACGGTATAGCACCAGTGAGAAATACCACAATATGGTTTATATTATCCACATCAGGTACTGTTATTAAAAACTGGTTCTCCCCTATCTGTTGAAAATCCGTTTGCACCTAAGAAAGATATTACATTTACAATTACATATCGTTTGTATATGTTTGGAAATTGTGGTTTACTGTTTAAAGCTTGAAAAAATCTGAATTCGTCCACATTATATTTACATATCCGATTAAATGCAAAGATGTTCGTGACAAGTTAGCGGAGGGGTGGGGTGAAGTGCGAGCACTACTGAGAAGTAACAGAAACAAGATACGAAACAAAATGACACAATTCTTAAAGCATAGGACATTGGCGAAAAGCAGGAAAAGAGAAATATGTTACATAGGAATGTTTGTGACAAAAGATACATTTAAGTTTTATTGATAATTTAACATCGTAAATGAAATACAATGTCGGTACTTGCATAACAAACCATTGGTACTTACGAGTCGACCAGATACAATTATACCAAGCATCTTTATGTCGAATCTAGATCATTCTACCGCCTTCTACTTATCACGCTATACCAGTAAAGGTTTGGCAAGTATATAATAGGTACACAACGTTGTCACACCATCCAAACATTTACAACCGCTAGAATGATGTTTATCACAATTCATGTAGCTATATAGAGAGTGGAAACTAAAGTAATACTAGTTACTATATCTAAGGTAGTATCCTCATGTGTACACACGACGCTTAATATAAACAATTTTTCTCCATGCTTTTACTTTCGAAACCAAAATAAAAAGATTCAATATTCAAAATGTTCTTTTTGTATGATATAACTTCTATAATTTACTACTTTGTTGAGTTATCTATCATCGTCTTATATTATATTTTTTTATATGATAATTCGAGATAAAGAGAGGACAAAGACAAAATACTGATTCAGCTATGCTATAACAATACCACCTGTTGTTGATTCTAGTCTATATGTTTCTATATGTTTCTGTCTATATGATTCTAGTCTATTATACATATATATTTTATGTATTGAAGAATCGTATTCGAAAAATTTAGAATTTTACATATTACGCGCAATTTATAATTACTCTGTATTATATTGAACTGCTCCTCTTTTATATCATGTATGTTCAATTTACAGATTCAAATAGACAATGATCTTAGTTTCGTATAAATAGATATGATTAAGAAGGTTTGAAAGAATTTGAGAATACTTTTTTTTATTTCCGTTAAATAATTTTTAACTGCAATATTCTTTTTATAGACAGTAGCAAAGAATATCGGTTCTTGTGCTCGATATTAAGGTGGTATGAATAGGTGTTCTGGATGAACTATGTATAAACAGCGTCGAGTAGCGTTAAAGTTAAAAGGAAGATAAAGACATATTTATATCGTGTTCACAGTAAAGATGTCATCTCTGTCGGAAAAAACGGAAGATCAAATACACGTATCTAACGAAAATGAAATGTTTGTTCAACATGTGTAGCATAAATCAATGACGTCAGTAATTTCCTAATGATTTCCTTAATCTTACGGCAGATGACAAACCATTGAGAAAAGCTTGCTTCTCGTTACGTAGAAATAGAATGTGAGAAAAGAAAGGATTCATATAGAGAGCAGATTTGTAATGACTGTTGGAAAAATTGGAATATTGTGAGTTAAAGGCGGAATAAGATAATCGGAGAATCGAAAGTCCCTGGGTGTATGGTGATGGCGATGACGATGGCGACGGTGAGAGCAAACCTCTACGAAGTTCGATGTGTGTGACATCACTCTTCATTGTTGGAGGTTTACGTCATTCTCGAGACTGGTCTTAAGTCGGTGCGCGCGATCTACAGTAGTGTAGACACGCGTACAGACTAGTGGCGGGAAGTGATAGAGACGAAAGAGGCGAAAAACAGGCGAATTACCGTCGCGACTGCGCGAAACATGTTGGACGTGTCGTTTTTCGTCAAAACGAAATTATTGTTCGTCCGGTAGTGCGAGTTTTCCCTTTAAACCGAAACTAATGGCAAATTAATTGGATATAAGTAAGAAAAGGAGAAAGGATACCGTGTCAATGCAAACCGAGGAGTGAGGGTAACTAAGAAGGATAGAGAGGAGAGGGTGAAAGAAAAAAAGAGAGAAGGCCCACAAGATAGAAAAGGAGAAGGATACGAAGCGCGACGTTTAACAGTAGTAGCGCTGATTTGTGATTTCATCGACGGTTACTGATTTCGAGGGAGCTCGATATGAATCGAGTCTAGTGAGCTTTCGAACTGTAGAGTACTTTTTCGCGCGGCAATAATATCGCGTGCGGTGTCACCGATAATATCGAAAAGAATGTTCACGAGCATGTAATTTATTTGTGATACATTCAAGCAGTCAGTGCCTCTTTGACGACGACGCGTTCTTACATTTTAAATATAACGGTGTATAAATAAGTATGAGCAATAGCGGGAGTGCACAATCAGAGATCTCTCACCGTTCATTTTTCCAAAGAATCTGAATTTCATTGTCGCGTGTTTTTTTATTCGTCGTTGAGACTCGTGAACGAATGCACGTGAAATGCAGTCGGAATCAATGCGTTTCCCTTTGAAGTTTACCACATATGTTTTTCGTGCGTGGGCATGCAGCACCGAACTATCGTCAAGGTTAGTGTGCCTGACAGGCTCTCCATCGCCTTGCGAACTTACGCTAGTTCTCAATGGGTAGCAGTGAGTAGCTGCAGTAGGTAATTAAATAGTACACTTTCATGTGTATGTCTGTTAGTAGTAACGCTACATCTCAACCATTCCGAATATATATCTTGTGTACACGATAACCACAATTTTCTTTCTATATTCTTACACCTCCACTTAAAAAATGTTAATTTAAAATAAATTCGAATGATCTTCATGTTCACTGTGTAATCTCTGTAATTACATGCATAGAATGCATTGAACAAAATAAAGAAATAAAGAGAATGATAATAATAACGATGATATCATTTTCTTCCCAAATAGGAAAATTCAAAATTCTCCTCTGTTGGATGATTAAGAGATAAATATATTGGATGGGCATTAATCTCTTGCCTAAACACACATCAGTTTGAACAATGAAGTCTTCCTGTATATCTGTTCAAATTTATGTCAGCAGATATCGACAAAGTCTATGTAAGTACAATTCTGGAATATAAATTATCACAAACGCATTCCTTATCCATCTTGAGCTAATAAATATCTTCAATCAATGCGTGATTTTATTTCAGGGAAAAGAAACATACGTAATGTTGTCACTTGCATACTGGGTGCATATACACAAAGAGTGGCGACTTACTAAAAATTATTTGATTATTGGTCCTCCTGCTTATATAATGCTCCAAGAAAATTATATCTTTGTCACTGAATTGGCACATTTGTGCAGAGAAAGGTAATGCAAATATTGATCTTCTTTCAACTACTGCTACTTTCTTTCTACAATTCGACAAAAGGGAAATGTGTATGTTGCAGGCTTAAAGTATCAGACAATTGGTTGTGTCATTAATCAAAGCAGAAATAGTTTTTCAACGATGCAGCGTAGCATGCTTTTCCTTGTTGCAAAAGGATTTGATATTTGGAAGTATGTTTACTACTACAGATTTACATACATTAAGTTAATTGGTAGTAAGATGATTCTAGCATTACCACACTCCAACCGAAATTGATTCAACTTTTATCTATACCATTTTACAATCAGTTGAAAATAAAATTAAGAAAAAAAATATTGAATGTATATATATCGAATCCTCTTGCAAACTGGATAAAGATTGACATTTTTCTAATTCGAGTGTGATAATACTGTTTCAAGTTATAAACAGTTTGTTTCATCAAATCATGGTTAATTCGTGTATATTTTATTCCAGAACAGCCGCTTCTATGAGTACTATTCGTCTGTTGCACTGTGATGGAAAAGATACTAACAACAAAAGCGCTTCAAGTAAATATATCATACATAGACTTTAGATAAGCAGAATTTTGCGCGTATTAACACGCATCGCATGTTTATAGCGTTTATTTCTGCAGATAGAATGGCATATGAGGTATTTCTGGGTGGATCCTGTAATCCAACCACATGGAGGTCAGAAATAGCGATACCGACTTTACAGAGACTCGGGATCACATATTACAATCCCGTACGTGAGCATTTGTATTCATTCTAGCCTGATCTACCTGTTGATTGGTTGTTGGTACAATTGTAAATAATGTATTTCAGCAAGTGTCGCAGTGGGGACCGGAATTAATAGCTCAAGAATACGAAGCGAAACAAACAGCGAAAGTATTACTCTTCGTAATTGATAATCAAACACGCAATAGCGCAGGCATCATTGAAGCAGCTCAGTTGGCAGCTACGCGCCGCGAGTCTTTAATTCTTGTTATTTATCCGTATCGTCAGGGTCAAACGATACTTGGCGAAACTGTATCTCTTCAGTAAGTACCTTGCTTCCATTTTCTCTATTTTTCTCTATTTTTTTGATATAAATTAATCTAATTTTTAGTATTTGTATCATAAATGTTAATTCTTATTTAGAGAATATTGTGACCTGATGAATGGATTGCTAGTACTTCAGTATCTGATGGAGAGACAGAGGATACCAATATTTGAAAGTGTATCAGTTGCTCTGAATTGTACATCCAAGGTATAAATAGATAAGTCAGTGAATAAAATACGTAACAATAAATGATTGTTGTGGTACATATTTTGTGAATTAAATTGAGTGAAATAAATTTAATTGTTTATACTAAAAAGCTACTGATCTGCGTTCCTCCGTAGGTGCTACGCGAGGAAATTAACGTGCAAGATCTGCATGCCGATGATGGTATTAGGCCGATTAAAATATTCGGTCAAAATGGAATGGATCTGGTGTAAGGATTTTTCGCTGAAACTGTACATATTTATGTAAGTGTGATTGTGTCGAATACTTGATTTTAACCTACTCTCTTGCAGTATACTCAGGGAGATTTTCAAGTCTATGGATATGAACGATAATGGGACCGTCAACTTGGAAGAAGTAAGTTTCACTAGCGTCTTTTTGCCACATGTTCGCAGAAAAACACATATTGCCTGTGAAAAATTATGACATATTCTTGTTACACATTTGCTTTGCACTCTTGATTTTGTAGGCTTGGATAGCATTACAATCGAGTGTCAAGTGCAACGTACCATCGATGTCGGAGCTCCTTAGTGTCGTGAACAAGTCGGGTAATAAATATTATATTTTTCGTATAATGAAAATCACACGTGTACACCTAACGCGTTGACAATGCCATATACGGTAATAACAGTGTAGGCGTTGGATTATAGCTCAGCTATATTTTCTCTACTGTCTGTGTTTATGTGTGCTTTCAGAAGCGTATAGGACGTTGATAGACGATGGATTTCCAGCGAAGAGGGATCCAACGGAATTACGGATAAACTTCGAACAATTTTGTGCCTTAGCTACCGAATCAGCGTGGAGGACGAAGAGCAACGGCGTCTCTTGTGAAAGTGAGATACCTTCAGTTTGGAGTATTTTATGTAGGAAGGCGTCGAAATTTCTTCGCAGAGCTATCGTGCAACCTTTTAACCGTTTCCTAGGTATTTCTTATTCTCAAAAATTTGCCACGACCTGTAGTAGCGTGTGTATCGTTAGCGTGTATCAACTAGCAAACAGGTCGTTACGAGACGTTCGTGCCTCGATTAATTGTTCACGAAAGCGTTCGAGCAGTCGAGTGTACGATTCGTTCGACCGTTCAACTTTTTAGATTGGACCAATTTCTTCGTGCCAGAATCCGAGAAGAGAGACTTGTACGTTGGAGTAATCGGTAAAGATCAGTTTTGGTTAGAAACGACCGCCATACCCTCGATCGAGTGAGCATTCGAGATGTAACGTTCTTTCGATTCTCTCCATTACGACAATGTCGTTGTAAGTTTACACGTAAATTGTTTCTCGTTTTAGATCTATTGGATTATCCTTATATCGATCAAGCCTGAACGAGTACAACGTAAAGGTGTTGCCACAAGAATTGCAGAGGATGAAAAATTCACGGTTAATATTATTGATCGTACCGCAACATTCGCGTGGTGTCACTCTAATGGCATTGGCAGCTCACCTCATTGGATTACGCGCAAAATTAGTCCTATGCGTTCAAACGCTTCCCGAAGACTGCGTAGTTTCTGGTGAAAAGGTGAGCGTTTTTGTGTATGTCTTCTATAGATATATTACTATACATAAGTATACACATATGTTTCATTTTGTTCCTATACCTTCTACATTCTTTCATCTATATCTCTTTCTTCCTTTTTTCATCTCTTCGTCTTTCTATTATCCTTATCTTATTATTTCCTGTTTTTCCATCGAACCAAATTCTACATATGTTTATATAGAAGGTAACATTTTCTTTCAGCTAACTGAACAAGCCATAAAAGACTACAATCGGGGAAGAATGTACCTGTCGGACTACGCGACGCGCGAAGGTGTACCTGTTTTTCAGAATATCGCAGATGCTTTGCAACATGCGATACAGCTAGTTCAGCATCTCTGTTAATTTTCTTCCTTTTTTTTACATCTCTTCTTTTTACTTCTCCCTTTTTTTCTTTTAATGTTTCCTCAACCCTTTCCGTCCCTTTCCCGCTCCTATTCTTCTTCTTTTCCCTGTTTATATTTTTATCTTTTTCTTTTTCTTTTTTTTTTCATACGAGTAAACTTTTCAGTTCACCAATTAATTTATTTTTATTATTAGCGATAATGTTCAACTACTAATCGAACAAACAAAAACAAATTTGAGCTTGTCCTGATTAAGTAAAGAATCCATGCAATCTGCAGTAGCTGTGGGATTTGTGATAAATTTTGATAGTGTACTAGCGAAAAAAAATGGTAGTGTTATCTCGATTTGTTCAAATTGCGAAATATTTACGTTTCGAACACGCAACGGATTTCATTTTCATGAAGTTGCTCGTATCGAGTCAGCCACACTAAGTCAGTTAAACTAACTTGAATTTCAGTAAAATTTTCTCGCGGTAGTTGAACATACATTTTATAGTGATTCAACTCAATAATTTTGTAACCATTTGATAACTGGTTGAGGATTGATATACGTGTATTGTACATAGATTATTAGCTGTTTCTAACGATCTAATGATAATTAATTTGAAATTTGTTAAAACGGATGTATGAGCATGCGTGGAAGACGTTTGATAGTATTAAATTTGTGTGCGTAAATGTGGACAAAAGACGCGTACCTGTGTACAAACAGAAACCTTTATCTAGCGCTACTTTATACTATATTGTATGCTGTGACGCATAACGCGGATCCGTATTTCGTATTCGATCCGTATAACAGAAATTACGTGGAAGTTGTAATTCTAGAATTCTACCTATGTACGAGAAATATGCAGGACAAACAAAAGTGAAATTTAACTGTATGTAAAATATCTTAAACTCATTCGATATTGGTTGGAATAATTTAAACAGTTCAGCGCATTCTCTGCCCCTTCCCGTCCCTCCTCACTTTCCCTCTTTGTCTGCCTTTCCTAATTTTTCACTCACTTAGTCCTCTCCTTATCTTTTTCATTCACTCACTGACTCATCCCACACTTTCTGCTGTTTTTATAACTTGATGAACATTTTCTTTGTACAATAAAAAAATATTGTTTTTATTTGTGACGTTTGTTTCATCGACTTTTCATCTAGATAAAATGGCATGACGTATGGAAATGACTCGGCAGTAGGATACAATGAAAATGATAAAAGAGAAAAACAATACCAAGTAAAAACTTGGCGATTGGTTGAAGACGTTATCGTGAAACACTTGCTGCTCTCGTTTATTTTGGCCTGGTGCAGTTTTCTTCTATGGATTATTGGCTCTTCGATGGAAATAATAGCGATAAATATTTTTTAAGGAAAGCAAAACTGGTACCATGGCTGGTAAGAAGAGAGGTGTGTATACAGCGTATCTGAAATCAAAGAAAACACAATAAGATGAGAAAGACTTGGTATAGATAAGGATGAACGATAGCAAATATGTCTTACTTTTGATCTTCGGGAAAATATAACAAAGCAAAGAGCGTTGGATCGGAGAATGCTGCTTCCGCAGTAACAAATGCTTCTTTACTCAGCAGAAAACCTGCAGCTAGATCGCCACGCGTTAATCGTTGAGCCGAATCTTCCACCAAACGTAAGGCTGTTTTTATCCTGTTTCCTACAATATCTGTAATCACAATGTTACCAATTTCTTGAAGAAGTTGTGCAATCGATTGCAGAGTCAATTTTGCCGATGTTAATTGCTCGATCGTGCGTACACGTAGCAATGCATCGACTTCCCAATCACGCAGTTTCAATCCTGGCAAAGAAACAGCGGTAACACCATTTAAGAATTTCTGGAAAAAATAGATGCATCGTGCAGACACTTTTCATCATATCGATGAATGGATAATAGAATAAAAAATAAGAGAAACGCGTACAGCTAGAGTGAACGAATAAGAAAGATAATGATTTGATTACCGGTTCAGGAATGCCTAAAAGAAGTTTCAATTGGGTAAGAAAGGTTCCAACAATGGTAGTCTGTTCAGGCACGATGATAACCGGTTCATCGAGTTTCGCAGCCATGCAAGCTTCAACGGGTGGATTGATCAAAACTACACCACCCCATCTATACCGAGAAATAGAAAAGGAAACGTAAATATATCTTCACTGGAGATGACTCGAAATTAGGAGCATTACCTTGGAGAAAGAAACGCTTCGACGTTGGCATTAATCTTCGATCGATGTCCAGAACGCGTGTAAATATATAACGGAGCGCTGTCACAAGGAACAGCATAGATAACGAAATTGATAGTTGGATGGAGACTAACATGCGAGGCTAAAATAAATAGCGATAATGTCAGAGTTAGCGATTTTATTTCGTTCTTCGTAAGAGGGTGAAAATACGAATAACATACCTAGTTTCTTCTCCAATGGTGTGATTAATTGAGGTAAAACGTCTTCTGATAATGCAAAATGCCTACCCAATGGACCACTATCAGGCACTCGTTTCGGGCTGACATCCAATGGCAGTAAATACAACCACTGTGATTTGACAGAGAAGTTACTCAGTATCGAAAGCTCAGTAAGAAATGGCTCGACGTACTCTAAAAGCAAAAAATATATGTAGATATTTAATAAAGATATACATAACCGTATACTAATATCACAGACTTTGTATAAAACCTTTTCTATTATCGTTAATGTCAAGGTATACAGAAAACAAACACATTTTGCTCAATTAAAGCTAATGATATAAGTAATATTTTATTACTGCGAACGTTTTATAGCTGCTTGTAACAGGAAATATTGATTGATTCAGTTTCGCGCAATATTTCTCACAATAAAATTTGCCAGTTTTAACTTAACCGAGTAGCATTTATTCTACGAGGTGTTATTATTTAGCTTTTACAGGGCGATTTTAATGCGTTTTGGTATAGTTTGTACAAGATTTTGGCAATACTCCAGATGAATTTCATTCCATTGTTCTACGACTGTTTTCAACAATTCAAGAATAGATGTAGATGAAGATTTACAACTCTTGCTGCTTAGGATCGCATTAATGTTGAAACATAATCATTCTATACGTACAGTGGAACCATATTTATCTGAACTTGTCGGGGGACAACGTTTCAATAAATGGAGTTTTAATTAATGTATAATAACTCGTTATACCGTCCATTCGATGCGATCGACCAACGTTGTAGTAATGTTAATCGTAATAAAAAATAATTTAGTTATGAAACCTGTAATTATTAGTTCAGTTATGCTATTCATCGTAGATGCGAAGGTAAAGGTAGAGGTATTGGAAAAATGAGATTTTCTTTCTTACCCACCCTCGGCCATCACGCGGAGATCCCAAGCAACCTTCAGTTTTTCTGGATCTGGATTGACCACAGTGATGAGTACGTCGTAAGCCGGGCTAGCCGGGAACCTTCTCCTATTTTCCTCATCTAGGCTGTAAAGAGTTGGTTCGGTGAGTGCATTTCTTGTTAAAGTCAGTGACTTTTCAAGCAACACCCATTCCGACAATACTTGAATTAAAGTGGAGGCAGCTGAAACGAAAATGAACGGTTGCAAGAGGACAGTGAAATTTTCAGCGATGTTCCATCTTGATCGTAAGATTGGTTGCTTACTGGTTTCTGTAGAAAAGTAAATGGTTCTTCTTGAGCCGACGAGTACTGCATCGTTCAAGTTGTTTGTTTCCAAAAGTAGAAGTTGTCCGACGCCGAGGTCGAAAGCCGATGCTATTTTCTCTAGTTGATGATGCGTAAACGCAGAGGTTACTAAATTACTGGATATCACATGGTAAATAACTTCTATCCGACAGATACCTGTAACACATAAAGCTTCAATATGTGTGTGTGTGTGTGTGTGTAAGGTGTCCTATAACATATGGGCTATATTTCAGCACTCGATACAATATCTACAAAAAAATGTAAAAGATTTATTTCAACATATGTTCTATTTGACTCTGTTCACTGGATATATATGGCTTTTCCTAGAAAACAACTTTTATATAATATATGTATCTATAATAAAAAAAAAAAAATAATCTCTTTCCCGTTAAATTCTATTAAATTATGAATGAAATATAATACCGCCTAACATTCTTCAAATTTGCTCAAGCCCTTCTTCGATTTTGTACCGAAGAGCATATTACAACATTTTCAACAAATTTTGCGCGAACATTTCAAAAATAAATTGATTTCGAGCATTCTCGCGAATAAAAATCTAGCGGATTAATTAAAAGGATCGCGCAAATATCTTACACTTGATATTTAATAATACTTTATTAACGCATGATATTTCGTGCTTTGGTGTAAAATTTCTATCATCAATATTATATTTAATCTATAGTTTATGAAAGTTCGATGGGGAAGAAGAAGAGGGATTAAAATTGTTCGTTATAGAAATATATTGTATAAAAGCTCGCTGTGTCAAGTAAACAAGATCAAACAGGACATGCGTTTGTACGATGATCTTTTCCATTGTTTCTGGGTGCTGAATTAATTCCTGAAATGTATCATCTACATGTTACAGGAACACCGCGTATGAAAGAAATATGTAAAGAAAAAGGAGGATATAATTTTCATTTGCTCACTGGCATTTTTAAAAGCATCCGTTATGTGGTGCACCAAGGATTCAGCTCGATCTCTAGACAGAGCTACGACGACAATTTTCGTTTTAATATTGATGTCTAGGTCGGAAAGTGCCTCGATTCCAGCGTAAGGAAGCGATACACGCGGAACTGCAGTGGTATGCCACCAAAGTGGAACTCCGACACCCAACAATAGCACAGCGAAGGAGATACTCGCGTAAACACTGTACTTCTCTGAAAAATATCATTTTAGGCAAACGATTATTTTTGGGAAACACATAAATCGGATACTTGTCTATTTTTGGTAGAATGCAATTTAACATACAATTAAAAATTATGCATTGACAAGCAATGGCTTCGGTCTATCTATATCGTCGTTTTATTATTACGAAATGATAAAATGTCGATTTGAGTAAATAATAGATATGCAATGCAGAAATATTGATATCTACGAGAATGCAACTGACCAGATAAGGCTTATGTTATTGATCGAACAAGAAAGATTTTTCTAAGCTTATATTGTGATTAATTCAAGCATATTTTTAACTCAAGTATATTTAAAACCATAGATCGACGAGACGCATTGTAAACTTTAATACACTGTCGTTCAATTTTTTAGTCGAACAACCGAAATGTATTATTTATTGACTTTATAAGAAAATGATAAGTATTGCCTTTGTTTATTACTCCCTTACTACAGTGACTGCAAAAGTCCAAGTATACGAAATTTCGTGTCGTTTGTTAGTGCTCTCATATGGCTACGAAAATTTGATACTATAAAGATGAAATGTAGAACCTGATTAAAAAAAAAAAAAAAAAAAAAAAAAAAAAAAAAAAAAAAAAAAACGCTACAAAATAAGAATACGTGCCGATACATTTTGTAGCCACTGTAGTTGAATTCAATATGTATAAAAACACGTCGCGTACAAAGTGTCAATCTATGTGACAAAAAATGAGAAATATCTTAGCTAATCAGCTTAATTTTTGCAAAGGAAAAAAGCGACCTATTAGATATTCGTTATTCGCGTGTTCGTCGCACATCCCGTGTATGGCTCGATTCGCTTCAATTGGATCAATGATCTCAGGTAAGAAATGGCTGCAATGCAACCTTGAAAATAAAATTGGACCGAGTCCAAGGATACGCGAGTTCATTCCCTTGGTTGCGACCGTTGAAACGCATCGAACTCGACGACTCACCCACTCATAGTACGCACGGTCAATGGTAATCGAACGATCGCCGTTTCTGCTAGCTATTCTGGCGCCAAATTACATCACCGCATGTACACGGTGTTCCATTTAACGCGACGCGTCATTTTTCAGCCATTTGTGGGTAGTAGTACGTAAAAAAAAAAAATAGGTATTAAAAAAAATATGTAAATTACTTAATTCTTTTAAGAATTCTTATAACGCATTCGTATCTCGATCATTATATCAGTTTATCTGTTAGGTAAAATGGTTTTTCTCTAGATTATTTCATTACTCGATCTTCATTAAACGAAAAGAATGATCTTTTATTTTATTATTTATTTTATATTTGAATAAATTTTCACGTAAATAATTTCTTCGATATTTCTAATATATATTTCCTCGTTCCGGCAATTAAAGCGTTCATCGTTCAAATCACGTGTCTATCGTTCAAAGCAAAAGGCAGGCTGAGATATCATTCTCTGTAACAGAGTTATTGATTGCGAGACACCCTACAGAGATATGTTGGTTGAGTACGATAGGTGGTACGTACACATTTAGTTGTACGGCCGTAATTCAATTGTGATTACAGAGGATTTAACTGTAATTTTGTAATCAACGATGCAGTCGTCCTTCGTCTTATGCACGTTATTTTCACTGGCCACTGTCAGTCGTCCAAAGCCATTTGTTGTAACAAACGTGTTCGTATCCACGTGTTTAATTTAAGGTATTTGCCCTTTCAAGATGTGTTTCTCTTTTCCTTTTTCTTAGAAGACAGCAGTTTTTAATGCGTTATCAATTAATCTTATGTTTCTCTCATGACTGAGCTTTTAATCTTATGTCACTCTGCTGATAATTAACAAAATATTGCTCGTCAGAATATCAAAACGTCGAACGATATTGAAATATCGTTGAAACTTATCAAGTATCATTTATTTCAACACTTATACCTTTGGCTGTTTCAACCGTTTTACATGAAAATATTCTTTTCAGTCATAAACAGTGATCAAACAGGTCAATAAAAATTTATCATATTTACATCAACATGTCAAAAATATTTGTTATATTTTCTTCTCGTTATTTTTATCGCCCGGTTTTATTTTTATTTTAGCAATAAAATTATTTTATTAATTTTATTGCCCGGTCACACTTTTTGAAAGCCAATAATGTAATGCAGAGAACTGGCATTTATACTCGCTGCCTCCTTTGTAGATTCTGTCAGTTCGTGAATTATACATTAACT
Source organism: Bombus waltoni (assembly GCA_014737395.1). Lineage (NCBI taxonomy): Eukaryota > Metazoa > Arthropoda > Insecta > Hymenoptera > Apidae > Bombus > Bombus waltoni. Next base: position 1,407,719 of record JACXII010000060.1, on the reverse strand, counting down.
GTTCGTTGATGCAATTTATGTCATATTTAAATGTCATATTTAAATAGCGAATAGTAAATACGTGTATGGGGCAAAGGGCAAGAGTAGGAACCTCCAGTACACAACAAACTAAATAATCTCGCGCTTAAAATAGATGCAAGCATACAGGAATATTCGATACAACGACTGATTTCGTTATGTTACATAGGTCTGATTTAGAAGAAACGAATTCCTCCACTTGTGCATACTCAATACACGTTTAGGAAACGTATAGCTCGGTCCATTTTCGCTGCCTCGTGTTAAGTATAGTGCAATATGTCCGATTTGTCCTGTACACGCAATTATGTATTTCCTTAACTATAGAAAATACAAAAAAAATGTTTCACATGAAAGTTGTTTGATTTCACGAGAGAAACTTGGTAGGATATCTGGGTACTGGTGGAAAGTACGCTTTACTTTATGCGATGACGCGAAACACTGTGATATTAGTACGAGATAGACAGCTGGATATGTGGTGTGAGAAGAAATAGAAATAGAAGAAACAAGTACAGAAGCAGGAAGCAGAGTATTAAAGTATCAAGACGGAATAAAAAAAAGAAACAGAGAATAGGAGGAAATAGATTTGCGATAAATTAACACTAGAACTACCGACGGTTAAGACGAAGCTATTTCTTATTTCTTCCAAAACCAGTCAAAATGACTGATCTTTAAAAAATTCCTAATAATAGAATATCTTTATATTTATTGATTTATTACTCTCTTACAGACGGAACTCCATGTTATATGGTACATTTTTGGTATTATTAATTCATCTGGGACCATGATCCCTAAACGAGGATTGGCACATTTATAAAATTGTAAAACTGGTGTGGTAGTTCTAGTGTTAACGAAGAGGCGGTATCATAAAGGAGGTGGAACGAACCATTGGCAAAGGGAGGCAAAAGAAGACAAGGGAAAGAGCAGAATAGATGAGTGGATTAACAAGTGGTACAGGGAAATGAAAATAAGAGAAAGGAGGAACAAAATAAAATCGAGAATCAACCTCGACAAAGAAATGCAAAAAGAGTACGAATGGAATACAAAAATTGGATGACAGCAGAAAGAGCAAGCTATATTGGACAACCTGGGCAGAGCTTGGACACAAAGGAAAGGACATCAAACTAAAACTACTATAGCAAGATTTAGATGCTGCAACGAATGGAGAGGCAACAGATATAGGGAAGGAAGTAACAAAAAGATATGTAGACTCTGCGAGGAAAAAGAACAGACACGATAACGTACGAGAGGAAAGAATGTAAAATAACGAGAACAATAAATAACAAGGAAGAAGGAAAATAAGGGAAGAAAAGGAGAGAGCGAGAGAAAGGAAGGAAACAAAGAAATTAAATGGAATTGCAAATGTTGCATTTATGTAATAAGTAAAAAGCAAAAGCTTGTACTCCAAGTAGAGAATCATTGTCTTAAGCGAAAAGAGAAGACAAGATATTGCGATCTTTTTTTACATTCTTATTTAAAGAGATTTCGATGCCAAACATTTTTTAATGTAATTTCGGTGCGTTTTTTAATTCTCTACGTAAAGCTGTAAAAATACTTGGGTCGCTTCTACGTTTGTTTGTTATGTATGTTTTCCTTGTTACTCGTACCATAAGTTTAACAATATTATAGTTGAAATATCTTTTAAACTAATCATTTTTCGATCCAAGTACCATCACACCTTTTTTTTTTTGTAGAGAATTAAAAGATGCATCGAATGGTGTATAAAAAAGAAAGTATAGTTCCATTTAAAAAAGTTATATTGGCATTGACCTCTCTTTAAATAAGAATGTAAAAAGAAATCGGGATATATTATTAAGTTTCAATAATTAAAGAGATAACAGCGTGTACACGAATAAACCGGATATACATATATACATAATGAATAGCATATTTATTCGAAATTTATTGGAAATGAAAATAGCGAATAAAAAGATATGAATAATTGCATCAAATAAAATAGCGAACGAGTTTATGTGAAAATAAAACTATTTGTAAATAGCATAAATGTCAGGCTTACTAATTTGAAACAAATATTACAATTTCCAAATAATTTATTTTCTAAATATTTGATCGCTTCGGATAATAGTGGAAACCAAAGAATAAAAAATAATTATCTTTCGCGTATAAAAAATATATTTACCTGGCGTGAAATATTCGTTTTAGAAACAACTCGAACTACTGAAACGTTTTATCAGACCAGAAGTGCGAAAAGAAATACGTAAGAAATACGATGCACATAGACGTACGTATCAGGATCTTCTAACAGAGATTCCAAATTGTACCATAGATAAATTATATTTTCTTTCTGATCGAGTCGAATAACAAATACGAAATATACATCGAATGAAACAACAGATATTTAAATAACTTACGTTTTCAAATAGACTCACTACTCGACTAGTTTGCTCTAAAATAATTGTTTATTTCTATGACATTGAATTCTGTCGAAAACTATCTCGATGTCCCAACGGCGCTGTTAAATTAATGCCAATTAATACTTTTGAAACTCGAAGAAAATCTGGTAACATCGGTTAACGACGCTCTCGTCTTTTTAGTCACAATTTATTCTGTCTGTTCCTATCGATACGCGTCAAGATATAAAAGACCTAAACTAGGTAAAGGCTAGAGATGAACAAAAAATAGGAGATGGTATATCTCGTGACATGCATCACTGTGTTTCTCGAGGAATTTTTAGAAGAGAAATGGTGGACGCCTGAGAATAGAGGAGACACAAGTTGGGTATATACCATACGATGTTCCTAAATCTGTACACACGTGTCAGAGAGATTATGTGACTGAAAATAAGAGAGAAACGAAGAATCGAATAAAATTGCGTAGGAAACTTTGTTTTCGAAAAAGTCAAGATTAAAAGCTTGTCAAAGTATACGTGTATTTGACTAATTGTATCTAAATAGTAAATAACGAAAGTATTCGAACGACATGGCAGAAGCAATTCATCGTGTAAAAGTTGTACAATGGATAGGGATTTATTAAAACAAATTGCATTTCTGCTAGCGTATACAGTTACAGGGTTATGTCCAGTGGAACGCGTCTCGCTATTTATCTGCCATTTGCGGCTGTGTAGCAGAAAATGTTTTGCACCGTAGTTTAATGGTGTCGAACGTACTATGGATGACGATAAAAAAATTCCGAAAATACTTTGTTTTCATAGCGAAACCAAGGTTACCTTGGATAGCATAAATCTTCCACGAGATTGTAGAAGACTCTGTGATAAATTCAAAAAGCATATTACACGATACTGTTATTAACTCAATACCAGGTTTACAGTACTCTTTAGTTTAATGCCTGTTCAAATTACATACCATCTTCCGCAATACAAAGTTTTGCACTTTTGCAGAAGTTTGAATAACCTGCTATTTATTATTAGAGTGGCTGCATGTACAAGTGTACATACCGTATCTAGAAATTCTAACTTTCTGAAATGTAAGTAATTCTGAAATATATCGAATATTTGGAACGAAATATTATTTCCACTGCGGTGAACCTAGTATTAAGTTAATAAAAATATCATGCTTTTTGAATTTGTTGTAAAGTCCTGTTTACAATCTCACGGAGAAAAAAAATATGTTCCCATTTATGTTACCGAAGGTGACAGTGGTTTCGCTGTGAATATAAAGTATTTTCGAAATCTTTTTACTCGTACGTATTCGTTAAACCAAGGTTCAAAGTATGTTCCGCTACATTGTCGCAAAACGGCGGAAAAATCGCGTTAAAATCGAGTCGCGTTACAGTCTACGTAACTACGTTCACTAAAGACGCTCTACGTTCACTAAACTAATTACGCAAGGCTAAAGAAAAATACAAGAACATGTAAATAAATTGCGCAAGATAAATTGACTGTTGCAACCAACTGTATGTAAATACGAATACGTAAATATAAATAATTTTGTGACAATGTAGGTTTCTAGTTTGTTTGGTAAGCGAGATGAGACAACAAGCTCCTGGCTGACTGTATCTATATAGTCTGTTCGGTCTTATTTGACGAATTTTTTTTTGGCACGTAGCAAGTTTGCATTTTCTCTAACTACGTTCAGCGGCCTGTTTGAACCATGGGATGCGTCACGTAATAAACACGAGGACGAACGATAGCGTGAGCGGGATTAATTACTAGCGGGATTAAATTGATTTAAACGCCGCCGCGCGTACTTTATTCTCCTTTATTGAAATGTACGCTTATTTGAAAAAAATTCCAATTAATCCTATTAAATAAATAACAATCAAGAATATATCCATTAGCTTGTTACCTCAAACGACTATAGGCAAGCTTTATCACGTATGCGAGAAAAGTAACAACAGCTTTGAAATTGTTGGAAATGTAACTTCGTTCTTTGACACGTTTACGAAGAACGAGATTTACGAATGCGTTGCGATTCTCGCGATATTACACCCTGAAACTCTGAACCATGATCGAATTTTCCTTTTCTCTTTTCCCGCGCTTCTCGACTATCGCCAAAAACGAAAAGCAATTGATCACGTCGAAATCCGAATTCCACGTGGGTGATTGGTAGATTACGTTCACGGGTAAACCTGCAATAAGAACATCGACGTATCAAGGTCGAGAGACGGGGAACGATATTTGTCACGAGTCGCTGCTTCGTTGAGTTCACTTACCAGTCGTTGGAGAACCAACTAAGCAGCCAGAGGACGAACCACAAAGTAGGGGTAAGTAACAAAAAACACGAGAAAACGAGTAGGAAGAAGGAGAAGCGGAAGAAGAAGAAGAAGAAGAAGAAAAAGTGGTGGTAGAGTATTAGCAGAGTGGTAGATAGAAGGAAAAGAAGGAGCAAGAGGCGGGAGAAACGACAGCTGAATAAGAGAAAGAGAAGTAAAAGAGAGGGGTGACAGTTTAATCGACAGTGGGTTCGATTCTTCAAACGAAACGAGGCAGTGGTAGAGAAAAGTGTGCGCGACGATCAAAGGAAAAGCTCGATTTTTAAGGGAATCGAAGACACGGTTCTGTTTTGGTGAGATCGGTTCGCGGCAGAGTGAACGAGAATACGCGGCAAATACAATAATAATCATCCGACGATATACCGTACGAACTGTATTACGGTGATTGAAGAATCAACGGTGATTAGAGATCCCGTTCATGTTCGAATGCACGCGTTCATTGTCCGGCCACGCGATATCCAATCGAACGATCTCAATTAGCGTCGTATAAGTACGGTATATTGATCTTTAATGTCCCAAATGTTTTCTCTCTTTATTCATATTCGTTATCATCAATATAAATTATATATCTTATCGTACTTATATATCTTAACGTACCAACAAAATTCGTAAAGTCAACGTTTTCGCTATAATATTTTACATTTAAGGGGTGTATGCAGACTATCGCGACTGACGCGTAAAGCCAGCTAAAAACTGTCCATTTTTATCATTTGTTACATAGTTTTATATAATATGCGTATGTTTATGCACTTGTTGTTTATGGAAACGGTTAATCAAGACGGTTGCACAAGTGTATAGAAAGCATTTAATATAACAAAATTTGTGTAGAATAATATTTGCTAGAACATTTGATAAGTGAAACCAACGTCTTTCTGTTTCTTTAGTTGTGTTCATAAAAATACGAATTTGCGCGTAAACGAAATTCTACCGATAAAAAGCCAAGTGTGACACGTTTAAAATTGTATTAAGATCAAATATCGTTTTCATTGTCATTAAAATATACATGTTATGTGTGTCGTATGAAATATTTGGAAATTTTACTAATACTACATAATGAGACACGACTGTCGTCGTTATACGCTGCAGCATCTCATAACTATAGAACAAGCCAGAGGCTTTTAATTTTTATATTGGGTGACATATATTTTTATACAGCGGCTGTGAAAAAGTACTCTCGTGCCGTTGTACTTATAATAGCATTTACGTACTAATTAATTAGAACCAAGTATATTAAGTTATACATCACTCGGTAGCATCTTTTTACGTGATTGCAAAAGTTTGATACCATGGAAATGTAAGATGAGATATGATAGAGGAAATTCTATTAAAAGATAAAAATACACGGAAATACTTTTTGTAGATAATCTATGTTAACGCGATAAGCAAGTATTAAGATACTATTTATACTCTTCATCCCCAAAAGATATACAATATACATTCTGTAATACACTATCTAGAAGAAAAATATGATGGAAAACTATCATTGTGATATGCGTGTGTGTGTGTGTGCGTGATTATCATGATTATTTTAAATAGGGTAATGTTCGAAACAGATTTGAATACGTACCACATTATAGAAGTTGCAGGATATTCGGTACAAGTATGCATTTTCCAAAGATCACAAAACCATTTAAACAATTATTATTTTGTGTATTATGTATTTTATCTATTACCATTTAAACATTATCTACAATTATAATAAAAAGTCTTGATATATTTAAGATTACTATTCACAATTCACGTTGTGTGCTAATTTTTTTATAAGTATATGTTTGCGGTAAATGTCTCGTAATTTCCACTATACTATACTACTATATATATATTAAAAGTATAATATACTATATATATAGTATATATAGTAGTATATATAGTATATTATACTTTTAACGTATTATATATTTTATATATACAATATGCCATATACATAGTAATATAGTATAGTGGAGATTACGAGACATTTACTGCAAACGTATATTTATGAAAAAATTAGCACACAATGTGAATCTAGAACATATAATAAAAAAATATATATAGTGTATTCTCAGATTGCTTTCAAATTTTACCGATATAATCATGACGATCGTTTCGTTACAGTGTTTCGTTATAGCGCTACGCTAGTGAAGTTTCAAAATATTTTATCTGACACGCATAAAATATACACGAAAGTTTTCGATGGTAAATATCCAAATATTTTGACGAAGAACCACTCGTAGCTTACTGTGTGCATTCTATGCATTTTTACTCCTTAAAATCTCCTTCGACGAATACATAAAAATTCACGTTGTAATAGTGATTTCGTTCGCAACGATTATACATCACGACTTAGGATCTTATTTTGTCTTCGGTTCCTGATTTTTCTCCGCTATGCGACTTCGCGATGTCGGTGCAATGGTATATAAGCTATTATAAACTATAAGCTCGGTATGTTGACTCTTCTGGAATTCATGACTTGTTGCCGTTTCGATACCAGTCAAGAGGCAAACTTTGAGATAAAAGAACCGATAAAAAAGGCATTCTTAAACATTCTGCACCGGTAAAAGTAGGCAAAAATCGATCCAGGTGTATACGCACGAAGAACATCGCTGCTGATCGAATTACTTCTTCTTCGTTACAAACTCCTTAGACATAATAATGTGTGCTATTGTTTATTTCTACTGAAAATAAATTCTACAATGATGACATATTTGAGGGCTCTTCGGGTTTCGATCGTGTTTTCAACACTGTGAGGGCCTTCATCCTATAAAAATGTTAAATACCGTTAAATAAAACAGTAAGAAAAGCAACGGATGTTATAAACGAAATATTATGAAAGAATCTTTACGTTTCATGCTTGAATAAATACGAAACCGTTATCAATATATTAGATATAATATTAGTCGCTTTGAATCTTTTTCAATCGCTCTAAAAACATCCGGGAATTCAGGTTATATGCTTGTCAGAGCAGCCGGTCCTCAGAGTGTTGACAGTAAATACACGATCATCCATAAGTATGTGGACATTTTGGCCAATTGACCTTGATTGTAACTAAGAATATACGAATTAACGACAGACTAATGAAAAGCAATACTTATTGTTAGTATCTTCTTGTGGAATTAGGAATATCGTGTGTACATCGTATACAATTGAAATTGTCCATCTACGTTAAAATTAAGTGCGTCATTTGCATCTTACAATCTATTCCAAATACACGACGCTTATATAACGATGTCAAGTATAATGAACTCCTTAAATAAGAAAAAAACTAGCTGATTGATATCTATAGATGCCGATCTTTTTCGCCGTGTCTAAATTTTCTATGAGTGCATAAGTATTCGCGGTTTAGTCGTTATTGACGTTTACTTTCAAACGCATAGATATTTTTGGTCTACAGATGATTCGGTTAACAGGTTAATGGAACGTGGTTTAATTGTAAACGTTTCGAAACCGTACACACTCGATGTAACTGGTTAATTGCTGCACAGTTGTAAACACGAATCTTTGTTTCTGTCTCGACTGCCTTTTTAATACAACGATGCCAACAACCAATTCAAACAATTGGAAGGAACAGGCGCAAAACGTGGAGTTGTGCGATGTATCGATACCGTGTAGTACGATATTTTTCGATTTTTCAAATGGCAGTCGAACGATATTTTAACTTGGTTAATACAGCCTAACAACTAGACCGCGAACATTTATGCGAACGCGTATTTTTATAAACACAACTAAAGAAGCAGAGCATACGTGAAGATCTGTTTCAAAATTTGTTCTTGCACTTCTAAAGTCCAATCGAGGATCGCGCGAGTACGGATCGGTATAACTATTTTGTTTGTTGACATACATTTTTTAGATGCGAAATAGGAACGGGGCGACATGCTCACTGTAGTTCCGTTGAAATAGCACAATACCAGAAAGCATGGAATTGGATCAGTTTGAAGACGCGAATACGCGATAACGTAAAGAAAAAAACTTTAACGGCGAACGCTGTAAAATAGACGACATGGTTAGATGACCCATCGTGCGAGACCTTTCAGGTCAATCTCGTTCGGTGTCGCTTGTTAGTGAAATTACTTAGCCCGTAATCCGAGCATGCGGTATAAAAGAAGGGAGCAGAGAGAAGGACTGAGGTAGTAGCAGAAGAATGATCAATTGCGGAACTACTCGTATCGTTTCGACACTGTATTAACGATTCGATCACAGGAAAACAATGCAATACGATACGCTCGTCTTGAATTTTGCTATCCTCCATGTTAACTCAATATAGTGAATTAATTCATAAAGCGAGCGCTTCGGGTGATTCGCGATAAATTTGTCGACATCTCCTTTTCTTTCCTCGATTATATAGAAAAACGCTTCATAAACGTAACTGTATTTGGGTTTCTCTTCTGGCTAGGTATATGGCTTTTGGCTGGACGAAGAAAGATGGCGTCACAGATCGATAATCCGTATCCGGAAACTATCGATCCCACCAACAGAAGGTACGCATCGATTGACAATCGATCATAGTTTATCGTTTATTATGCAAGAGGCAAAAGAAGGGGTGAAGTACGTTTGTGGTAAAATAATGAAGTCATCGTATTATTTCTAGCAGTAGGTCTTGGAAATATGATAGTATCTTATTATCACTAAAGCAACTAAAAATCACTATTTTCTTTCTGAATAATCTGAATAATAAATGAAGATCTTGTTTGTTCTGTTATCTTTTCTTTCTCGTATCAAATCATCATTCAGACCGATTGAACTCTCACATTTTGTGCTTTATATCTACGTATAGGATCGCTCACGAATCGGCCGCCGTGCTTAATCCGATTTTAATGGTTTAAATAATAGCTTAAACAACCATTTATCAATGTGAAAAGACTTCAAAAGTACGTTCGTATTTCTTAAATAGCACTATACGTGTACATATAATATTTGTCTTATCATATTCTTAATCTGCAAAAGAAAACAGATTCCTGAACAATATTAAAAACAATAATAAATTTAACAGATACAAAATAACACTTTTTTTTATGTGAACTTTTTCAAGTCTCCTTTCACATCAACAAAAATTGTTTATTTAACGAACCACTGTTTAAGCTATTAGATCCAGCTTAAACTTCTTGACTCGTAGATTATAAATAAAAAATACATGGAAAACTTAAATCGATTTGACATGATACAAAAATACAAGAAAGAGATTCAATCAAGATTTTCATATACATATATAGAAAATAATAATTTTCTACCATAGTACCATGTTGCATTTGGTTAAACTTGTTATCAGCTGTAGCAATGTTCTTCTTCAATCTCCTTTTTCCATTCTCATTACTATTCGTCTCTTCAATCAATGGTGTTATCCTTTCAGAAAGACGGACGGATTTGCAAAATTGTTGGTACAATTTCTCTCAATCTACTGGAGATCGTTCGTGATCGTACTATGGCCACTGATTCTGTTTCCTATCGTTATGGTGGAGACTACCGAGGTTTGTCCCAAGATAGTTTTCCTTTACATTAGTTATACGATTGTTTTATCATTATTGTAACTTTCTCCTGTTTTTGCCTCACTGTTTTCTTCTCTTTAATCTTATAACTTGTTCCTGTGTGACTCTTTGTCATTCATTTTTTTTACTGCCATTCTGATTCTTAGTAATTCGAAGCTCTCATAATATCGTATACATCGCATATAAATATCTTTAGAATCGTTAGACCATAAACGTAGAAGTACATAACATAAGGATTCCGCACATATGTAGTTCATAACGCTATCTCTTTTCAATTTTCAGAAAGTGACGCTTTACAATCCTTTCAGAACGTTGATGATTCGTTTGTCCACTGATGCATTATCAAATCGAAATTGTGACGAACATCTAACGTTAAAACATATTGTAATACGTTGTCTTGTTAACGCTATCATTTGTATATTGAAAAAGAAAATAATAGCTCTCACAATTCCCAATTCGTATCTTTAGTTTTTGTGTAAACGGTATTCGATAATCTCCTTTTTACACTATCTTCTTTTCCATGTTTAGAGTCTTATTTTCTTCTACTGCTCTATTACTGTCTTTTACTCTTTTTCCTATCATTGTTGTATCATATCCCATTTTTCACTTCCTTTTCCTACTTCAATAAAAGTACTTTATGCGTCATTGGAAATGCAAAAATACCTGTTGTTACTATACTGACAAAGAGCAAATACATTTCAATGTATGTACATTCTTCAATTCAAAAAGATCTGACCGTTAAAGTGTTAATCTTTCTGTACTTTATCCCTTTCCATCTTCACTCTTTCTATTTTATATTTCCTATTTTCTACCTATTTCTTTCTAGTTTTCTCGTGTTCGTTCGTCCATTCGTGCATTCGTTGTCTCGCATTGTAATACGTAAAGAAATACGTGTCGATTGAACGCAGGTAATAGCGATGCGATGTCTATACGTGGTTGGTTTGATGGCAATGTTTTGGATGACCGAGGTGCTGCCCTTACCAATCACAGGTTTAATTCCTGTCGTTCTCTATCCACTGATGGGTATAATGAATACCGGCGATACTTGTATCTGCTATATGAACGATACCACGATGATGTTTATTGGTAGCATGGTGATTGCGATTGTTATTGAAAACTCTGGCCTGCATATGCGCATCGCGCTATTGATCATCAAAATGATCGGCTGCAGTCATCGAAGGTAATACAGGATGGCTATAAAGGCCAAAAAATATTTAATAGTCTTTCGCTTACTCATCGTCTTCTACTTCCTTATCGGTAAACTGCGGATGGAATTTCATTTTACATTCCACTTCTTTGATTCTATTAATCTGCTTATCATTCTTCGTATCACGTAACGACTCTGAATTTTCTAAATTTCTCTCAACGAAATTTATATCAAAGTGCTCGAAATGGCAATATACTACAATGGCTAATTCGTCATTTTCCTTTAGCTCTTGCAGATATTTTTTACGATTTTAAATTGTTTCGCACGATTATATAATTTTACATAATTCTGAATTCTACTATCTTGCACAATTACATAATTTTGAACGATCAACCATTCTCCTCGTTAACTCGATTATCACGTTTTATATGAAACCAACAGACAGAGTTCTAATACATATCTATGAACAGGAGTTTATGTTCATACCGTAAAATATGCATATTATGCAATCTACAGATTAACGCTGGGCTTGTTCTGTGTAACTATGTTTCTATCGATGTGGATTTCAAATACCGCTGCCACGACCATGATGTTACCCATTGTCGAAACTGTTCTATTAGAACTTGAAGCAGTAAGCAATTAAATATACTTAATCCACTGTCAGCAAGCATCTTCTACATTGAACTTTATCCTTTTTTCTTTGGATTTTCAGCAAGGCTTAGGTAACATGTTTATTCAAGAAGAAAACAGCTGTGGTGAAGAGGGAACGGAACCGTACGTAGTCGCAAACTTATCAATTGATAAGTTTCCTTGGTACAATAGAATCAATAAGACTAAATTAAATGATCGCATCAACTACGCTTTATCGAATATTTGTTGCTGTTACATATTCTTACTCGGATGGAGAACATTGTGTCGCAGTGTATACTATTGTTATTCACTGATTTTTAACAATTGTTTGCCTAAATAGTGATCGATAATAAAGATGAATGCAAAGACATTTCTGATACAAAAATTATATCTCTTCTGAAGAGGAAAAAATTAAAGTTCATTAATAATGAAAGTGTTTAATGCATTTAAACAAGAAAAAAGAAGAAAGACAGGGAGGAAAAGAATAAATGACAAAAAAACAACAAACTTCTTCGCTATTGATATTCAACGCTTTTTACTGTAACTTTTTTCTGTAACAATTGCAGGACGAAGAAACCGACTCATATCACGATGGTTTACTATCTCGTAACGTCATACGCTTCCAGTCTCGGAGGCATTGGCACGTTGGTTGGAACAGGCACCAACTTGACGTTAAAAGGATTCTTCGAAAAGTAAGCGCTTTCAAACCATCCATCGAATTGTCTATTCATCTGTCAATCGACCGTTCGTAAATTATGAAATGATTAAGTGTAATGAAAAAGAAAAAGAAACAATCGTTCGTTTATGTTGCAGACGATTCCCAAACAGTTCAGGTATTAGTCTAACATCTTGGATGCTATATTCTGTCCCACCGATGCTTCTAATGGGCTTCCTCACGTGGCTTTGGCTTCAAGTTATGTACATGGGAATGTTCAGACCACATAGCAAAGATGCACAAGCCACTGATATCGGTTCGCAAGGAGAGAAGGTCGCAGCGACCGTGATCGAGAAGAAATACAAAGAACTAGGCCCAATTACGTGGCACGAATCCGCTGTTGGTACCCTTTTCTTTACAGTTGTACTCCTGTGGTTCTTCAGAAACCCTGGATTCGTACGGGGTTGGCCAAGTTACCTTACCGATTTGTAGGTATCATTTTTTTATTCATTAATAATTATTGTCAGTCCTTCTATCTTTTCCTACCTCTTTTGCTTTTCCTTTCTTCTCATCTTCCTCTTCCTCGAATAAAAGCTTATCTTAACAAAATGTACTCAGCAAACGTAGTTCTTTGCAGAAACGTGAAAGACTCGACAACAGCCGCTTGCGTTACCATTCTCTTCTTCGTATTACCATCCAAACTTGATTTCCTTCGATCGTTTGATCCGGATCCGGTTAATCGTCCAACCAAACCATCGCCAAGCATGATTAGTTGGAAAATGATAAATCAGAAGATGCATTGGAGTTTGATCTTAGTCTTGGGTGGTGGATTCGCTATCTCGGCTGGAAGCACCAGTTCCAAGCTTTCCTCCATTTTAGGAAATGCCCTTATCGCTTTACAATCGATACATCCATTTGCAATATTAGTTATTGTATGTATGTTTGTGGAAACGGTAACAGAATTAACTTCTAATGTTGCCGTTGCAAACATTATTTTGCCGGTTCTGGCAGAGATGGTAAGGAATTTTAAACAATACCTAAATGATATTTTCTTTCTTCGCTCGCCAATTTATTTTCACATTTTTATTTAATATGCATTTACTTTTTACTATGTATTTACATACTGCTTCTTTCAGTGTGTCGCTTTACGAATACATCCATTATACTTGATGATGCCAGCCTCTCTATGTTGCTCTTTCTCGTTTCACTTGCCAGTAGGTACACCGCCAAATGCGATTGCTACTGCAGCAGGTCATATAAAAACTAGAGATATCGCTGTGGCTGGAATAGGACCTAGTTTTATAACACTTATCGTTACGACATTCGCATTTTCCACTTGGGGCACATACATCTTTAACCTGTCCGAATTCCCTGACTGGGCAACTTAATACTATATTTGAGCATTTTGTTATGACGTTTAATTCATTTTTACTCGCTTGTACAAATGTTAAATACGAGTAATCAGTATTTTCGAACTAACGTTATAAATAACATCACAAAATTATCGAATCTACTAAAACAACGAAGAACAATGCTCACATAATAGCCGATTGTCCGACTGAATGCGTCAACTGTTTAATTTTTGTAACCATAAATGACGAGAATTACAACGAGAAAATAAACATGAAACTCGATCAGATAAATAAACTAACTTACCATCTACGGCTGTATTATAACCTATAGTAACCGATACTTCACTCCCACTCATGTTGTAGTCACTTTCCTTCTTGTTATCAACACTTATCACTAAAAGAAGACAAATTTTACTTCCATACATGTACAAAATATTACTATTAAATAATATTGAGAAACTTAACCAACCAGAAGTAACATACAGCGTATATTTTCCTATACGAAAAGCAGAGTTTTCCTTACTCGTTTAGAGCAAACACATTTTTACGATAAATAACAAACACCGATATGATCGTACATTCACAACTGAACGGAGAACAAAATATATCGGCAATTAAATACCGGTCAATTAATAATAATTCGTTCTCTTTTTTACAAATTCATTGTACTTGCATTTACAATAGTTACTTTCATGAAAACCGACCATACGCCGTCAATGATATACTGTCTATGATTGATGTATATATGCGGGTATACATACACACTTACCCGTAATTGCGGTAGCGTAAAATTCTCTACGGAAATTTTACTGGCAGCATAGTTAGCAAAAGTAATGCGTTATATAGCGTAAAGTTAAAAAACCAAAGCTTCAAGCACTTGATAATCGAGGCAAAGATATTATTTATTGGAAACGTTTTGAATTAAATGAAACATAGTTATTATGTAAAAAATAAATACTACGAAATCAAATTTTTTTACAGAAATAAATAAAAATAATTTCACAAAATCGGCATTTAATTTCTAAAGTAGATTGCGTTAATAAAAAAGGTTTCTTATTGCTTAATATGATAAAGGATCATTTAACCAAATTATGAGAATAAAATTTAACTTAAATTAAACAATGACAACATTTTTTCATTTATTTATCATATATTTTATTAAATATCGCATTGCAATGGATATTTCATTAAAGATATAAGAAAAAATTCTATTATAAAAATAAATCTTTCTTATCTTTAACAAAATATTATCTATGCAATTGTGAGAAAAGATATATAGGACAAAAAACTTGTTGTACAATAAATTATACAATCAAAATTACATTATCTATATATTCCAGTCCTCTAATAACTGTGTACATTGAGTTTTTTTTTCAAAAATAATAATTTTGCTGAGTAAGAAGTCGTGCAAACTTTTCAAGACTTTAGTAGTTATCAGGATTTTTGGTGTTTCTTCTTCGTTCTTCATATAATTGTTACTATGGTTCCAAAATATGGGAAACTGACAATATTTCATAAAAGAGAAGAAAAACTGAGCAAAAACGGTAATCATTATAACTGGCAGCTTGACGTATAATACCAACAAATTTCTGTAAATATACAAAGTTCAATATTATTTTTTATAGTTATGAGTAAACTATAACTTTCTAATAAGAACTTATATTTCTTCTTCAATAAGCTTTTACCTACATTCCACTAAATCAAAATGTTTATTAATTATAATTATAGTTATACTAGGAAGTTATTTTCAAATTTCATATACATGTGAGTAGATATTTACCTCTGAATTAAATGCACAGATTTATTGTAAACTTAAGGGAAAGTCATAAATTGTGAGCAATTGTCCAAGTTAAAAATTCATCATCTTTTATTTTGTTATCTATCTTGCCTTACTTCCAATCATTTAACCATTTTAATGAAAATTATGTAATACCTACCAAATAAATAGATATTGTACAAATTATGAAAATTGTAAACAATTATACCGGGATGATATATATTTTTAAAAAATTATAATTTTTTATATGAATTTTTGTTCACTTGTTTTCAATGATCTATACATCTTTCTATAATTATTCTTTTTAATTTCTTGCAATAATCACATTTTTTGTATTTTGTTAATAAAATACATTTACTATGACACCAGCGGTTCAATATGTTTTCACACAAATCGTTTTGTCGAAGTAAATTTGAATCTATCGAACCCAGTCCTTCACAAATATGCATTTTCTCGAACTTTGTCATTGCATCTACTAACATTCTTGTATTAATAATTTTTAAATTAAACTGCTGTATATTTTCATTATTAATTTCTTTTTCATGTACAAAGTAACGCACGGTTCCATCAGAGCAATTCAGGATTATGTATTTTTCTAGCACTTGAACATCAACGTTATTTTTTATTTCTGTAATCGTATGTGTAAATAATAAATATCTTGTAAATCTTTTAACTTTTTCAGAAACACCCCAACCTTTTGGTACTTTCATTTTAGCATTATCGATAGCTAAAAGAGAGATTCATATAGCATTCAACTTGTAAAAATACCTTTCAAAATTTGAGTTAGCACAAATAAAAGAAGCAAAAAAGCTTACCAACTTCACTAGCATATTCTATAGAAACATTTGAAGAATCAGTTAATCCATTTGTGTTTGCAATAGAAGATCTGTTGTCACAATTGGCAGATAACAAGAGCTAATCTGTAAATAAAAAACAACGATAATAAAATACAGCTCTGTTATGCATTTTTTTACTTTTATGATATGATAATTGTAAATGACATATTCTATTTGATATGAGTAAATTTTATAGTTACAATTTATGATATGTAAAAGAATATACAAGAGTTTAAGTAAGATATACGCTAGAATTACATTTTAATGTATAAATAATTTTGCTAGATATGTATCAAATACATCTCTCAGTCTCTCTCAATCCCAACCTCTATCTTACCTGTGCAAGCATTATCAACTGTCTTTGAAAAATTATTTAATGCATAATTATGTTCTATGAAATGTCCATCATTAGAATTTATAATTAGAATTAAGCTGTCCTTATCGTGTGTGAATTCATCATTCACATATTTTTCATCAACTGTAAAAACAAATGAGGACTTAATATTAATAAATATTAGTTATCATAGTTCATTATCACGTTTTATAATTTAATATATTATTTAAATGAGTTATTATTAACAAATTTGTATTATTACCTAATATTTCTGAGTCATCCGAGCTACTGATTTTCATTAAATCAGTATCGCTAATACTTACTACAACTTCATTACTAACTGTAAAAAAACATATACGCATAAAATATTATGAAATAGTATAAGATAATAGTATAAATTACTCCTATAATTATTTACCTTTGGGACATAGTCCTTCTCCAAGAGCATTTATACTTGAACTCGGAGGTAATTTATGTTCTTTTTCTTCAATAATTGAAGATACATTTAAATTACTGAAAATTGTTGGAACTGCGTCCTTTTGTAAATAAGGTCGGCGCATTATCTTTAACATCAATTAGCAATATAATATTTTAACTGTTGCTCAGTAATTAAATAAAGAACTTTCTATATATACATTCAACATTTCGTATTTATTACAATAACAATATAAATTATACATAAAATAATACCAATTACCTCAGAAATTATGTTGTCACAATAATCTCTTTGAACGAACTTTTTTGTTATATATTCGTTATATATCTCTACTAGCCTCTCTTTTCTCTCCACACTTCTTGCACGACACTGATAACTGATGAGTGAAATAACGAATGCGAATTCGCACGCTTGGTTCTTTTTTGCGCTTCAAGCTTTTTTGCGTTCGCAACTGATTGAGCGAAGATCGAAGTAGAATGACTAGAGCAGTGAGGCGCGTGACCAAAATAGAAAATTTGAAAATGACAAACTGACTAGATGTGTGTAAAATTTCCCCAAAAAAGTAAAAAATGTTCTATAATTTAATCCTCACAGGTGGTTGTTAAACCGATAACACCACTATGCGGCCAATACGAGAATTTTAATCTTAAAATTCTCAACACCCTCTACAACGCGAAACACACACGAAATTATATGTATATACATATGTATAAACAAAAAGGAAATAAGAGTGCTCACCATAAAGATACAATAAAGATAGTCATATATTTTTTTCTTTTTTGCGTGGAGGAAACCTTCATAGGCACCTCACGTCCTCCAGAGAGAGAACACGGGATAGTGCCGGATTCCTACCGGCTAAAACCTCCACGATGATCGTCCCTAGCGCGTACGGGAGAGATCCTGCAACCGCGAAAGCATGATGACTTCGTTCCTCTAACGGCGCGGTGTACGGTCATAGCACACCCCAACCGGGTGGCTTGGCGGCGGCCTGAACTCGTCCTCTCGAGGAAACGTGTCCGTGACCTCGATCTCGCCCTCCGTCTACAACCCTCTCAAGATGGGAGCCCCGCTCCCTTTCTCGTTCGGCCACCTCCTTTCGGAGCATCACGTTCTCGCAGAAGGAGGTAACCGCCGTCCAAGTCATATATTACCATATATCTAAGTAGATGCGATATGAGAATAGGAAGATACGCAGAGATTCCTCTTGTCGCTATCTAATCAGCATGCACACTTATATATATATTATCGCTCACTTATATATTTACTGTACGAATCGTGTCATGTGTTATTAGTTATTAGACAAGGACATAAAGAGTCTATATCCAGCGTTCTTTTTCCATTTCTATATCACTTTCTCAATTCGCTCACGCATTCTATCTCTATACAGCTCGCACTCATATCCACGATATATGATCTCGACATTCGCTAGGGAAAACTGTTCGAAAATTGTGTCGTGAAAAATCAATAGAGTCCTCGTTCTTGCGAAACATACAGAGAGGAGTAGAGTGTCTCGGTCTCTATCTAAGCATTCATAGCATGTCACGCATGCGCAGAATAGAACCCTCTTTGTCTTCCATGTTGATTTTTCACGACTCAATTTTTGGTCAATTTTTATGCTTTCGATATATGAGTATCAAGAGTATGAGTATCTATTGTACATTCATATATGTATATGTATGTCTATGGCTGTTGGCTACAGATTAAAATTAAAAGGCTTGCTTTTATAAAATGAAAGTCTATAATAAGAAGACTGCATTCAAATTTCATTATGGTTTATTGAATCATATTTCTTTTTTATTATCTTCCTAG
This sequence comes from Bombus waltoni, assembly GCA_014737395.1. Taxonomy (NCBI): domain Eukaryota; kingdom Metazoa; phylum Arthropoda; class Insecta; order Hymenoptera; family Apidae; genus Bombus; species Bombus waltoni. The sequence continues at coordinate 1,388,577 of JACXII010000060.1, read as the reverse complement.
TATTTATATTTATTTTGATATGAACGAATAGATATGCAAGTTTGTGTAATATAAAGCTGTGAAAATACAATATATGAAATATACTTATATCAAAACCGCAAACAGATATACGTCAACACATAAATATGTTTACTGATGTTCTGTTTAGAAATTCTGATTGTATTGACGTTTATGAATACATTGAATAGATAAGATAGGCAGAATAACACGTAAGTAACATTAATTTCTTTTTTTTTATATAAATATATATTTTTCATCTTTAGGAATATTTGTTCTTTTGAACGTTTAAAAAACAAATTACATTATGCAATATTGTCTGAGAATGGTAGTGCGTAACAGGGGTTAGGTATTGTCCAGAAAGAATTGTTGGAAGGTGAGGTTAGAATTCGTAGTTCAGAGAGCAACTGTGTAAAATTTGGTCTGTTCTCACACTCTGTAGCCCAACAAGAATTCATTAATTTGTAAATGTTTGAAGGAACATTGTCTGGTTGCTCTAAACGACCGTTCTCGTGAACAATATAACGAAATAGGCGATCATCTTGTACATTTGCATAAGGAAACGCACCTAATGTACTAATTTCCCAAAGTACCACTCCGTAAGACCATACATCACTTTTTGAAGAAAAGGCTAAATTATGCAAAGCTTCTGGAGACATCCATCTAATTGGAAGATGACGTGTCTTTTTCTCAATATTTTTTATCACGTATGTACTATTGCGAGAAAGCCCAAAGTCGGAAATCTAGATATTGTTATTAGCTGTTGTTAAAATTGTATGCATAACAAGGAAATTAAGAATGTTATAAAATTTAGATTAAATACCTTAGCAGTGAAATCTGCGCTAAGAAGAATATTTCTTGCTGCAAGATCTCTATGAGTAATTCCTTTAGCTTCCAAGTGCTCCATACCCATAGCAATTTCTGTTGCAAATTTTAAAAATCGACATCCTTTTATTCTACCAATCCAATTTTCTTTTCTATATTCTGTTTCTTCTTTATAATTGTCAGTAATATTCATATATTGCTTAGATTTGTAACTATTTATTGTGTTCCGTATCATAGAAGACATAGAATACAAAGCTGAAAATTAAGATTATATCAAACATTTTCAAGGTCTTGAAGGTATAATAAGCCAATGAACTACTTACTTTTTGAAACATCAATTTCTTCTCTACAATTATTGCTAATATTTGTATATTGTCCAGGTTTATAATTATTTGTTTCATTCTCTATAACAGAATACATAGTATCATACAAAACAATTAAATTAAGATAATTATTATATATTAAGTTTTTTAAGATTATTATTATATATTAAGCTTATTAATTGTAAGTGAAGTTATAACAAGCTAATAATACTTGATGGAAAAACTGAAATTTTTCTCACTTCTTTGATCATGCAAGTAAGTTAATAGATCTCCACCTTGCATATATTCAAGCAGGATACATGTTGGTTGTGTAGATTTAATGCAGTAACCTATGAGGCTTACTAAATGAGGATGATATCCAGCCATTCTCATTATTTCAATTTCTTTTATAAATTCCTGCTGGGTTTCAGAATTGTTGGATATATCTATTTGTTGAGACATTTTTACAGCAACTGAAGTATTGTTTTTATCATCTAAGTGACCAAGATATACTTTTCCAAACTGTCCAGTACCCAATTCACGTATTAATTTTACACTTTTGAATGGCACTTTCAAATTATCTGTCCCTTCTATATATCCCTCCTATGAAAATTATTTTAACTAATAACAGAAGAGTTGTATCTTGTGGACATAAAATTATCTTTCTACCTCTGATTCGTATTTAATATACAAAATGTTGATCTTCTGTAGTATTGCTTTTGTCCATTTACATTTACTTTCAGAAATTGTGCATATTCCAGACTTATTGCTGTTACGTACCATAAAGAAATTATAGTTACGATACAATAAGAAACTTACAGTTCCAAATAGAATACAACTGGTTAGTATTCCAATTAGTATAAACCACTAAAAAACAATACTTGAAAGATATAAACGAAGAAAAACATAAATTAATGTTTTCTTATACAGTGACTCCCATTAATATTCAGGCACTCTTTAAAATAGAATAACTTTTTAAAAATTGGACCAAATAACTTAAGAGTTTTTGACAAAATATAGGGAATAGTTTACTAGTTGATAATAGGTTACTAGTTGCAATTAGCTGGAATCACAAACAAAAAGGTAAAGATTACTTTTTATAACTTCTTTATCTAGGACCATAATGAAAATTTAAGTAACACATTTTGAAGGTTTATGTCGGTTATATACATGCTAAAAATAGAACTTCTTCACGACTTTCAGCTTGAAATCTGAAAATCCAAGTCCAATTTTAAAAAAAGTTATTCTCTTTGGAATATTAAAAAGAAGCAATTGTATATATTATTTTGAGTAGTTCAATTTTGAATAGTGACTTACTATATTGCGATTTGCTGATGATATGAAATGTATAATAATATCTCCCTGTAGTCCAGAGCATCCATGATGATTAACAGCATTAACTGCTATTTTATAACCATCTTTCATTTCTATATACTGATTGTTGACTTTTAAATCCCATGAAAATATAGTTTTATCTACAGGTACTTGTACTAATTTTGTCATATTATAAACAGGAAGTCCTTTCTTTGATACAAAAATTGGTACACCAATACTACAAAATACATGTTTAGACAAATCTAAGCATATTAATTATATATCAAGTTTTGTCATATATGTACCTAATTGTATAATACTGAATATTGGATGTGTTAGAAGTTGTGCTCCAAGTTACAACAATTTCATTTTCTTTTTGAGAAATATTTACTTTTGGAATCGGCAGTGTTGTTTTGGCACTAACACAACTGCATACACGATCTATGCATTCAGGGACTGTATAAAGAACCTGTAAAATTTATGTAACCTTCTTGTTAGTTTTGCATAAATAACATATATCTATTATATATTTTTGTATGATGTGTAAATAACTTACTTCAGGTATATTTACTATATATTTTGACCTTGGATTTGCCAGGACTTGTACCTTATAAGAACAATTGGGTTGTATATACAGATCTGTTATATCAAATAAATCGTTATATTCAGGAAGCACTACATTATGTTTTGTGTTGCCTTTCAATATAAAGAAAAGTGATCCTTCTGGACATTCTGTGATACTTGTTCTCTTCCTTATTGGTATCCCTGTGACTATAACACTATCACATGAAAGTATGAAAGTTGATATTAAAAATTAATAACGAAATAACAAAGTCAATCTTTTATATTCATTGGTAAATGTTTACCTATATGAGGAAGGCTGCCTGGCGCTGTCTGGTGGTACCCAAGATATATTCAATCTTAAATGTTTATATGCATTTTGCTTTCCTACATATTTCGGATCTTGTAAAACTGTCACACTCAAGTTTCGCACAGTACCAACAAATTCATTCGTATCTCCCGCATAGTTTCCATTACATAAATAAAATGAAACAAGCGTACTGTATATTAACAACGATTGAATTCGTACTGACATTTCATTTTCGAATGAATTTGATCACGAGTAATTAAATTATTACACTATACATAATCGTGAAATCAAATACCAGATGATATATTATAAAAGTTATCTTTTTTTACAAAATGGACATAGTATTACCATTACCATTAAACAATTTATCTGACAATCTCTCTTGTAGTAAGGAGTACATACAATTTTCAAGTATACGATAAAACGATAAGCTTCATGATAAAATTAAAGATATAGCTATACGTGCGTATTAAAAGTTTGGATGATTTAAAATGTATATATTTTAAAAGAGTACCGAAATCTCTGAAAGTACATCAAGTATATCCAGACAAGAAATAAAAGATAAATATAGATAACGTCGATATTTGGTATATAATCTTCTTTATTTTTATTTTCTTTTTCATTTATTGCCTAGTATATAAATGTTCAGAATAATTTTAAAAACCAATGGATGTATGTACAAATTGGAATGATGTTTATTATCTATGACAAATTCAATAAATCGATAAAAATCAAGAAAATTGGATAAGTGATAAATGAAAAGTAACAAATATAAATCCATGATCTATAGATATTTATTAGAAAACGGATTAATTTTTTATTTGAACATTGCAGAAAACATGGCCTCGGCTGCTATATCACCGACGGAAGACGACGAATTAACATTACCGCGTGCATCGATCAACAAGATGATCAAAGAAATTTTACCACATGTACGCGTAGCAAACGAATCCCGGGAATTGATATTAAATTGTTGCACGGAATTTATTCATTTACTTTCTTCCGAGGCGAATGAAATTTGTAATCAACAACAGAAGAAAACCATTAACGCTGAACATATTCTTCAAGCACTTGAAAAACTTGGATTTGGAGATTATAGCGCAGAAGCTGAGGCGGTTCTACGAGATTGCAAGGCTGTCGCTGCTAAACGAAGACGTCAGAGCACTAGATTAGAAAATTTGGGAATTCCGGAAGAAGAACTCCTTAGACAACAACAAGAATTGTTTGCAAAAGCAAGAGAAGAACAAGCGGTTGCTGAACAACAACAATGGCAACAATTACAAGCAGTTGCACAAATGGCCTCAATGCAACAGACCGATAGTGAACAAGAAGATTACTCGTAAACGAAGCTTACTTTATTCGATCTGTCGATGTCGAAATAGATTGGCAGCGAATAAGAGGCAATTATTAATTAGTGTAGCAAATTTGGGATAATTACAATAATGTATATTACTTAAATCTTTCTTTGATTTATTCAACTTTTACATATTATTATTTATACATAACTTGGAAAAAGGTAGGACATCATTGTGTTCCTACTTCTGTAATTATGTTACAAATCTAAATAAATAACAAAAAAAAATGATGACTGTTTTACATAAAAAATGGATCAATTGTGTTGAACGATCTACTATTGCAATTTTCGTCTCATATAGTTCTACGTACATTGTTTCATGCGCAACTCATTCACCGAATATGTACCGTACTTAGAGATTATGGCATTAATCTTCCATATTCGGAGGAAAGGTGACTTTTTTTAATTGCTTCCATCACTCTTGAAACATAATGGTACCTAAGTAATTTAATTATAAAATGATTATTATAAAATGTAATGAGGATGAATTACTTTTATTTCTCATATTTACCAATCTTTTTCTGTTAAGGTAGATGGTGTCATTGGATTTCTGGTAACACCATGTATCTTTGTTTTTAACTTTTCTAGTAGTTTTTTCCTGTTTTGGTGTATTGTAACTTCTTCTAAAATTAAAAAGTAAAAATCTAATTAACACAAATTTTAAAATGGTTGCGATTATTGAGTAACGTCAAACACTGTACCTTCGTTTACAACACGAGGTATAAAAAATAAATTTAAACCTGCCTCCATAGAATGATTACTCATATCCAAACCACTATGGGTTTGTAATCTAGAACTGGAGAATAATTTGCTATAAAATTCCTGCAAGTGCATACATGGTTAAACTTTATCGTAACATGTCCAAGTTACCAGTAACTTATTATACTTTTATCAAAATATGTATGTATATACACTGGCTCACGAAAGTATTCGAACGCTTATATATGCAAACTTGAATGGCCGAAATAATGAACATTAAAGTAATTTTCTTAGACAAGTAGATGTCAATAGGAAGATGGAAGTCTTAAGATTATGTCAGTAAAATTTGAAAAGGATTCAACAAGGTAGGTAGGAGTTATAATACATTTATTAGAAACACGCATTGTTACTCACAAAAGTATTTGAACGCTACATATATTATTAAATTATTTAATATTAATATTTTGTTGGATCACCTTTAGCAGCAAGAATGTGTCTCAATCAACGTTCTGTACTGTAAACCAATGATTTTGTAAAACTACACTCAACGGAGTTCCATATTTCTATAATTTTATCTTTCAATACTTGCTTTCAGGTTATCTAAAATTTATTTAATCTTTTTCCGATTTCAGCCCATAAATTTTCAATCGGATTTATGTCTGGACTTTGTGGTGGAGTAATTAACATGTGTGGTGCGTTATATACGATACATTTTTTCACAATTCTAGCAGTATGCTTAGGATCATTGTCTTGTTGGAAGTGGAAATCTTTCAATAATCCTAATTTACAGGCACTTTCTTTAAGCTTATTTTTTAAAATATTTAAATATTTATATTTATCAAGTATTCCATCAATAAATATCAAATTTCCTGTGACATTGGCGGTTATGCACCCCCACACCATTACCAGATCCACCTCCGTGTTTCACTGTTTGATGTAAATGTCAAATTTCCAATTCCGTATTTGGTTTCCTCCACACATAATTTTGACCATCTGAGCCATAAATGTTAAACTTTGACTCGTCCGAAAAGATGACTTTATCCCAAAAAGAATTATCTTTATTAATATAGGTTTTTGCAAAAGGCAATCTTTTTTATGATTTACCGCTTTAATATATGGCTTCCTTCGCGGTACTCTGCCATGAAAATTATTGTTTCGTAAGATTCGTCGACATAATTTTGGTTGAACTTCTTTATGAAACATATCAGCTACCATACTTGCGAGTTGAGGAGATGTAGTAGGACTATTTTTTAATTCGCGGATGATAACTTTCTCCTCTCTTCCAGTCAATTTCTTTGATCGACCTGATCAAGCTTTGTTTGCACGTGTTCCTTAATTCTTTGACTTTTTTATGATATAATGTATTATGAACTTACTGCTGTTCACAAGTCGGGCAATCTCGTATGATTTGCCGTCCTCATGTATCGGAATATTATTTCTCTTTCATACTTTTACGTTACTGTTATTGAAATGATATCCTAACATCAAGTGAACGTACCAACATTTTCATTTAGCAATGATGTTTATATTCGGTGCAAAGGAAAATGAAAAACTATCAACAGTATTACAGCGTTTGAATACTTGAATGTTTCTAATAAATGTATCATAACTCCTGTCTATATTATTGAATCATTTTCAAATTTTACTGATGTAATCTTGAGACTTTCCCGCCACTATAGATACTAAATTGTTTTAACAAATTAGTTTAGTACACCTCATTTCATTAATTGAAATTTGAAAGTGTAAGCGTTCGAATACTTACGTGAGCCACTGTACATGTATATTACTTTCACATTTTCTATATTAGGAGGCATGAAATCTCGTAATTCAGCTTTATTGTGTAAGAATATAATATGAGGATAGTATTCAACATAATCTTGATCTATATTGCTGGTCGAGGATGGTTTTAACATTTCTGCAGTTTGTAAAAACCTACAAATTACATTATAATTTGCAACTATTTGTGGTACAGTAGAAATATTTCTATATTTACCTAACTAAGTTCGGATCAACAAACCAATCTTGTACAAATATGATAACGTGACAAACTGAAAAGAGAAATGCTGCAAATTGTAAAGATTGCAACTCTAAATTAGTTTCTGTATTTATAAAATCTGTCGTAGACTTTTTTTGATCATAACATGTAGAGTAATCTATAGTAGATCCTGAGAGTATGGGTTGTGTATCCAGATATATTACTCGATTTTTTGTTACAAAAAGGTCAATACCAATAGTGCAATTTAAACCACTTTCGTGATGCATTGTATCCTGAATTGGAAATATGCTAGACCTACATTAATAAAATGTACATTATAAGAGCAAGAAAAAGGAAAAGAAAGAAGCAAATGTTTGTAAGGAAATTACATAATTGTACAGTTAAAGTTTCTAAATGATACTAACGTAACATTAGATGTCAGAAAGGACATTATAGTAGATTTTCCAACACCTTGAGCCCCTAAGCATCCTACAACTAAAAAATCCTGTTGATCATATAGGAATTCAAGGGGGCCCTCACAGAGTTGCATATTTTCATCCATAAATTTTACACAATTTATCATCTCAGGACATGTTGATGGTACGGTACGAATCGCTAAAGAAAACATATTTATTAAGTTTATTATTGTATTAAAAATCCAGATTTAAAGTTTACAAGAGAATAAAGAACATACGATCCTGTATCTTTGATAAAACATTGGATGATGCATCACCCTGTTTCCTGCAATTTCATAAAATATTTAATAACAAATTAAAAATTTAAACATAGCTTTACATATATTTTTAAACAAGGGACTATTTGTACTTGTTACCACCATTGCGTTGATTTGGCGACACAGCTCTGTTCTCGCCTTCTCTTGTTTTCAATATGAATGTTGGACGGTCTATAACTTTAATCGTGCCTCTGCTATCACCATCTTTTGTTTCTAAATCTTTTGTTGCAATCGGCAACATTTTCTGTATATTCATTGCTTCCAAATACTATTTTATTATCGTATCATTAAAATTAAAAACTATATTTATAAAGTACATGCTTTTCAATTAATTACTTACGCAAAAATTATTTTCAAATTAAATTTACATGTTCTTAGCGTGAACAAAATTGATATAGGTTATACAGTTTTCTAACACGCAGATTGAAAATAGTAAATATTTAGTTATATATAATTATAAACAAATGAAATTCATTTGCTGTCTTGTTAATATCTGTTATGATACTTTTCCATATAATAATGTGAGTTGCCACCTATTCGTTACAATATGCACGCATTGCCGCTGCTTCGTTTTCGCAAATATGATAGTTTTTATCTCTACAAATTAACATTTTGATTTTTATTCATTTTATATAAATAGAAAATTAAAATCTGTTATGATTCCAAATAACAATGGAAGATAATATTAATTGTACTCAAAATCCATCAAATCGTTTTTATATGTCAGAAATATTTAAAGTCTGGATGTTCGAATGGCTTTAAAATAAGAGTATTTGAAAGGATATTTTGTTTATCAGATAACAATTTTTATGTGATAAACATAAAATAAATAATATGATAAGATACAGTGATCGTTTAAAACATTTCGTTCTAAAAACATCGACAGACTTTCTTCGTCTAGTAAATGTTACTAAATAAAATTTTAAGACTAGACAATAAAATATACGTACATATGCAATGGTACTGTCTGATATCGCAAGTAATACAATCTTGTCGTAATCTGCGAGACGTTATAAAAGTACTTACTTAGTTGTGTGCAATTTCAGATAGGCACGAGTAAATGTATTTAAATGTTTACAAGTGTATTGGGAGTACTCGTGTGGATAATGCGAACAAAAGTAATAAGAGATCGGACGTGATGAAAATTTGATTTTTAATTCTTCTAACTGAAGATAAATGAAAGATATTTGTTTAGAACGTGGCGGATATTTTTTTATTATGGCTAACAGTCTAGCAAAAGTCTTCGCCACTGAAGATTTTAATCCCGAAAAATGTAGGTAAACATGTACAATCAAATTTTGGATTTGAAAAATATATGTAAAATATGGCATAACATTTGTCTATTTCACAGTTGTGAAAGAACTTAGCGCTCAATGTGTTGGAGCAGACGAATTAAGGCAACAAAGAGCTAAAATTCAAGATTTAGCAAATAATACTTCTGCACAATTAAAGCGTAATGTTTACCAAAATTATATGCAGTTTATAGAAACTGCTAAGGAAATTTCACATTTGGAAAGTGAAATGTATCAGTTGTCTCAACTACTCAGTGAACAACGTTCGTTATTAAGTACATTAGGATCCACTAGGACTACTGGTGTTACTTTTGAAGATTTGTCTGAATCCCAGTTAGAAGATGTTAACGGCTCCACTGCCAAAGAAGAAGAACATAAACAAAAATTGATACAATTACTTGAAAATGTAGAAGGTGCTATGGTAAGTTATGGAGATATCATTTGTAGATTTGCAGCTTTATAATAATGATTTCTTGGTTTGATTTAATAGAGTTTAGCAGAAACACCTGGTCGCATATGTTTACATGAAGGTTCTTTGCTGGAATTAGATCCATTGGAAGGAACACCACTAAAAAGAGTTCATGCATATTTATTTAATGATATTTTAATGATTGCTTCTTGGTTAGCAAATGGTAATAGGAGAGGACCACCAAAATATAAGATGCAAGCTGTTTATAATCTTGAAAGTTTGGCAATTGTTAATGTTAGGGATCTTGGAACGGTTAAATTGGCATTCAAACTTTTGGCATTTTCCGATACAAGAGTATTCCAGTGTGCGACTGCAACAAGTAAAGTTAGTGTATTATAAAGAAAATATTTATAAAAATCATGAGAGCAAACTTTAAATTGGCATTTATTTTATAGAAAGAATGGTTAGACAAATGCGAACAAGCAAAGAGAATGAAGTTGATTGAAGATAATCCAAATGAAGCAATTGAAAACGATAAACGATCAAAAGAAGAAAAAACGGTACCTTCTAGATCTATGTCACTCGATTCTAATACCCTCGGTATGTACAATAATTTGGTAAAGTTCGTATAATTAAATTAGACGAAACTAGATTAAATTGGATTAAATTTTTCAGTTGTTCTTTTATAGGTGTAGATGATGAAGATACGGAATATCATGAACCTCCACCAGAATGGATGTTAGAAGTGGCAGAAGATTTGGATTCTTGTATAGCGCAACGTCACTTCGAGGAAGCTTATAGTCTTTTAGAGAAAGCCAAAGACTATTTAAAAGATGCACAAATGACACCACTTCTGTTTGAAATTCAATTAAAAGTAAATGATAGAGGGAGATCACTGGTCGATGTTTTAACAAAAGAACTTGAATTAAGCGCAGAAGCAAAATCATTGCAAGGTGGAGGTTTGAGAAGTGCGCGGCGCGTGGTAAAATTATTGATACAATTAAACAGAAGTGCTCAGGCCTGCCAGCTATATCTGCGGCTATGTAGTGCTGTGCTAAAAGCACGTTTAAAACGAGTTAAAGGTGAGGGAGCTACCACACCCTACGTAAAGCAGCTTAGCGCAATTGCTTTTAGTAATATCGTTGAGATTACAAAAGAATTCTTAAAAATTTTTCCCCAATCAACAAATTGTACGTCTGGTAAGTTGAAAATATTACAAATGGATAATATTATATATGGATAATATATAAATCAAATTGTCGTTTCTTCTAATTTCTCCAATTTTGTGTGTATAATTTAGGTCTGGTTGTTTGGTGTAGTCAAGAAGTAAAACACTTAACAACACATTTAACTAAACAGCTTTTTATTCCACAAGTGTCTTTAAACACGTTAGTAGAATGTATAGTTTGTGTTCGAAGTCACTGCGATCAGGTATGACATCCCTCAACATTGATACTATCTTTATATATACTATTATAATATTACAGAATATAATTTTATACTATGTATTCGATTTCCAGCTAACACAGTTAGGGATGGATTTTCGTTATCAATTAGATGGTCAGCTCAGAACCCCGTTAGCAAAAGCTATACAAGATACAGGCGAGAAGTATGTTGAGATCGTAAAAAAGCATATAGCTGAAGATATGTGGCGGCCGACTAATTTGGAAACTTGCAAAAATGTTAAAAAATTGCTATCGGAATTCGATGTCCTTGGAATAACCGTTCCACAATCTTATTTAAAAAATGACTATTGGATAGCATTGACTAATAATACTTTAACTTTTTCAAGAATTTATGTAAGTCTATTAGAAGATTGCCTTAGCGTCGCTACACCAGAATTAATGGCTATAATAGACACGGTTTTAATATCGGTGATGCGAACTCAAGTACAACACATAATAGTGTCGCTTACGAACCCTAAATTAAAACAGGAGGTAATCGATCTTCTTTCTTTTATTTATATATATATATATATGTATATATATATCGTTCGTTTGTCACTATATCTAACATTTGAATGTTTTTTCAATGTATCTTTAGAAACAATTGGTACATAATAATGCGTCGTATATTCGAGATGTCGTAATCATGCGAGGACTAGAATTATACAAATCGACGACAAATCAAATTTTTAAGAAATTGTTGGCTCTAAAGGAACAAATCGTATTCGATACGTCATCTCCGACTAAACCAAAATCTATTCCTAAAACCGCAATACCTAAATATTCTGCCACAGAATATATTTAATTATGAAGCAAAATATAAGTGTACACATAGAAGTGTAGAATATAATTTACAAAGAAAATAATAGACAGTGTATGTGCTATCTGTATTATATTGTACATATAAGTTAATTTGAATTTTTTAGTAAATACGTGTATCGGATTTCAATATTTTTCCTTATTTCTATCGCAGGTACATAAAATAATACTTCATACATAAAATAAGCAAAATTATTTGAGTTATAATTAGAAATTGATTTCCTGTTACATAATTAATATAAAACAGTTACAGGTCATAAATTTAACGAATATTAAACATATTATGCAGTTTCATTTGGATTTTTGTCTATATTTTTATCTACATTCTCTGGCTTCTTAACAGTCATTCCCAATTTTCTTCTCTTAGCTCGAATATCTGCTAATGCTTGCTCTATACTTCTTTGATCTTTCTTATTTTCACTGGGAACTGAAATAAACATTCCAATTAACGAGAAAACATTTGAGTAGACGTACAACAAATGATTACCTACCACAGCCATAACTACTATTAGCTTCTGTTTTTCTAGCTGCTTCTAGTGCAGCTTCCTTCCCAATTAAATGTTGATACTTATCCTTATAATCACTATTTGGTACAAAATTGTCTTTTTGTTTTCGAGGTTTAGCATCTTCTTCTTGCTTTTCTTTGGCTTGTTTTTCTCTCTCCTTTGCTAATGCTTTTGCTATTTCTTCATTCCATTCTTCTCCTTTACGTAATGCATTTAACTGATCTTCAGATGGTGGATGTTCCCTCTTAAAAATAACGATATGACGATCGACATCTTCTTGACCAAATGCATATGCCCATATGTTTGCCACTTCAGCAACGTCATGTCTAAAATATGATAAAAGGTATTAAGGTATTATTGTATTAATAATTTGAATAATTATCGTTCTTTTATATACATTATACTCCTATAAATTTTATCCATTGGGGGAAATTTGTATTCTTTCGCATTGTCATCTTGAAGAAATTTATTAATTTTGCCTTCTACCTGAACCAACAAAAAAGAAACGGTACTGCACCCGTAATAACCTCATTTAATAAAACAATCGGGATATTGATGGAAAATTTATACCTTCTCTCGAAAAAGCTTTAATTTCTCAGCTTCTACTTTTTTATTCTTCTGATACTCCTCTCTTTGCCCTACATAGTAAAAGTAATTTTATAAATAATGAGTTAACATAACTTAGGTTATAACATAGGACACTTATAACATAGGTTAACTTTTAACTAACTTCTCATCAACGCCTTTTGTCGATCACTAATCGGAGGAGGTTTATCCATTGACTTTAAGATAGATCCCAAGAAATCCATGATCTTATTTACAATAAACTGGACAAGTTTGCACGCGCGAGACGAGAGAATTTCGGGATATTAAGTTCTTTGTTATCGCGTTTAACTTCGTGAAGAGCACGACGCACAACGACGCAACGATACATCGCAAACCCACCATATTTCAACCAATCACAATTGATTTCATAGAAATATGTTGATTTATTGGCCTGATGTTGATAAAAAAGAATAAATACAAGATAGCTGCGAATCATTTAATGAACTTTATTAAATACAAATAATCCAAAAAATCAATTAAATACAAGGTGACCCAGCTAAATAGGGTCACTTAAATATCTGCCTTATTTAATGTTGTATGAAAAAACTTCTCAAAACAATGTTACTCTATTTCAAGGACTATATTATTGCAACGGTGGAAATCATTTTTTTTCTTGTTCACCTCTTTTTTCTTTTACAAGATCTCAATATTTTTTTAAATAGACTTATTTTTATAGACTTTAAATATACTTATTTTTCGATCTACTTGTATCCACCACTGCAAAGAAAGTAGCAGGTGCTAAATCGGCAAGTGCTATGAACTTTGCCTGCAGCAAAACCTATATTTGCAAAATCTAAAAAAAATGTTCAAAATAATGTGAAAAAAATACAGAAAGATGGAAAACCAGCTGTGTCACTTCAGAAGACACTTAAAATCCAGGAAAAGGTTAATATACATAATTTTAATACAAAAATTTTGATTCACACATATAATATGATTTATCTGAATCTGCATTTATTTGTAAATATTAAAAGGTGTTCATGGATCAAGATTAGGTAGAGTAAAAACATCTGTATATTTCTATCGGCCAAAAACATTCAAGCCACCAAGAAACCCCAAATATGCGAGAAAATCTGTCCCAAACAGAAACTGGTAAGCATTAAATACTGGTGTTATTTTTATGTATCTACTTATTTACATACATTTAATTATTCATATTCTATAATATGCATTATTCATATAAATGTGTAAAATCAATTCTAGATAAAAAAATACCTAAAATGATTATATTTTTTTCAGTATGGATGCATTTAATATTATAAAATTTTCACTAACCACCAAAGCTGCCATAAGAAAGGTTGAAGACAGCAACACATTAATTTTTACTGCATATACTTGTGCGAATAAATATTACATCAAAGCTTCCATCAAGAAACTGTAGACATTGATGTGGCTAAAGTTAATACTTTAATTGGGCCAGATGGTAAAAAGAAAGCATATGTATGCTTAACTCGTGATTATGATGCATTTGATGTTGCTAATAAGATTGGGATGATATAAATATATCTATATGTTATTGATATGGAAGGAGAAGTGTATATAAATGTATTTATATGTAATTAGTATGGAAGGAGAAATGTATCTGTGCTAATAAAGCATGTTGTTGTAAAAAATCTCGTTATTGTATTTTTTTAGAAATTTTATTCAATAAATTCCTTTTATCGATTAAATGACGAAGGTAAGGCATTTTTGAGATTCCAAGCTTTAATTTAATTTCTTTTCAGCTGAAATAAACGCTTACAAAATCAAGAAATTAGTATTTTTCGTGGACTATGCAATACTTAGTTACTACCACTATTTCGCCGCTAGATAATTATGTATAGTGTTCGTATGCCCATCATAGGCTGACATATATACATACATATATATGTGCATTGTTCATCGATTGACCAGATTTTCAAAAGTCAAAAAACACGCTTAAGTTCTCTTTCTGTTCCTCTGTCGAAAATACTAAATAAACATTTAGGAAAACAGAATATATTTGTGATTAGCTTATGCATTTATGATTTAACTGACTTTATCAGTTAAGCATACATAAATGTACATAATATACAAACATATACAAAATATTGATAGTAAAGTATTCATTCTATTTTGTGGTTGAAATGATAAAATTAATTTCTGTTTAAGTTTTATTTATAAGTTTTATATCGTTTAAGCACGAAGAATGAATTGCACATTATAGTTTAGGTTAGATAATGCTTTTCTGTGTTGAATAATATCAAAATCGTAACTTCCTGATTTAGAAATTCCCTTATGGGCTGAGATTAAAACGATATTACTTATTTACTATACTTCGACACGAAGAACAAGTCAATACGAAGTTCCGAAATTTTGTTATATATATACCTATAATATATGTGTACTTAAATGGTACTCGTAGTAGTCATTTAAGCAAACTATGCGTAGAATTAGGAAAAACCTGTATCGTAAATAAACACCAAATGTTTATAAATCACATATCATTTGAATGCCAGGAATATTAAAAGAATAATTCGTGGATGAGAAGGGAATCTTAAGGGTGCAACGGAAGTGCCAGGGAACCGGGGGATTAGTTTCCTTAGTCTGCCGCGAGTCTTCGCTGGTAGTGGATGTATTTTCGATGGTTCCGTGAAAATTAAGGTATTTTCAAATGAATTTTAATTAATGTAGTTTCGTGTACTTAATATTTTGCAATAAACATTTATTGAAAATGTTTAGTATCACTAATAATTACTTCTATATCGTATATTCTTTATTTGGATAGTTATAAGATAATTTATTCATATCTTAATTACATATTACTCCTTATTTGAAATCTTTCAAAGTATGCCTTTGATATTATTTCTACGTACTTTAACATAATAAAATAGTAATTTTAAATTAATTTTACTAGCAATTACACTTTTAATAATTTATGTATTTAGGTAGTTGTATGATAGTTCTATTATTAATTAGTTAGCTAAGAATTTGAAATTTGTTAAAATATTATTGATCATCATTATTACATGTTTTATATTATAATATTATAAGATAGTAGCACAACTATTGACTAATTTATTAATTAACTAACAATTTACGATTATAGTTGAAGTATTGGATATCATTATTATGTATTTGGACAATGTTTAAAGGTAATTTTGGTTTAATTCTAAATACTAACAATTTATTTTGATTGATTATTGAGTAACTGTTCCTTCAGCGTTAATCAATGATTTACATTCAATTAAATTTTTACAATTATCTGCGATATGTTACTCAGAAATTATTTGGAAGTTTTATTAAATACTAAAAAAAAAATTGATATTTTTGTATTGATTACAGAAAAATCATCAGAATACCGTTGCAACATGTAACAACAATCTCCTGACAAACGATTATACATTATATAATGGAATTATTTATTGTAAATTTTTGTATAAAATATGCTCGGAAGAAGCTTAAATAAAGCAAACCAAAATAGCAGAAATAATTAAGAACACATGAGTTCGAGTGATAGAAAAATCGAGTAGAAAAATGTCAGAAAAAAGTAAACTTCAATTCCTCAATGTCTTTCTACTCTTTCGTTTTCTTAAAAAAAGACAAAAACTTTTATTACGTAACATATAACCTCCAATTTATGACGATACGACTATAAAATTTGATAAAGTAAAATGTTTATGTTATTAAAATCGATTGAATAATGATGAAAAGAATAACAAATTTACAGCAGACTATCCTCCTATTGTATAAGGCAGAAGATGGTAAATTAAAAAAGATAACATCAAATAGAGGTGGTGCGTTTGCTTGTGAAAACTGTAGCGCGTGGTAAACTCAATGAACTGGGTAAACTCGTTGTCTGAGGTAAGCGCCGATGATTTCCCGCGAAGATGATATCAAGAGCACTCGGTTAGTCGATCGGTTAGTCGTCGAACTTGAGAATGTCTAAGCGAGAGCGATCGATCGGTTCTAGTATGCAGAAGACGAGGACTTCAGAGCATCAGGGGTTCTGTTGATGGATCTGTTCTGACATGGGTAGAAAGGAGAGGATTCGCAAATAGCTCAACTCGCGATCTCTTTGACGTTGCTCGGCGGTAGGTTGAGCAAGGAGAATTGGCCCAGTATAGCTAATCAAACTGGCTCCGATCGGCGATAGAAATAAAATGGCAACCACGGATACTTTCACGATATCCATAGCCATTTGGAGTTCCTCAGATTCTTCTCCGTTCCGCAAGTGTTCGTACGCCATCGGTCCCAAAGCTGCCTTAAAATTCGAGGAATCGATGAATCTCGCTTTCACGCAATCGACATTACATAACCTAAACTCGAAGTATAAGCGAAGTCAAGGAGATTCTATATGTATATGTACTTTATATATATATATGTATATATAAAGTATTATATAAATAATACTTTTTTGTTTCGTAAGGCTACCTGCTTGTAACTATTAGACCATCGATCGTTGTCTCTTATTGTTTGGAAAATCGATAATTGGTTTATTAATTCGATAATTGGTTTAATTCACTGATTATTCGTTAATTCAATGTTATTTGGCTAACTTAAAAAAATCCGAGATATTTAAATGTATAGAATAGGACATACCTCGTCTATTTCGATGACCTTGAAATATGTTGTCAAAGTCAATTCTAGCAATAAGAGAGTAAATACCTTTTTCCTACGCTATAATCGCTGCTGCCAATAATAATAATAATAATAACAATAATAATAATAACAATACTAATAATAATAATAATGATAATAATATTACGAAATATATAAACTAAATACTATAGACATATAAACAGAAACTGTTTTAATGGCTCTAGCCAAAGTTATAGCGAAAGAACTAGCGTAGTCAGGGCTGCGTAATTTTCTCTTACTACATGATGAAGAACGCATACCTGTATGGTACCCTTCGGTAGCCAACAAACCACTACGAACAATCGTTCTGCCCACGTCAACGGAGTATGCCAGGTCGCCAAACAAGTGGCGGCACTTCTTCCCTGTGTTCGTCATATATAACGAAGAAGACGAATATAACAAGAAAGAAACGAGTTGAAATTAATTTGCAATTTTTGACAATACATATATACAGTGACTCTCGAAAATATTTCAACATTTATCGTAGAAAACTTTCATGTATATATACAAGATATTTTCCAGTGTTTATGATATAACCGAGAAGGGAAGTGGTTCTACATGAAAACAACAAATCGAAAATATAAGATAAATTGTTTTCATTAGAGGCTTTGTTTTTGAGAAAACCGACCTTGAAAATTCGTTTGACATATATGAATTTAACTAGCTATCGACTACTAGGTATGAGTAAACAATCAGCAGGCGATTGATTGTTCTATGAACATGCGAAAATGTGTAAAAAATGTGGAATAAAATTTACCCATTCAAGGCCCCATTCTCAAGAAAATAAAGTTTGAACATATTTAGTTGAAAATTTACCATCAATCCGATCAGAATGCATGATACATGAAGTCCGAATCTGGATGCAGACCAATTCACGAATTCAATGTCAGCGCCAATGATTCCGACCAAAATCGGTTGAACCAGCTGCCAAAGTATATGCGTCACTCGTCGAAAGGACGTCGTCTAAATTCATACGAACCTGTTTACATACGGCCAGTCACAAAGTCTACGTACATATTTACTAACAGTTATAACCAATATGACTAAAAGTTACAATATAAAAATTAGTAGATTAGTTTCATTGATTCTGATTACGAATAACCGTTATAAATAATCAAAATGTTTTTAGTTACCGATAACCGTTATCGATGAAAGAATTTTCCTTTGCTTACCGATAACTCCGATTATAGACGAGAGAATTTCTTTTTTGGTTGTCTATAACCATTATGCACGAGAGAACTGTTGTTGTTGTTGTTGTCGATAACAATTATTCGTGACAGAATTCTTTTTTGCTTACCGATAAACATTCTTTACTACGGAATTTTTTTCTTTGTTACTGCTAACCATTACTGGTGACGGTACATTTTTTTTTGCTTACCAAAAACCATTATGGGTTAATACTTTCTTATAGAGAGTGTCGAAATAGATCTATTAATCTATATAAGTATATCCAAAAGAAATTTCATCTACCATATCATCTACATATACCCCTCTAAATAGTATAACTTTGTTGACCTTTATAGTTTTTCCACACGACCATTAATAAAAGATATTTAGATGTTCCTATTTAAATGCATCTCACCCTGTATAACAAACACCTCTTTGGTGACATTCATCTAGGTCTAGATAGTACTGATCATTATTAGAGTAATGTTAAAATCAAAATTAACCAATAATGTTATTAACTAATAAAGTTACCAATAATGGTATCTTCTACGAATAATGGTTATTGGTAACCAGAAATGTTCGATCTTTTCGCAGGGAGACGCGTTCGCAGTATAACGCGTTAACGAGAGTCGTAAATTCTCGTCTCGATACGATAATCGACGCCATGAATCAGCCTATCCCCTATTTCGGTTAAGTTAATAGGAGTGGTTTGAATGATTGTAACACTGAGTGAACGGTTTAAATATAACTTTTATTTCCAACAACTTTTGAAGAATATAAGTGTCTGCGAGTGGTGCGATGAGTTGTTCGCAAGTAGTGTTTTGACCGAAGATTTATTAGCAAGCTAAGGTGTTTTCTGATCGAAGAGTTAATAGCAAGAGATTTTCTGTGACAATAATGTCTAGAAGGAAAACTAGTGCTGAGTGCTGGCCGCCCCCCACCAACGGTCGTTCGCGGGTGGAAGTGGCCTTCGAACATCGTACATAAATACATGAGAAAACTCGCTTTTCTCATGTTTGACCGTAATAAGCAATAACCTCAAGAAACGTCTCGGTTTGAAGGATGTATCGTGGCAATTAAGGACCTCGACAGTAAAGGAAAAAATGCAAAATCTTATAACGACAATTAACGGTTCCTTGGAATTATTACGAGTCCGAGTAAGTATATGCTGCTGTCCGAAGGATGGACGAGAACACGTGGTTGGGTCGCGGGACGTAACAAGAAAATAGTTCTGTCATCGATGATGGTTATCGGTAACAAGAAACATTTTGATCCTCTATCACGGTTATTTGTAACCAGAATGTTTAAAAATGATCTTTTCTTAATCATTTAGATTTTTGAAGAATTTGCTTGAGAATTTAGCGATCACTGTCTTGTATTTAGACAAAAATTACTTTTTTGTCAATGACATTTCTCACGAAAATTTCGAGAATAACTGTAATTTTTGGTTTCTGAACAAACTAAATACCTACCTTACTCTACTTATGAGTTATGAGGAAGCGAGTATGTCTGAAAAGAAGACGAAACACTTACGTCGAAAGAAACGGTCAAAATTCTCCAACCAACCATGCTGACGAACGACATGACTAAACTGGCGAGGTATCCTCCACCGGAGATGGTCATTTTAGCAGTTGCTGTTGCGCACATCAAAGAGCCAAGCACCAAACAGATTATTCGATACCAGTTGGCGTTTTTCTAATTCGTTGAACACCGATAGAGGAAACAGGGAGAGGGCAAGGAAAGTGAAAGAAGGGATGCTCACGTGGCTACGATGAGGGATAAATACGAAGCAGATACCCAGAAAAGTTCCCGCCATAATGCCCAATATCGAATCGCGAATACCGATGGATAATATGTAATACCACCACTTGCTTCTATTCTCGTCTGAAAAACGATTATAATTATCGATCATTTATTGCGGACAAAAATTCGCCTCCATAACAGATATGAACGTTAAAATTAATCAAAATGGTGATCAAAAGACACGAAAAATATATGTACGTAAAGAAGAAGAGAATTTCATTGCGTATACCGAATTGATGATTGTTATGGTCACACATAAGGGAATATTACAGTCTAACGTTCCTTCGAATGTTACAAAGATAATTCTCAAACGCGATCATACCGTTGGCGAAGACGATTGAGTAGCAAATCGCGAACAGGGAGATAATGTGCACAACGTCGATACAGGAAGCAGTGCAAAGAATCGTAGCGAGCCCATGGTCTTCGCCATAACCATGTTCAGCCAAAGTCAGGATAGAGTTCATGGTTAACGCTGGCGACATACAGCCGAGTATTGTTCTTTGCACCAATATGAGTTGATAATAAAAACGAAAAGTAATCAGTAATCTAAAAGTAAACGAGCGACGAGGCGCGAAGAGGAAAAAAAAAGGCATATTCGCAGCAGAGCCATATTTGGTAAAATATAACATGCTTTGTAATATTGTATTTCAATTAGGAGGGATTCTGTGCAATGAGAAAACAGTTCCACTTTCCAGTAACTTGTGTAAACCAATAAAAAAAACCAACTCAAAATCACTTTGCATATCCGAGCATGCTAAAAATTCACAGTGAAGTAATTTAGTTTGTGACAAGATTTTATTTAATTCTGTTGTGACATGCATATACGATTCTTACTATGTGCATGTCGCGATAAGGTAATTAAAAATATCTGATGAAAATCTATGAAAATTGATTGTTCTATATGTGCGAGTCGTTACTATACACATAGCAAAACACACACCGTTAACTGTCCATTTTCTGTTTAATAGAAATAGGATATGAAAATTGGCGATGTATAAATATATCGTATTTTGTAAAACGTGGCTTTGCCAGGTATCTGCCAAAAAAAAAGAAAAAGATATTGTTTTAGACTGCTCACCCAGCCATAAAGGACCAGTCCCAGTGATACGACAGAATGTATCTGCAGCATATCGAGAGAACGAGCACTTCGATCGAGCAAGGAACGATAGCCAGTATCATTATGAAAATCGTGTGTTTTCCCAGACTGGTGGTCGACAGCTGAAGTCCAGCGCGTATCATGATAAAGACTAGGCAAAATGTTCTAATCTTAGATGTTGTCACTACACCGAGTTCCTCGTGAATATTGTAAAGCCCAGAATTGCGAACTATTAGACCGGCGACTAGCATGCCGAACACTGGTGGAATTCTTAAATAAGGAATTGATGACAAGCACCAGCCGAGCCAGGCCGAGAATAACGCAAGGATGTATAATCCAAAACCGTCGTTTGTCGGTAACATCGTGTCGCCCAATATAAAATAAAAAACCGCCCAACCCATCCACGCTATGGATACGATAGTCATTAAATGGAATAATTTTGCCCAGGTGACAAATTTGTATCCGAAACACTGTGAAATAGGCTTCGTTACGATTGTGTTCCGTATCACAGAAGGAAATATGGTTATTCGATGACAGCACGTGATATTCTCGTAGTCGTCTTGTAGCTCATTATCCATTTTTTTATAATCTTCGTTTCTATTTTCTTCAAATTTTCATCCTTTAGTTTACTGATATTATCGTACTCTTTCTAGCTTCGATCGACCGAATCCCGATTCAGTCTATTAACATAGGAACTGATTATTCTTTCCACGTATAGTAATCGTGACACTGTGACACCGACGTTAACCTTTTCTTCGATTGTTTTCTTCCGCTTTGAACGGTACTGATCGATACTTACTTGCATCGAATGTCGATAACCATAGTCGATTTGTGCTTCCTAAGATTCGTTCTCCATCACAAGTTTGAACTAATATTATTAATGATATTTCATAAATTACAAACTACAGATTATTATTAGTATCAATACAGTTTACTTACAGTAATATCTCTGTATTTCTTAGAAAGAAAGTGATTTGATTTTGATCGATTGTGTGCTGATTTTTATTGGTTTACTCAAATTGCCAGAAAATGGTGCTGCCCCCTTGTTGTAGAATTATAAAAAAAGTTTATAACCTTTAATATGTTATTTGTAAATTCATTAATGTTTGTAGTTAGTAAACTATTGTACAGGAGAACTCTGTCGATCGAAAAATCGACTAGCAATGAAATTCGATCGCGAAAAACGATAGGTGCATCGGCACTTTCTTTTTTCGTCAGTTTAGTTCGATAAGAAGGACGCGTTCTTTTGGCTTTTCTTGCAAAATCTTCCTCGGCTTTTGTTGGTCGGTCCCACTTGGCCCCCCTCCTCTTTCCTTTTGTCCCACTTACCTCGACCTGAGTTCACGTCTGAGTTGCCACACGAGTTCCATCTTTCTTTTCTTCCTTTTGCCTTCCAAAATATACCGCCAATTGTGCAATTGTAACGTCCAGAAAGATCTCCCTGACGCCACCCAAGAGCTAAACATCTGCTGATTTCCACGCCACCCGAGAGCGAGGTATCTGCTGACTTGCCGATAACACTTAGGTATGCGATACGCTATCGATGGGAACAAAACAGCAAGCGAACTCCCACCCATAAAGTATGCGAACCATAATAAAGTATAAAAACTCCAATCCTTTAGTTAAAAGCTCAGTCTATATTCTACAACCTATTTGTCAACTAATAAAGTGAACGAACGTGTTATTGTTAATTCGCCTGTTTTCTCTTGCTTTTTCTATCTCGTCAATTATTACGTGACATAATCGTCGCGTCTCAAATTTTTCCTTAAAAGCTCGTGCAGCATACACATTCAGTGATGTACGTAATTGTGTGTCAAATTATTTATTATTTTAACTTATCATGTGTGGACGTTAAAACTTACCTCACCACTCACTACGACAAAAACAAATTCAATATCCACGAAATCTAAACTAACAAACATGCTATAAATTCGTATAAATAATATATATAATTCGTAGTAATTGTTGAAGTAGTTATCACTTAAAATATATAATTTATATATAATTAATAGAATAAAAATATATAATTTAAAAATAAATTAATTTGAAGGGCCACACAAACTGATAGCCTTCTTGGAACACGCCTTGTGTAGATGGGGTACAGCGGGGTATAGACAGGCCAGATTAGAGACAATATAAATACCGATAAGCCTATGACTTCGGGGCTCTGTTAGGAAGTAACACTGCCAGCGTGCGGATCTGGATCTGTATTCATACTTATCCTTACACTTCTGTGTTCAAATATACTTTCTATACTTCTATATATACATATATATATATACATACATACATACATACATACATATATATATGTATGTATGTATATATAACCTCAACAGGTTATGGGCCCAGAGCTGTAAATTGTAAAGTAGCAACGCGAAGTGAATAAAGTAGTAAAGTGTTGTGCAAAGTAAAGTGAGTGAGAGTGTTAAAAAAAATAAAAAATAAAACAAAATGAAATCAGCGAGTGTGAAGATCGAGAAGTTACGTTGCGAAGAAAACTGGCTCCAGTGGTGCTTTGTTATGCGTATACCTTTGGAGGAAGATAACGACATGATCGACGTGTGTGAAGGGAATCTGCGTCATCCAGGTAGCAGTGCGGAGGAAGAAACTGCCCGTAAAAGGTTTTTGAAGGCAGATCAGAGAGCGAGAAAATTGATTGTGACCTCAGTAGAAAGGAAACCGTTGAATCTTCTTTTAAGTTGCACAACAGCACATGAAATGTGGAAGAAGTTAAATACAATATATGATATAATAACCGAAAGGACTAGATGGAAGAAAAACGATCAAGAAACATCGGTGACGCAGGCAACGAAGGGCAACAATTATAAAAGAGAGTAGCAGAATCAGACAAGCAAACGTGAGTACGAGAAACAAGGACCAAGCTGCTTTAACTGTGGAAAGGTTGGCCATCCAACGAACGATTGCTTTAGATGCATTATATGCAAAAGGAAAGGCCACGCCAGTAAGAATTGCTTCAAAAATAATAAAAGGAACAACAGCAGAGACACCCAGCAGTCCAGAAATCAAAATCAAGATCACAGCGAAGTTGGTCTACCAGGAAGCACTTCAACGATGCAAACGGTAAGCCATGATATTTAGATAATCGACTCGGGAGCTGCGTATCACATGACTGGACGACAAGAATGGTTCAGCGTCCTCGAAAAATTCGACAAAACGGTAAAGATTGAGATCGGCGATAATACGTTTATGGATGCGTGCGGCAAAGGAAAAATCGAGCTAGAGACCTTTGTGGACGGTAAATGGGTAGCACGTACAATGAACGATGTCTTATACGTACCAGGTATGAAAAGAAATTTATTTTCCATTAGATCTGTCGCAAAGAGGGGCATCGATTTCAGTATTTTAAAGGAAGGGAAAGAATATGTGTTTTTACGAAATCAGAAAGTAATAATAAGAGGTTCTGTCTTCAGAAATTTATATAAGGTCGATATGCGAGTTATTATGCCGTCAGTTTGAAATCTTGGCAATAGAGCGGAGTCAAACGCGGACACACTACAGTTGTGGCACGGACGGCTTTGTCATAAAAATATCAGACACGCTAGGGAATTTTGAAAGAATTCGAATATAAAAGTTGTAGAGGATAGTAACTTTTTCTGTGAAGGTTGCGCGTACGGGAGACATCATAAATCGAGTTTTCACGAGACAATCAAGCGTGCGACTAAACCTCGCGAAATTATTTATACGAGTGTATGTGGACCTATGGAAGTCGAGTCATTAGGCAAGAAATTTTATTTTCTTACGTTTAAAGACGATTTTTCAAAATTCACGAAGATCTACTTCTTACGACATAAGTCAAAAGTAATCGAAAAACTAAAAGCTTTTTGTCTAGAAGTCGAAAATCAATTCAACAGTAAAATCAAAGAAATTTATAGTGATGGAGGGAAAGAATTCGAAAATAAAGAGGTTGAAGGATTTCTAGGAAGCCAGGGAATTAAACATACGATTAACGTCCCATACACTCGTGTACAAAACGACGTCGCAGAAAGAGAAAATAAAACAATTGTAGAGGCGGGCCGGTCGATGCTCTATATTCGAAGACAAATCTACCGTTGTTTGTATGGGCCGAAGCCATGAACACCGCGCAGTGTATGTCGTTAACAAGGCCGGGCCGACGAGACAGGACAATAAAACGCCGTATGAACTGTGGTACGGGAAACCGCCAGATTTAGAAAAGTTTTGGGTCTTTGGTGCTGAGTGCTTTGCACACACACCTGCGGAAAAGAGAAGAAAACTTGATAAAAAGGCAAGAAAAGGATATTTGGTAGGTTATCTAGATAACGGACGAGGGTATCGAGTGTACGTGCCGGACGTAAGAAATGTAATATCGAGCCGCGATGTAATGTTTAAGCCCGAACTAGAGTCGGCGAAATTTGTTAATTTAAGTTTGCCGAAAATTGTCGAGCGCGAAGATGTGTGCGCAGAGCGATAGAGCATGTACGTATGAAAGTGCAGAGAGTGAACATGAAACTCCTCTCGTGTAGCTGGCGAGAATGTGAGACGATTGAGAGATAGAAGTAAGGTGAAACGAACAGATTTTTATGGTAGCCCGGTAATTGCCAGTAATAGCCCAGTGAGATGAAATGAAATCGCACCATGAAAATAAGACGTGGATTCTTGTAGAAAAACCAAAAAATCAGAAGATGCTTAGTAATAGGTGGGTTTTAACTGTAAAGCTAAATCCGGACAATTCGGAACGATACAAACCGCGACTTGTGATAAAAAGGTGTTTGCAGAAAGGAGGCATAGATTATAAGGAAACCTATAGTCCCGTTGCTCGGTTTGACACAGTTAGATTAATGTTCAGTATTGCTGCGAAAAATAATTTACACCTTGGACAGTTTGACATTTAAAACGCATTTTTATATGAAAATCTGAAAGAAGACATCTGTATGAAACAACCTAAGGGTTTTGATGATGGTACGAATCGCGTTTGTAAATTGTTAAAAAACCTACAGTGGGTCACAAAATTATTCGCTCACTCGCTAATGTGGCAAAGATGAACGAAATAATCAGGCAACGCAAGGTACTTTTAAATTTTTTATTTGGATATACATAGTTCAAAGTTTAACTTAATAGAACAGTAAAAAAAATTGCGAAATTTTCATTTATAATTACAGAAAAATGAATTTTAAGAAATCTTTATGTTNCGTAAAGATTTCTTAAAATTCATTTTTCTGTAATTATAAATGAAAATTTCGCAATTTTTTTTTACTATTCTATCAAATTAAACTTTGAACTATGTATATCCAAATAAAAAATTTAAAAATACCTTGCGTTGCCTGATTATTTCGTTCATCTTTGCCACATTAGCGAGTGAGCGAATAATTTTGTGACCCACTGTATATGGCTTAAAGCAGTCTCCAAGATGTTAGACGGAACAAAATTTATTTCAAATTAAAAATTTTATCAGAATAACGCAGATCCTTGTTTTTATATTTATACAGAAGATGACAAATTAATGTTGATGACTATATACGTAGACGATGGACTGGTAGCAGCTTCGGACGAATGAATCCCTAGTCGATAAATTTTTCAATAACTTAAATAAAGAAGGTAACATAGGCAATAATGATTGTAACGCACCGTACAGAGAAGGAAACTTAATGTTTTTACAAACTATAAGTAGGCCAGATATTAGTTTTGCAGTAAATATAGCGTCGAGACATGTAGAGAATCCAAACAAGTATCAGTGGCAATTAGTCAAACTAACTTTGCGCTACATAAAAGGGACCGCAGACATGTGAGACTCTTATATAGGAAAGTGGCTAGTCTCGAAATCTTCAGCGATGCTGACTATGTAGGCGACAAAGAAACAAGAAAGTCGACGTCGGGCGTTGTATGTAAGTATGCGAATGCGGCCATCACATGGCAATGTAAGCGACAACAATGTATAGCTCTATCTACGACAGAAGCTGAGTATGTCAGCGCAGCCTCAGGAGCGAAAGAAATCACGTGGCTGAAGAAAATATTTCTTGAATGTAAGATAGAGAACTTTAAGTATATGCTATGTGTAGACAATACTAGCGCCGTGAAATTAATTAAGAATTCAGAATTACATCGAAGAAGCAAGCATATTGAAGTAAAATATCATTTCTTGCGAGATTTGTACAATAGAGGCGAAATTGATGTAACGTATGTGACAAGCGAAGAGCAACTGGCAGATATATGTACAAAGACGTTGCCGAAAGCAAGATTTAATTATTTAAGACAAAAGTTAACTTTGAAAAATAAGAAAGATATCAAGGAAAATTGTAAAGATGTAGAGTTTTAGGGAGGGTATTGAAGTGGTCACCGCTTCTAGGAAAACTCTGCATCTGATCTGTTTAGTTTTCCCAGTCACCGAAGCCATTGAGAGTGTTTAGAAATAAATCAATTTGAATGACCACCCAAACTCATAGCCATCTTGGAACACGCCTTGTGCAGATGGTGTACAGCAGGGTATAGACAGGTCAAATTAGGGACAATGCAAATAACGATAGGCCCATGGCTTCGGAGATCTGTTAGAAAGTAACACTGCCAGCGTGCGGATATGGACCAGCTCAAACTGTACTCGTACTTACACTTCTGTATTTAAATATACTTTCTTTTTTACAGTTTATCCACGTGTTCCTCAATTCACATATATATATATGTAATTGAAGAATAAACTTCCTAGTAATCTTTCAGTAAATACAATTTTTAAATGTCGAAACTGTCTCCTTATCGTTGCATTAATAAGAATTAATTTGTAATTGTTACAGATTACAACGCATATTCTTTAAAGAAACCGCAGGAAACAATTCTTCGTTGACATCGCGCAGCTCTGAAAGAATAACTTATGTAAGGGTAATTTTATTTATGCAAAAATATATTCAATTAATTACAGTTGCTCGAGAAAGTACTCGTGTAGAACGTTTGTAGAAACCTTCTATAAAGATGAAACGTGTATCTTGCAATTTGTACATACATACAATTTTTCATATTGTTTTTTAAATTTTACCAATGTAGGCACTATAGTCGATCCTTATTAAAACGCCAATGACATTTCAAAACGTTTCATATAACGTACACAGTATATTCATAAAAATTCCCTATCAGATGTTCAATTCACTTTCATGAGCCACCGTTTACATTTCAATACTCGAAACGTATAAACTTAAGCCCCCCGATGATTTTGTAACCGCGCTATATGTACAGTTTCCAACTATAATACGGTACAACGAACGGGACGAATCCCCCATTTCCTCGTTTCTACTGCTTCCTTTCCCTGTCTTTCGTCCGCAGTTATACGTATCAAAGCGGCTTTAATTATCGTTCGGATAATTTTTAATACGATTTCGGCGAAAAGTCGCGAATCATTCGAGCATGTACTTTCCCCCAGGTCTTTGACCCGAGCTAACCACTTAAATCACCGGTATTGGATTTGTGTCTGGCTGGGAAAATAGCACTCTTGGAAAATGAATATCTATTTTGGTTGTTGAAACGACGCAGTCGTTCGTACCAATAGGTAGTCGGACGTCAAGTGGATTTCAGGTTATTGAACCTGCTCATTGATCCTTTTCCGTACACCGACGCGCGTTTGCCATCGAGTTACCGCGAGCAGCGCCTACCACCAACACCTTTAACCCCGGATGCGATTTCGCCGACATCGGCATGACACCAGCACGGCACACCTCGTCTCTCACCCTTTCCATACTTTATCCCTTCTTTCGATCTTGCACCGATTCGATTCGCATGAAAATTTAACCAAACGCCGCGAATATCCCATCCAGCAACGATCAATGACACTTAACGATCGATGATTATCGACGATCAAGAATTCCGAGCTTCTTTGCTTCCGTCTTTGATCCTACAATACTACATATCTGCTGAATCGCGAACTCTCGATACGCACTCGTGCACACAGTTCTATGTATATCAATGTATTTTCTATCAGAAGTATTAAGGCGTTTGGAAAAAGTTAAGCAATTTTGGATAATCGAAAAATGGAAATATTTCTTGTTCTTCGTATTTACATATCTATTTATTGTATCGAGACTTGGACCTGTAAAATTTTGTATTTATTTCTTCCATCTATATTTACCGATGTTGGCCTATCATTCTTCTGAGAAAGCACTTTTGTTGAAAATGGCACTTACAGCCTTTGTCATATCATTCTGTATTCTACAATTCCATGTAAGATTGGCAGGAATGTTAGCATAGGTATTAATATATAGATAGACGCAACAGAAGGGAAAGAGAGATTTGTGTACGTTATTCTTGCACGATTTACATACACACATATATTTGCTAGCTAGTTCTCGACAAACTGTCGCAATGCGCCGCGCCACTCGATTCACCGTGTATTCGCATCGCGAGACGGCCATCAAATAATGACAGAGCGCAAACATCGACACGCTAATGGTTAAGCTATTTTATACGATCATCTACTTTTCGTTAATTATACATTCACAGTCGTTATGTGAGTCCACGTTTTCGCCAATCCTTTTTTCCCCTCCGATTTCTGCGTGGAAGATCGAGGGTCGTAATAATTATCCTTAAGACAAAGTCTTATGCCGCGTTTCCACTGAAGCAACAATGAGCAACTTTTCGTTGCCTGTCGTTGCTGCATGTTCGAAACACGTATCTACCCAACAAATACGTATCAACTCGCAGAAACATTGCGTCCACACCGAAGTTGCTGAAGTAGATATTTATTCCTAGGAACAAAAACACATTGAAGCAACATTTATTTCTGTCGCCATGTGCTGCCGTGTTTTTTAAATTTCTATTTGATTTTTATTTCATTTCATTCTGTTTTATTTCTCCTTGCTTTCTTTCGTTTCAAACGGAAATAGGCAAGAAGCTGCAACTTTTGTTGCTGAATAGAATTACCACATAGAAACGTAAGGAAAAATGGAGGAACATCGAACAACAATCGGAACAACATTTTGGAAACATGGAATATCAACAGGAAGTTCGTCGTTGTTGCTTCAGTAAGGACGTAGCTTCACGATCTCGTGGAACGTACATGGGACGTTTGCTAGTCTTGGTATCGCTTTACATATCGCGTCTCTCGCGTTCCATGTTCGTCCATTTGCTCGTCCATCCCTTACTGTGCATCAGTGTGCGTCGGCGCGCGTCTGTTTGTCCGTTCGTCTCTATCCCATCCCTCTCTTCCTTTGTCTGTCCGTTAACGAAAGATCCTCTTTGTGCGCTTCAACTAGTTACCGGTACAACGTGCTTCGGCGAACATTGTTTCTCATTTTGCTAACGACATACCTATGCTTCCCTGACATTTTACGTCCGCGAAGATTCGATCTTTGCGCCTCTGTGTTTTCAAACACGCAGAGTAGAGAGAGAGAGAGAGAGAGAGAGAACCCGATTCGTCTTTGTTTCGAACGATCTGTGCTCGCCTTAAAAAAGTTTGCAACTTTTTCGAACCGATCCTCGCCAACGTTTCGCCATCGGTGTTCGTTCGCTAATGCTTTTCCACTCGTCGACTACGTCTCAACGACGACGAGCATTCGCTTAGTTTATTAGCGACGATTTTAATCTCTTGACAAAAGAGAGGATAACGAGGAGGGAGTAGAGCAGAAACCAAAGAAAGAGACCAAGTTAGAAAGCAGAGAACCAGGCGAAAGAGGCTTTTCTTCTTTTGATGCTCCTACTTAGCGTACACGGGTCCGTGTTTCGTGCCGTACGCGTGGAAAGAGTACCCTCGAAACTGGCCGTAACGACCAGTAACCCCATCCTAAACGAAGCCTTAAAGAGGGAAGGGCAGGGTAACCGTGTAACAAGAGGCTGTGCAAAGGGGTTGAAGAGTCGCGAAACCATGGAGGGGAAGCACGAAAGACGTCTACGGGCACGGTGTGACGTGGCTGTATTGTAACTCAAGAGTTTTCTTGCACTCGTCTTCTCTCATACGTCGCGCTACGCTCCTCTCTACATTTGCGCGTAAAACTGTTTCCTACGTCTCGTTTTGCCTCCTCGTCCTCTCTCCTTTTCTTTTAACCTTTGCTTCTTCCCCTTTACCTTTAGCTCATCTCCTTTACCTCATTCTCATTCAGACGTTTTCTTACGCCTTTCTTCGCTAAAAACATAGTTTCTCCTCTTTGCGATAGTTTCTCTATCCCTCTCTCGTCGTCCTCTTATTCCAGATTAAGCGCACACTACGAGCACGGTAAAATCGTTCCGCGGTATTTCACCCATGTTCACGTTTCATTCTATCGAATCACCTATTCGTGTAATCTTCTCGGAGAAATTTCCTTTCCTAATTCTACTGGAACGAAGATTCGAGCATCGAGGGGGGTCAAAGGCGATGTTCAAGTTGCGCGCCCCTGGTCTAGACTATACGGGAACATATACAGGGCAAATTTTGTTGACGTATCAAAATTAGAGTCACGTATGAGTCCTTGAAGAAGAGGAACTAAAGAAGGGAGGAAAGTAGGGACAGGGCGACAGGGGATGAACCCTGCACAAGAGCAGACAGTCGAGATATCGCGTTTATAATTCTTTGTATGGATCATTTCGAGCTTATTGTGACGTGCATCTTCGGTGTAGGGTGTAGTACCTACTTACGTACTTGATGCATGGCAAATCGCGCGATTTGATATTTCGCGGAACATGTGTTGTATAGAAAAAAAAAAAACACATTTAGCCAATACTCGATTATACGGAACACGTTTGGACCGTTGTGAAGGCGTAGGCAGATGGAGGAAACGTTGGACTATGTCCAACCGGATGATAGTCTAGGCTTGATTAACTGCTCGACCATCAACTGTATCCATCGTTTTCATATAATATAGATTTATGTGCTATCGGAAATTTATATATCGTGAATTTATATATATGTATATTTATATATCGTCGGTGAAAATTCTTATTGTTAGCGCAATTTATCCTTTCTAAGCAACGGTGATGTTCATCGGTAATCGGT
The DNA here is from genome assembly GCA_014737395.1 of Bombus waltoni. Taxonomy (NCBI): domain Eukaryota; kingdom Metazoa; phylum Arthropoda; class Insecta; order Hymenoptera; family Apidae; genus Bombus; species Bombus waltoni. Next base: position 1,355,844 of record JACXII010000060.1, on the reverse strand, counting down.
GTTAACGCTTTCGATTGAACTTTAAATTTAATCTAAAATAAGTACTTGCGTTAAGCTTGGTACAATGAAGGAAACGCAAGTTTGGTATAAACGTGCTTAGCTATATCTAAAGTAGTTTTCTTTGAGATAAAATTCATATGAATTCATAATTTTACAATCCGTCTTTCCTATTCTTTGTAGATACATATATACTCCCTTCATAAGTATTAGGACACTTAGGGAAACTGAGATAAAGCTCAGAAATTATTTGGATATCATTAAAAACTTAAAGATTATTGCTATCCGGTTTAAAACATTGGACGAAGATAATCGGAGACTCCGGAATTTTATCTGAATAAAATATTCTCATACATGTACACAATGACAATAAAAATGTTGTCATTATATCGGATAAAATTAAATTTCTCTTATTTACATCTTCCGCGTCTCTTATCATTGCTAATCCAATTGCCAATCCTAGCGTTCGTGTTACGTATTAATTCTTTTATTATATTTAGTATTATTTGGTTCCAAATTCTCATTCAAATTTTGATTCAATTTCTCTGCATGCTGCATTCACTTTGTTCAACATTTTCTTTGACCAACATATACGATCGTTAATTCATAATGCCTTTTGCAACTCCTACAAGTAATTTTCGCAAATTCTTGAATCTTCACTTTATATGAATGCAAAGTTTTGATTGACTAATCATTTTTTTGAATCAGTTATCGCATCTTAGGTGCTCCAATATTTATCAACGTGTATATTAATTATGGTACATGTATTTCTATGTAATATACATTTTCAGATCGGTTTCAAATTTGATCAATACGATCATGACAGTCGTGTCCCATTATAGTGTTAAATAAATTTCAAAGTGTAGCGTGTGACGCATATACATAACACAAAATTGTCATAATACCAAAGGAAAGAAGATGACGGCAGAACGAAAAGGTGACGCTTTTTTCATAACACACTATAATAAGAATAAAAGAGTAGAGAGAGAATGATTCGAATTGAGCGTCACTGCGACTTCGATAAACGACGTCGAGAGTCGAGAGAGGCAGCGCCTCTGTTCGGGTCGCTACATACTCGGTTTAGCGTTCGGGCGTATTCGGTTTTCCCTGGTCTGGCACCAAGTTGCCAATGAGTGCCGCGAGTCGCGACGTAGCATGTAGCTTCGCGTCGCCAGTCACCGACGGAGCTTGGTCGTCTACGTGCCTCTTGAAAGCAGCGGTTTACAGTTCTGTGATCGAAAGAACAGTTTCTTCCAATCACAACTCGAATTATCTTCGACACACTCTGCGTATTGATCCGAGAATGATATTCTAACAGATGTGTCATGTAAATTTTGCCTACGTTTCCAGTAGCCACATCGAATATGTCTAAAATCGCTGCGAAAACTATATCGATCCGACGTTCGGGTGAAGTGAATACGAACGTGTAGCGTGTAGCTGTGTAGAGTTGTGTAGCGTCGTCGCGTCATTCCGCGCCATTCGCCGATTTGTTTTGACATGTGTGTGTTCTGCCATATTGGATTAACACGTCGTATTTTAAGAGCTAAATAGGCGCGAGTTTCGCGCTAAGAAGGTATGTTTATTCACTCTTTCGATCCGTATTGTCAGTTCAGTAAAGTCTTGTCAATATAAACGACCGTGTTTTCACGACGCGTCTAATTGAACAAAAACGTCGCCAAGGATAAACCAGGGTATATTGTTTCGATTTAATATAATTCCACGGTGATGTTTCTCTTGTGTGTCGATTATTGTGTATATGTCAGAAAATTTATATCGCGAGGTCGAAAAATGGCCGTCGCGTCCTTTCCATTTCATTTGTGCGGAACAACTATATGTATATATGGGAAATATTGGGAAAGAAATGGAAACTAGAATTACAAGTTATGTGTTAATTAACGAAAATGCATCTGTTAATATATAATATATGTATACATATATATATATTATATATATATGTATATGTATGTATATATTATATATATAGTGTTTATATAGTGTACACATTCACAGTGCGTATCTGCTTCGGAGCAGTAACAATCCATCTATCAATATGATTACAGAATGTTAATTCGTGGCAAGCTTCAAGAACATATTTACCAAATATGGTGAATGTCGTGTTTTCATGGACAAATGGAATGAAAACATGTTCTTTAATTAATATACTCGTGTGTTCTGTCTGAAGTCTAGGAAAAATTGATTAGCCACTTTCGCGGTTCTCCGATCGATCGAGGTTCGCATAGTCGTCGCGAATCTCCTTCTCGACGAAATAACGCCAACGATCTTTACTTTCGTTTGCCTTTCTAAGGTTCGAGACTTGGCCAACTCGTACATCGATTTGTCATGTGTTGAGACAGATTTGATAGGATCGAAAACGGTGAACGGTAAGCATTACCAGATTAGATAGTCGATGGTAGGGCAAGAATTCTTCTTTTAATAGCTGTCTTCGTTGTGATTGCGTTGTTCGCTGTCATCGATGGGTGCGATTCTTTCAGCGTATGTAGTAGCTTACTTACGTAATCCAACTGTTAGTACGTTGGGCCGCTTGCTCACGGTGATTCATCTTTTGAATCGTCTGAGATTTTTGCGATTTTCTTTGTTCCTTTCAAGTTCACGCTGCATTCACACTATGAATGAAATGGATCGTTGCAATGCATATCGTGTAATACACATATGTTAGGATTTCGGATATGCCACGAAATTCACTGCAACGCAGTATTTCATAGACACTCGCATAGAAACGAGATGATACAATCGAAGAGCGAGGAACAAGGAGGATTGTTTAAAGTGGCATTACCGCGTGTCTCTCCTGCGAAAAAAGAACACGCAAACATTGAACGTGACCTGGTTTACCTAGGCTATTCTTAGGTATAGCCATTCGTTTGAAACTCTGTGCGTGCGCGCGCACACATATGAACGAGTCGCAGAGAATAAAAAATAATAACAGCTGTTTCAGTATTTTACAGTTTTTGATAGAAGGTCGTTGGTAATTATAGTGTCGTTAATTCGTCGTTGATTAAAAACTCACGTTTAGTCTTGCGTTTAATCTAACGTTTGATCTTACACTTTGCGCCTCGACATCGGATACTCGAAGAACTCGTACATGAAATGAGTTTCTTCTTAATTAGTCAATTACTAGCGGAAAAATGTCAGTACATCTTGTAAGATTAAATAATTCTGGCTGATTTCGCTTGAAAATTAGACTAGATTTTGTTTCTACGAAATAGTCGATCGAGGTTAGGGAACATTTCTTTGATGTTTCGTGATTCATGACGAAGAACGGTGTATAGAAATGATTCAACGTCGTTGATTTACTTTGAAATTTAAACGAATGCCTTTGTTTTTTACGACATAGTCGATCGAGGTTAGAAAGAATATTCATTGATCTCTCGCAACGAAGAATGGCATAAAGAGATGATTCATATATCGAAATTAATCGCTGACGGAATACTACGTTCACTTTTCTTTAACGAAATCACGTTCGAACAAGGTTTAACCGTAGTATTTCATTTACGTTCCAGAGCAATACGTTTTCGGGACAACGATGGATCGTGCAACGAGAATCGCGTGGATCATTTAAGGTACGAAATCGATATCATAGGAAGAAGTTAAAGTTAGCGGTAGAACTAGTCACCATTGGGCCATACTAACTTCCGTTTGCACACTTCCGTTTGTTTATACGCACATTTTTATATACTAGGTGTATCATTAGGTTATTATATCATCTCGACAACCAATTGAAGCACGCATATAAACTGTTGTCTAAGAGCGTTATGCCTGTCATAATATATTTTAAGTAGAAGATTATGGATAAATTGAACTGCAGTGTTTTTATTCTACATAACTATGGTAGTTATGTATAGCAGGATATTATGATGCGATTGAATGAATTTCTAAAAGTCAGCATGTTATTTAATGCTAATTTTAGATTTTTTAATTTTTGTATCATACATTAGGTTAAGAATATTTTGTTAAAATAGCGGAAAGGCTTAGAACGTTAATGGAATAATAAATCTAGATAGTAACATATATAATAAAGAATAAAAAATATATATTATTGTTACATCTTTTAGTAGGTAACTTAATCCTGTTGCGTTCTTCGAATCATTTCCGATCCAATCGTGTTTTTTTATTCTCATCAAAGGAAAGTATGAAAGAATCATCTTTGATACGCATAGTGTCTAGCTCGAATTTTACGTTGAACAATTTTCTCAAGACATTGAAAGTTGCTTTGCTTATGGCTTACTCGAACGAAAGTGAGGTTAGAATAAAAGAATTAAGGTTAAGTTCATAGTTGGCTGAATTTATAGAAAGGCTATAACGAGCGCTGCTTCCGATTCTTAATTCATCATTAATTTGTACACTTTGTGTAAATCGAAATGCCTATAGTATACATCGACGAAAGTATCCAAATATTTATAAACGGTGGCGTTACGTGTCACAGATCACTGGAAGAAGATTTCAAACACGAGATATTATTAGAATTAGCTTTCTCTTGTTGAAATTTTGTTGCTCGTGCTTCCACTTCCTCTGTTTCGTTTTATATTTCAAATACAACCTGCCGATATATAATTCAATTTTAGTTTACTTCTTCAACTGTAAGTACGATACGTCTCGCTTGTTACTCGACATTCTTAAACTTAAAATTCGGAAAACGAACATGGACCGAATTTTTGTCAGGATAGTTGTCTAAATTTCCGATTCTTAGCTATGGGATTACGGATACTGATGAAATACTTGCAGTAGCTGATACTAGCTGGATGCTGCATGAACAATTCGTGTGATACGTACCGCAAAAATTTACCGCGTATGTTTAAATTCTTACACGCAGAACACGTTTTTTCGTCCTCTGTGGAATATTAATCCTCTGTGATTAAACGAACATACTTTGACATCTTTCATGATCTGCAGAGTCGGATGACTTGTAGACTCACGTCAAAATTTGTTAATGTTCTAGATCCTAGATTATCTAAAAAAGAATCTTAAAATATTCTGAAATTTATTAGTGCGCTATACTATAAATTCGGTTTTTAAAAGGTTTCCTGGAAAAAATGAACGCTTCGCTTCGTAGAAATTTATTTTGATCTTAATCCTACATATGTATGCACATAAAGCACGGTGTTGCACACTGCCAATATATATATGCGATAGATCGTTAAACAATCCCTAAAAAAAATTCCCTAGCCTCAGCGTTACTTCTGTTCGAGCATCATCGAAGTCGAATTGGCAGAATGCGTTGGTAGCTTGTCAACGATTCCTTAACGATCCATACTCGCGAGATATCTACGATAAAATTTCAAGATCTTTTGCATGTTACATACATGACAAGTTTTTACAAATACTCGAATGCTTTCGATATGTATATTGCACAGACGTTTGTACATTCGATGAATAAACTCTCCGTCTATACGTTTGTCAAAGTAATACGTGCTAGTGGAAACCCTGTCTGTTTTGCTGCACCACATACAAACGTCATAGATACATGCGTTGAATCACGGTTCGAGCGTGCAGTCTGCAGGAATGTTCGGTAGCCGCAGCGATACGTAAGCCAGGAACGTGGAATCGAGTTCTGCTTACATTTAAATAAACCCGAGTGTATACTTCCGCAGGCTAGCGTGTTAAGTCGACAAAAACTTGGCAATTGAGGGGAAAGTTAGTCTCGTTTCATTTCGTAAAATGCTTTGTACGATCGCAAAAATGGCCGACGATCTTGCGCCGCTTGGACGATTTGCTCGATCCTATCTCTCGTTATTTGTTCGACGGAGAAACGGATTATAAGGGTACAAGATGACCGGAGAAGAAAACAGTAACAGCCTCGTTTAGATAAGTCAAGTTGCTGCAGTTCGAACAACTTTGTTCCTCGATTCTCTTCAGCAATTCGAGAACCGATTTCACCAAGATCCATAAAAGTTTCGTAGAGTAGTATTCGTGTAAAAATTTCAAGCTAGGTTTTCAATGGGATTGAGATATGGTCGACTCTGCGCGGACTACTCCGACGAGGGGAACTTTCGCGTTGAAGAAATTCAAGCAATTGAAGCGCGCATTTCTCGTTTCAGTTCTACGCGGAGTATCTTAAAACATCGTACATTTTTTTTCTTTGTCAAAATGCGAGCAAGATAGAAATACAAAAATTCGAGAATCGTGATAGGATTAAAACGTACAACGTGGCGTTGATCGACGAAACAGTGAAACGCGGATATTACCGACCCCCCTCCCCTCCTCTTTCTTCTGTATACATGTATATACATATATACCGACTTGGATGCAATAGAATATACAAGATGTGGGAACGCTGTGTCCTGCATTTCACACAGTTCCCCCACCCTTTTGTTCTAACCTCGAATGAAATTACCACTTTTCGACAAACATTTTAGATTATGGAAATGAGAATCTTCGCGGAAATGTTAATCAACACGGATTCGTTTGTATTATAGATTGTTCTTCGGCTGTAGATTTTTTGTCTATGTTGAATCTTACGTCAGTGACGATTTTAGCGCGCATGGACAATCGTCAAAGAGCTACAACTAGGCGATAAAAAGATAACGCCAGCTTGGGCGATACGTTCCCACTCTGCATGCAGCGACGAACAAAAGTATTTGGCGCAGACCAGCTGATTTCGCAAATTTCGATATGAATTTGCAAAATCACGATCTTTTGTTCGACTTTTCTTGTAAAGTATATGTGGGAAGTGGTTATGACAACACCGATTTCTTAGAACAGTTATGAAACTTCATTCCGGATAACTCTTGCAAGGAATCGAAGTTTCCGTTTCTAAGGAATGGTATTTAAGTTTCAATTCATTAGACGCGCCGCTAAAAATACGAGTTTGCATGAACATGCACAGCGTTTACCGACGAATTTAAATACACGCGAAATATGCGGCGTTACAGAGTTTTGGTCTGTGGAACAATCACGTTGCATGTATGCAACGACATGATAAACTTAAATTTGTCCGATGATTCCCCGCTGCTTTTTTGCCTGCAGGATTCCTGCTCCTTTCGTTGCCAGAGTTTGCCTTCGTACTTTCTCTATCGGTGCCTCTTACATAACGTTACGCTTCACCTATCTCACCGGTGCGGTGAGAGAATTAGCTGTAGTCTAAGCCATAAATAGAGAGCAGAATCTCGTTTGCAACTAACTTTGTAGAAAGTGATGGAATCGAACAATTTTCCCACTCTACGTTGCTTTATCGTTAAGCTGTGCATATTTATGGGAACTCGAATTTTCCTGATCGCAGCTTACAAAAAGGTGGAACCTAAGCAGGAATTTATTTCATAATAGCATACCAAATGTTATGAAATATATGGAAATGCAAGGAAACGCGCGGTGAAAAGGTCAGGCAAGTAGAACAGACACAAGACAAGGAAAGAATCACGCGAAGAAATCAGCCCCGATAAGAGAGCAAGAGACAGTGCCAAAGATAGATACATATATGTATGGATTTAGTAAGAAGAAACAGGCAGAATCAGCTGTGCTTTATATCTCAAGCCTGAGAATTATGTACGCATATTTACCGCTAGATATATAGGTTACTTCTTTTTAGCCGTGACAATGCTAATTTCATACTAGGTCTTATGTTTATACGTATGTATAATACATTTATATACATACATTATATACATATAATACATTTGTATTAACCAGTAGAGGAAAGTAGAGGAATGTAAAAACCCAAAATCACCTCAAGCACCGAACGAGCAAATGAGATATCGATAAATAAATACCTCGAATATTTCATATATTTTTGCATATTACGTGCAATCAAAATTTCATAGAAATATCAAGCTTCGATCGGATTACACCACGCGTCTAGATATTCATACACAGTAGTGTACGTGTGAACGTCTGCGTAAACATTTCGCTTTCGTATAGTTACATTTAGCGCTGCACGCGATGATTGCGTAAGGTTCTCGTAATTACACCAGATTCGTTTCTGTCTTGAAGCATCGTAAAATCCTTCGTACGAAAAGCAATAGTTCACGGTGGTTGGATACAGGCAGCTAGATGTGCGATTCTTTTATCGAAATTACGAAATAGAAACCACTATGCATATGTATGTACGTGGTTGTGAATTGGTGTAGACACATATACAACATGGAATAGAAAAGATGATACAGCGACATTGTTGTCTTCTTTTAAGTAACGAGACCGTTTTATTTGCACATTTGAAAGAAAACAACAATGCTTCGTTTTAATAGATAAGATAAATATACTAGTAACAATAATTTAACGGATAAACGTATTAGTCGAATGAAATAATAGCGACATTTCTTCGTCATTGTATAATACTATTAATATTATAAATTAATAAAAAGAATGGCTATTCCTAATTCTTTGCAATAATATTATACGGTAGAATGTTTTAGCGTTTCTACACCTATATGGTATTTCGATTTCGATTTCGATTATTCGAACAAACAAAGTTTCCGCGCAACGATATTACCATCGTACGAAGAGCAAATCGTCTGATTTCTGGTTGTCATGGGTTACAGCGGAGAAATGGAATCTGAATTCGATCGTGACACGAATCTCAGGGCATTGCGATCGAAACATCTTTGACACCTCTGATACATGTTTCAGAAGTACGAAGCGAGTTCAGCTAAGATACTTACACCTATAGCTATACCTATGGCTATACCTATGGCTGTGCATATAGGGCGAATGGGTGCCATCTCGTTCCCGCTTCCACGCTGATAAAATCGATTTACGTACACACGTACGCGGCCGCCGATATTATATAATCTGTGTGTAAGTACAATGTGCACGCTCGAAGGAAAGGTAGAAGGAATCGGTTGCATCGCAGAACGAGAAGCGCGCGTTCGAGGCGGATATCGATTTCCGACAGAGGCGGCTTCTCTGGTCAGAGAATTTGAACCGCTTCTCTCTCGGTTATTCGGTCCGCCGATTTAGCATGCAAAACGTGTTTTCGCGTGACAGCCTCCACTGGATTACCATCGAATATAGGGCGACGATATCGAGAGATTTTATTCGTTTGCCGCGGCACCAGCCATCGGTTATCGCGTGTTGCCGTATTCGTCACGCTTCCACGATCGCTTACTTTTATACATTAACGAGCCTACCGATCTTCCAGAAGGATAACTGCAACATTAATTTATGTTTTTTGCTAACGCTACTCGATGAACGTTCGGAATGAACGGCTACTTGTAAACTTGGACTTAGATCTCGAATAGAGGGCGAGAGACGCTAGTTTGAAAAATACCCGTTAGAAAAACAATCGAGGCATATCGCGAGGAGTAATTTCTCGCTTTTCCTTTGCTCTCATTCCCACTAATCTAATTCTCGTTTATTTCCTTCATTTAACTCTTTCTTTCGGTTTTAAAATCTCGTTCAGTCCAGATGGATACGTAATATCTGTCAGGGATATAGGAGAGACTGATTAGGATCGGATGGGAAAGAAAATATCCATTTGGATATTAGGACGAAACAAATCAGTACGGCTTTTACGCGAGGGAAAAATAAGATAGTATCGCGGCCGAGAAGGGAGAGAACAATCCATTAAGCGCGTCGTGTCATATTATTCGCGTTACTCGCATTATTCGGTGAAAATCTGCGTACCCTAATTACGGTATTTATGAAACCGCCGTGAAAGCTCCATTATGAGTTACTCGAAGAAACAACTACCCAAGCGTTGTGCTTTCAAGTAAAAACGAGCTAATTTGTTGTTTACGACCGTAGAAAGCGTCGAAGAAATTTACGTTTACCTGTTGTTACTCTATCGAAATTGCACGAAACTGACTCTATTTTCTAGTAAGTAAATTTAATTATCACAGGGTCGACAAATCTCTTCGCTCCACTCGTCGATTTATTGCTGCAACGAGCAAGTCTGCAGCTAAAAGATTCCAAAGTGAAAAGAAAGAAAATAATCGTAGATAAAGTGTCTGTTCGACTCAAGTTGCGCGTATTTGTTGTTCGATCTATGGTAGAGATCCGATTATCTCGTACAGACGTTTGGAACGACTGACTAATTACGCGCACGCGGAGAAACGACTTTACGCGCTCGCAGCATCCCATCGGCACGGGCAATTCTTTTTCATAATCGATTTTTAGAATCTCCCGCGAATACGTGAAAATGCGCAATCTAAACACAATATACTACGCGCCCGACAATGATTCCGCCTGGCCAAATCGGAAATTGATCGAAAGCTGCGACTGATGTAAACGTCCAATCGAATTCTTGCCCCGCATGACGATTTCCCCTGGCAAAGCGTTTTGAACGCGTCGCTTAGCGAGGCTTCTTGGTTCAGCGAGCGTGCCTGGCGGAACGAGCTCGCTGTACCACAACGTTCCTAACGCGCGATCGAAACAAACACGTTGAGAAGAACAACGCGATCTCGAGATCGTGTTCATCTACGTTTTGTTGACTTAACGCCGCCTGGACGAGCTAATCAGCGCGTAAAAGCAGGGCGCGCGATTTGCATTGTAAATTTCCGCTACAAATAACCATATCTCTATAAAGGTTAATCACGGTACAAAGCATTAGAAAGAGGGGATGCGCGAAGGGGTTAAACGTTGGCGATGCGACGAGAAGTGCAAGGTTAGGTTGTGTCGACGAACAGACGGATACACACGCGGCTGGATGGACGGATAGATGGATGGGTAGGGACGAGCATACTGCTTCGAGGTTGGTCTCGTGAAATATGCAAGCTGCAATCACGTCTGTTGAATAGAAAAGGTCAGGAACAAGAGGGAAGGAGAAGGAGTAGTGGAGCAAGGGATGGATGGAGGAACTGGCGGAAGGGAGCAGACAGAGCAGAGGGGAAGCGGAGGGTGCAGGCTGGAGAAGGAGAGAAAGAGAGAAGTTGCGAAGCGAAAGGTTGAAAGGGCGGTGGGGAGAAGTGGGAAGAACGGCGGAGGAAGGCAGGGGATGGATGATAGGAACGTCGAGAGTAGAAGTAGAATCGCGGGCCGAGACAGATACTACTGGCAGGAAGAAAAGGGTCCTGAGAGAGGAGACGAAAGAGAGAAGGAGACCGTAGCCCGAAAAAGAGAAGAGGAAAAAGCTGTGCCTACCCTCCTCGCGTTTTCAAGAGCACCACCGGTCGTAATACTGCTGAAACTGCGAGTCTCTCTTCGACTCGTTCTGCTGCCGCGTTCGCGAAAAATTTTCATAACTAACCGATCTATCGTTCCGAATCTCTGCCGCGCCTTTCGTTCTAAGATATTATAAGATTATAATATTATGATATTAAGATAAGATATTTGTATCCGACGATACACAGTTGCTGCCATTAACGTCGTTTTGCGCGCAAAGGCGCCCTCGTGCGATCGATAACATCGTCGGTATTTCAAGATTCTCAATGTTGACGATATTGTACGATAGAGTACACGTTGATTCCTTTAGTCGCGAACCTTGAAATATCGACGGTACACACGGCGTGCCAGTTTTATCCGGCCTAACGTCGTCATCCACGTTCTGCAAGCGAAGATAAGGGAGAAAGTATACAAGTCCATTGATAGAGTAGATTAAACAGATGTTTACTTTGTTAACGCGCAGAGTTTCACTTTCTCGTCTCTGTACGTAGCCGTTAAGATACGGAACTCTAATTTCTAAGAACAATCGCGTCTTATCTAGCTTCCGTTTCTTTCGCTCGAAAGTACGCGAGATGGACGAAAATTCACACAACTGTTGTTTGTTCCAGGTCGGGGGCGATCAATGCCCGATGGCGTGGACTGGAACGCAACGCTGGAGAAATCCTGCTCCAGAGTAAGTAGAACTCTTTGTAAGACAAATGACCGAGAACGGAGACGAAAGCTTGTTTCGTACGACTTTTACTTTCCTCGATATTCGATAAATCAATCTCGATATTTTCGGAGCGCCGTAACTCGGACCTTTGTAATAATAATTTGGGGAAGCTTTCTTCTTCTCCCTTTAATGTATACAGGGTGTCTCGGCTCTAAACGAGACCATCTAGATATCCGCCTTATTTACAAAGTCGTCGAAACACACTAATGTTTGAAAATCAACGCGAAGAAACATCTCTTTCTCTTTCTTCGGGGAAAATTTACTCCTCGCCCGGAATAAAAGTAACCTGCAAAATGCTGCATAGCATAATGCCAAGTTGCCGTTGTCTCTCTCTATTTCCGAATCGCGCCCGTACAAAGTACAGACAGCCAAGAAATTTCTTTCCTGAGGGAGAGTCTCGGATATTTATCAACGAACGTTTCTTTATGCAGAAATGTTCGTTAACGAATACACTTGCACGATAAACGATGGATTACAATTAGCGATTGGTTTCGTCAGGAGCACCGTTACTCGACGGTACGACGCAGACGTACGATATTTTGTTGCGATGCATTTTTCACCGTGTATCCGTGGGTTAGATTTAAGTGTACGATATCGTCTTGCTGTTTCTTTTTCTTTTCTGTCCTGAAAATCAGGCGACAAAACTGGACAATTAGGGGGATAGTCTCGGCGCGTTTTACTTTTGACAGATATCGTCGCCGCGTAGATACCTTAAACGGTCAATGATATAGCGATATAGATCGATATAGTTGGAGCTTTTCAAGTGGTTTTCGTTCGTTAAACTTGTTACTCGGGAAATTGGAGGAAGTAGTCAGGTTTTAGCTGTTCCCGTGAGATTCCAGTTACCGAACCCTGTCGTATCACGTTGTCGATCGCGTCGAAGAAGAAGAGTCAAAGAAAAAGGGGGGAAAGAGTCAAAGTATCGGCTTGACATCGACATTGGCCTTCGATCGATTCGAAACGCGGAAGGAAACGTGGATGGCAAAGCGACACAAGCGGTAATAGGCGAGTTCTTTCGACTGCGAAATCGATACGTATACTCGGTACTCTCGGCCACTTTGCGTCTGCCTTTCAGGCTCGACGAACAAGACACAGAAGGTTTCAGCCTTGTCAGGCTTCGAGCTCGAGCATCTTTTATCAGAGACTGTCTCGATTGGATGCTCCGTCGTGATTCTAATTATGAATAATCGAGAAGCGCGTCTAGGGAAATTTACGCCGTAAGCGTTATTTCGCCTTGCAATTAATTGGCAACTCGTCGAGTTATCGATTTTCCAAGGGACAAAAAATACCGAAATTTCGTTTTTCGTCTAGCTTGTCCTTACCGCGTCCATCTAGCCTCCGTTATCGCTAGACCGTGCGTGTTTATGCGACCAGACGCAGGAATATATCCCAGAATCGCTTCTTCATGAGCGAAACAGGTCCCTGCTTAGATTCTATTTATCCATTCTATTTTTCGAATCTACGAGATGGCGATAAAACGCGCCGTTTGGCTATCATCGAGGAACGCGAACCAAACTAAAAACAAAGAAACTGCCATGATTTCGCATCGAACGACACGCGTAAGGAGAATGAAAGGCGAAAGAGGAAACATAACGGCGAGCGATCCCATTCGCGCTAATCGTACGTACGTAGGAAAGAGAACTGCTTGTTGATCTCGAAGCAGATTACATCGCGATGCATTTTCCAGGGGGGAAAGAAGCTTAACCTAAGGAAGGGAAGCAGATAGAAGGAACGAGAGGAGAATCTCGTTAATTTCACGGAATGTTAGATTACAGTGAATTTCGAGGGAAAAAGCTTTTAACCTGGAAGAGAAGAGAAGGGAAATAGTACGGTGGAAGAGCGGAGGGTGTGTTTGTCTTTTCGCGATCCGATTGATAGACGGCGCAACCGCGCGGATTAATTATCAGTTATTGCTGCTGGTGCTGGCTGTGGAGAAGAAGCGAAAATGAGAATAGAAACGGGATGGAGAATGGCAAGCGAGTACGAGGAACAGAGCGAAGGAGAGTGGCTGTATCGGCAGCAGACCAATTAACTACTTATAGGGCAGCTTTCATCGGCTCGACAATCGGCCGGATCGATTCGGGGTGAATAACTTTTCTAGTCGCGTTCTGCGTACTGATATTGCGTAGGATCTATGACCGAGATGGATACGTATCCGCTCGTTAGGCTCCTTTCATAGTCGGTCAGTTACCGTTGTAAGTCGCTCTTGCAAATCGGCTCTGCCATTTATCGATCCGCCAAAGGTATTCTCTAGCTCGCTGAATAAATAGACAAACGACAAGGAGGAAGGATGCAGAGAGAGAGAGAGAGAGAGAGAGAGAGAGAGGAGGAGACGATAATGCGACGAGGAAACGAGCGAGGAAGAGGCCAGAGGTAAAACAAAAAAGAAAAAAGAGTAGTCTTTGATTCGAGACCAAACGGGGAAATTCCATCTACCGACTGGAACGAATGTATTCTCGCAAAGAAAATTGAAAAAGGAGAAAAGAAAATGGAGCTTCGGTATTGATATCATTTGCCTTGTTCTTATGTTATAATAGGTAACGGTGGATAATTGCACTCTCGAATCGAATCGTTTAATAATACGGACTGCGAGATAGAATATCTCGGCTCGGTCAAAGATCTCGATTTCCTTAATACATCGCGTTATTGTGTATTGGACGTTATTTTTAAACCGAAACCACTTATCTCGCAGGCTTTAATAACCGAACCCGTAGGAAATAGAAGGTAGCTTGTACGGAGCGTGCAACGACCTTTCCAAGTGTACGTATATGTACTTACGTTAGGTAGAGCCGATGTCACTTTATTCGATAATTGACAGCACTGAAAATCCTGTCAGACACCAGCAATTGCATTATCTCGGAAAGCTTCACAGTTAATGTTACGTCCATTCTCGGAACTCGTACATCCTTCTCGGCACGACGTACGATAATTATAGGCATAGACGGCGGCTCTCCTAGGACTAGCGAAACCGCGACGTTTCGTCTTTGAAATTAATAGCATCGACGTAAGAACGGTTCTAACGTTACATCTCTATAATCCGTAATCGATCTACAATTTACGATCTACAATCTGCATACAGGAGCCCGGATTAATGTTCGAACATCTCGTGAGATTTCATAATTATTTAGCTTCGTCGTTGGGAAAGAGTTTAACCTTGTTACGTACTTATTGTTCAGAGAAAGTACGTTGATTGCGCCAAAGATCGGAACAAAATACAAGTTATTCGATTATACGAATAGCGTGAATCATGATTGAACTTAACATATTCCACGACAAAAAAAGGTGCAAGCGCAAGGAAAAGGTAATCTTCGAGACGAACCACAGGATAATCCGATGGAGAGTTTCACCAGTTAGGTCTGAATGCGATTAAGTCATTAGCCGACGCGTTAACGTCGTTTGCTTGCTTGCCGGAAGGGTTGGTTACGATCTTATTACATCCGACGAATTAATTGAAAGTTATTTTGCCCGAGAAACGTCGATCTCGATCCCGCGTACGTATATTTAACAGACCAACCACGATGCAAGCATCGACGAGTTCGATCGAGTCGAGATTATACTTTGTTTCTCGTGAAAAGTTGCGCAAAGAAAACGTTTCGTCATTGAGCCACGGGCAACTATCGTAAAACACGATTTACGTCGCGCTTTATTCCACCCTACCGCGTTTATATCGGGTGTCGCAGTAATCACGGTGCAATTGTAAAATTGACTGTGCGCGAGAGAGTAGCTGGAAAGCGTGGAAGAGAAATTGCAGTACACAAAACGTCCTGGTAGTCGTAGTTCGACAATGGAGCGATTTCGAGTCGAAAATGTAGAATAACACTCGTTCGTACGAAGCTGCGCGAAGAAATTATGAAAAAATCTGGTTTGAAGATTTGTCGAGTGTGCCAGTGCGAGCTGGAGACGAGTTTCTAGGTGCGAGAACAAGCGGGCAAATGTAAAATAAATATTTTTCCTTCGAGGTTTCGTTTCCGGTTTTCGTTGAGAAGATAGAACGAGAATGTTCAGCGAAGAATTACTTCTTTCGATCGAATTTACTCAGACACGAGGCAAGCAAAAGATACGTTCTTCTATATTTTCCTATATAATCCTGTCCGGTTACCCGTTATATACGATTGCGATTACAAGCTATGACTATCTAGTCCTCGAGACAATACAGTAAATCAAATGTGCTGGTAATGGCAAGTAACCGACGCGCATAACGGACTAACGATTAATAATAAACCGAGGTATGACCGACACACCCATACCCCACCCATGCTTCTATACTCGCGAAGAACCGCACATCCATCGCGCATCCTTTTAATCGATCGATACGGCGATTTAGGTCGATGAACCCGATTCGCGCTATCGTTCTACTCTATTAGTTTTCCGTCGGGTAGATTAAACTCGCGTCGGTATTGGTGACAAAACTCCGTGTATCGAGTTCACCTTGATAAATGAAAAGTTCGGTTTCCCCTAGATTCGATGTTTTCGCAGTCGCAGTATTCGCAGTCGTGCGCAGGTTGACGAAAGTACTCGAACAGCTGTGTGTACCGACGCACTGCATAATTATATTATCTGCGTTGTGCGAAACATTTTGAAATTTCACGAGCACCGTTACGGGGCTCGACTATCATGATTATATTGGTAAAGTTTGAAACGCATGTATACGTATAGAAGTTACGTTACATTTAGTATATACAAGTATATATTTCGCAGAGATCACAATAGTATCGTGTATTATTAAACTTTAACGTTCAGTTCCAGCGGGTCCATATTTAACACTTACAGCGTATAATATGCTTGAAACAACTGGACCAGGTTGTGCAGAAAATGACCAACCCTCGATGATGTGAAATTGAGTTTAGCTTCAGTTTGAAGATTTTCGTTTAAGAAACAGAGCCGTCTTCTCTGTCGAGTGCGTTTGATTTCTCGTTTCTCTTGCTTCATAATGTTTTCTAATGGCTCGTTCGACTTAGCCAGCTTATTCGACAGCGACAACCAACACGATCGACGTGGTTTCTCCAAAAATTAATTACCATACATTAAAATGGACTTATCGCTTGGTAACTTTAATAATTGTATAATGTAAGAGTCGTTCTATGGGTCGATAGTTTTTTGCAAGATAAAGGTCGCCAAGGTACACTAACGTTTCGTCATTCTGACGATTCGTGTATTTCTTCTACACCTTCCGATGGGTTTCAGACACGATAGATTCATCTAATATATATATATATAGGATATATAATATAATATGTAATATAATATAATGTATATAATATATATAATATCTATATATAATATGTATAATATATAATAATATATATATAGGAATATAAAAGTCTTTTGTGCTAAATATCCAAATGCTTTCGTCAGCCAACATACGTATGCGTGTATAGGCTAATCTTCATACATCAGGCTGATTCTAAGGTGTTTTGATTACACGTGTACGTACATATATTGTTTAGCTTTGTCACGCGTGTCGTTAGGACGGTTAGGTAACAAGATACGTGCTTATCAAGTAATCATCCGTATCGTAAGTACACGTATATATCTACACACGCACGTGCGTAGGTACACTGTGATTCAAAAATATGCGCGCGCTTGCTTATTTGCGATAGAGTGTACGATAAAACTCACTGCGAAATTCATTGGAACGCAATTTTATTTAAACTGCATGATGCTGAAATCGGGTTAAGAAAAGAAGAAAATTTCAGTCGCACTGAACGGTCTCGTGACCTCGCCTCCTTCGATTAATTAATAAAAATAAAACTCGTTAATTCGTCGTTATGGTATGGTTACTAAAAGAACGGACCAAAATGGCCAAATACGTATGAACGCTCCTGTTCTCTCTATATATATATACATACATACGTACGTACTCCATGGACGTGTACATGCTGCGTAGATAGGTGCGCGACGCAGGACACGCGTATCGACCACTGACCCATATCCGAAAACGGCTGCGCGCCGCTCGATACTCATCGATTCGCCGAATTACCTAAATGAAACGACACGCGGCGAAACAAGCGACTCTCCGCTTGCTTTTCCTTCGACCTCGTCTTCCCTTTCTGTACAGGCATTGCTGTTCATAATTATAGCTTTCGAACGCTTTATTATTATTATTATAATTACTAGCGCAAATATAGCAAATAGAGGACCGGCGTCTTTTGGTCCGACCAAGCGGTTGTCGCAATTATGCCAAGTATCGCATACGCAAATACAAAAGTTAAAACGAGAGCCGTCTTGACAAGACAAGGTTACACTGAGCGGAAATAAACGAGGACCGTCTCGTACAATACAACTGATGTACTCATAGAAGCATTCTCTTCCAAACGTCTCGATACTTCCCTGAACAACCGCCTTCACGATACTTTGCACA
Organism: Bombus waltoni; assembly: GCA_014737395.1. Classification (NCBI taxonomy): domain Eukaryota; kingdom Metazoa; phylum Arthropoda; class Insecta; order Hymenoptera; family Apidae; genus Bombus; species Bombus waltoni. Next base: position 1,337,725 of record JACXII010000060.1, on the reverse strand, counting down.
ACCTCTATGCACGATAAGAACAATATCCTTTATCCTTACTCGGGAACGATAAGGAGAGGAAGAAGACGATGAAAGACGTTTTGCAAGCAGAAACTCTTGTCGGTGACAGACACGTTTCTCTGTGTGTGCGCCTTCTGTTCGCTTCAGTCTCTCGTTTCGCGTTTCTTCGTGCAATTTCCACGACCCATTCGAGCCGCACGCGTAGCAACTAGCGGAAAAGGTAAAATAATTTTCCTTCGGTCGCATCCACTCGAATAAACGAAATGCAGGCAAGCACGATTAAGCGACGCAGCAGGAACATTGATTCGTGAGTAGGGTTAATGACACGGGCGACACGCGCGCCGTTGAATTTACATGGACGAAGTTGAATTTCGTTTCGATGGGAAAAGGGACGATTGCCACCTAACTGGTTGCGTAAACCATTCTAATTGCAAGGTAATCCAGGGACGAGTTGCATTCGAGCTGCTTTTTCCACCAAATTCCTGACAATCGTTGGGGAAAGGTGGTAGTGGGCGAGGATAAAGAGAGGCGAATATCTCATTCGGCCTCTGACTAATTTCGCTGTTTGCGAAAACAATTTCATCGTTAGAAAGCTGATTAGAGAAAATTTGCTCTAGCACTTTCTAGTACCGTCGCTAATTGGCGAGCGAGTTCGAATCGAATCGTTGAATCGGTTGCCTCTTTTTGCGAAAGAGCCTTGATTAGAGGCAGTTGCAGAGCGAGCTTTATTAAATCGATAAAAATGTACTCGTTGTGTTTCTCTCCTGTGATCTTCATGTGCGACGTGCTCTGGCAAAAAGAGGATAACGCACGTAAACCACTTTTCCACATAAACGCGTTTAAAATTACGTACACCGTAACGCGCTCATCCGTTTTGTTTTCAGCTCTGTTACGTCAATCTCATTCGAGATTGATCAGAGTACCTATGCACGCGTGGCTCACGATACTTTTCAGCAACCAAGCTTATCATACATACAACCAGTTAAAGATGTATCGTAATTTGCATTACACACATTTACGTCGCCTACTTTCGTTGTGAATATATATTATTATACACAATGATGTTAAGTAGTTTAGGTGTCACTGCAAACAACGTACTTTTGTTTATAAAGCACGAAGGTGAAAAGGTGAACGTCGATTTTTCCCCCACTTTAATGTTTTCCATTAGAACACTGCATCCGCAGAAATGCTCGTTAACAAGAACAGAGACAGCCGTGATACGGAAGACAATTTATTTTGCGTACAAATAATAGGTACGTTTGAGTGAAATATTAATCTTGAACGCGATTGCGGAACGGTTAATCACGGTCGCAATTACCACCAGGTCAACGGTTATCCGTGAAAGTTGTTTAGGTAGTTTGACGCAACTTTTTCCCCCCATATACGTACGCTCGTGTACGAGCACATATAAAGTTGATGTACGAAAAGTTGGAATCAACGCATACGTTTATGTATTATTTTTCTATCTTAAACGAATTAAGCTAAATACAAATTTAAAACGCACGTGTATGTGGATATTTTAGTCGATGTTTACCAAGAACAATGTGATTATTGCTAAGAATATATGAATCAATGGCTCGATGACTGAATAAATAATGAAATACTTGTAATATCCTCTGCCGCGTTAGCAGATCCTTTGCATATCGTGTAAAGTTTTAACTGTTTATTTGCAATTTCAGCAATGGCATATTGAGATTAAATACATGGCTTGTCCAAGTATCAAGTGGTTGGAAATATTATTGTTGAAATAAATCACGATAATGTTACAATCTGAAATTTGCAAGATTCTCGTCGGTAATTGTAATTACTCCATTCGATTCGTTCCATTTGATTCGCCGAAATAATGCCAAATCTAACGCAGATCCAACGAAAGGAAACAGTGGGAAAAGCAGTTTTACGAATGTCTCGAAAACTAAAGCCGAACGGCGGTAACATGTATAGAGAAGACATTGTTCGACAAAATATTCTACTTTAGAACATGTTCGAAGGTGATTGAAATCAGCGGGGCGTGTTATCTGCCCTTTCCTGTGTTATCTACAGCTCGATAACGAGACGAATCGAGCATAACGAAGTCTTGAAATGAAAAACGGTTCTGTAATACTCGACGCTTGTAAATGCCAATCTTCTGGTCGCACATTAACTTTTGAAAACGAATTTTCTCCTGTCGTGATATTCTACGATAGGCCTGGTAATGGATAAGATCGTCCCGAAACCTTTCTCTTTACAGTTGCGTAACTAGTTTATGTTCTAGCAAAAATAAGCAAGTGTCTGTGTATTTTCAAAGAATAGCGCGAAACGCAAAGCGAAGACGATTCGATCGAAAATCACATATTTATACTATATTTTCAATATTATCTATAGAAGGATATTTCTTTATAGTTAATAGTCTGCGTCTTGCTACAACTGTGATGAAATGTTCCGCTAAATTTACATTTGAAACGAAGAATATACTTGCATCGATCAAATTCCATCATTGTCTCTAAGAAATGGTTGACGCTTGGGAAAATCTATAGAAACTTTTGAAACATGGCTGGTATTCTAAGACAATTTGTCGCTCTTGCTCGCATCGATTAATAGTTTCGTCTCCCTTCCTCTTTTAGTAACAAAAAGGTCGTCCAGACATTGAACAGACACTTTTAAACCCGTAGAGTTTAATTTTGGTAGATATTTAGCGCTCCACCTTCGTGCATACTTCATGTATACTAATTATATTGAAATTATATTTTTTTTATTGAAATTATCCTGTTATCGAAATTATTAATAATTTAATATAATTATTGGAGATCTTTATTTAAAGCATGTTTTATACAGGGTGTCGCAGATTTTTCTGCCGAACTCTCAAACATATGCTACAAGCAAGATTAAGGAAAAATCTTACATAAACATAGGCTCTTGAGTGCTTTTTTTTTTTTTTTAATTTGAACAAATTCTAAGGTTTACTCAAAGAGAACGTTGATTCGATCAACCAGTCGGCCAATGATTAAACGACCATCACCCTCGACGATGGATAGGTCGAGAAGGATCAATCTCTCGGCCGCTGGGATCACCACACGGATTCTTACTTGCGGGCAACTGCGAAAGGAAAAGTTTATCGCCTTATTAGTATATTATCAAACAGAAATTAATATGCGTCAAGAGTTTCGTGACGCACTTGCTCCAATTAAGGAAAATGAACAGCAAATTACTCGCGCGATAGATTCTATTGTCCGTAGATGTTCGTCCTACGTTTTGAAATGGGATTAGAATGTGAGCCGACATTCTATTGCTATGCGGTATATAAATCTGTTTCCTTGTCTTTGCTTATAGAACATGCTGGTAAAGTTCTGCGGGAAAAAATTGCGATATCCTGTATATTTGTAATAATTTCCAGCGTTCAAATACTTGTACGCGGTAGCGTAGTTCTCTGTCACGGGTCTGCAGAAAGAAAGGAAGCGTATATCGCGTGTCTAAACCGGCTTGGTGTTCTTTGATATCGTAGAAAGTCGACGAGATTATTTTACGACGATACTCGAAACTCTCTGCGGCAAAAGTAAAAGCGATCGATGAAAATCCGCTGTTGCGGAAAGTAATAAAACGCAGCTGTAAACCTGTCGTGATGACAGTCGAACAACCGATAGTGATAGGATAAACGAGGTTCCAATGTACAGTGTACAGAACGAACGAAAGTGAGCGGAAAAATTGTAACAAATCCGTTGCAAAGATCGTTGAATTCTTTTTCTCGCAAATACGTATGAGGCGCGTGCCGCATAATGTGGCCAACGAATTAGGGGTTATTCTACGTGGAAAAAATTGAATTTATAAATGGTATTTACGATAAAATAGAATTTATGATAAAAATGTAAAATCGAAAAAAAATCGAAAATATAATAAACGCGTCAAGAATATTTAAGCTTGGCTAATTACCGGATAGATACGAATAAGCAATCGGAAACAGGTTATTCTACATGCGAAAATAGATCGAAAATGTGGGATCAAATTTTATCGTTTAACCCATTCCCTGCCAGGCAAATGTTATTTGTTGCAGATATAGTACTAAAATTTACGCTAATTTGAAAATGAAAAAAACGCGCTACGCGGCTAACGTCACTGAATAAAATTCCCGACTCCGCAGACTACGAGATATCTCGTAGTTGGCAGTGAATGGTTTGAGGTTTGATCCTTTAGAAAATAGAATTTCAACGTGTTTCATCAAACGTACGATAAATGTTTGAACTTACCTTTATAGAGCTTTGAGAATAAAAACAGAGATACAGGGTTCTATATTAGATTAGGGTTCTATATATATTATATTTGGATCGCTCATTATAATGTTAGTCCAGATAATTTCCAAAAACAGACAATTCGCATGATGAATTTACATATATTTGAGCACACAGAGACGCGAATAAGCCAAGTAGACGTTATCAGAATTTTTCAATCGATGGAAACGCAAATATCTCTCGAAACGAAGGAAAACGGACTTGCACTATTTTCAAAATAAATCCATTTTCGACTTGTTTCTAAACATATAATCAACTTCTAGTCGGTTGGCTATTGACCACGTTATACGGGACCTCCTCTGTATATTCAGCTTGGACGTATCGTTATTTACGAGCCACGGTAGTATATATCGGGCATGAACGAAACATTTGAAAATCGCTTATAGGAAAAGAGAGCAAGGAAGAGCGTGTTTCTCCATCGTATTTCCATTGTGTATCGTCACCCGACGACGCTTATATGAAATTCCACGTTAGAGGTGTAATTCGTTGGCAAAAAAGGGAACGATTCGAGTCTGTAATGTCGTACGTCGGGGCGCCGTTCATCGAAACGATTCTGCGAAAAGAAAAAAAAAGGGAGGAAGGAAAGAAAAAAGAAGAGAGAGAGAGAGAATAACTCGCGATTTTTATTCCGGCAGCTCTCGAACAATTACGATCTTGAATTATGAATCAAACGTTAACGAGTCCGACGACGAGCTGTTGTATTCCGTAGCGTAACGTTGAAAAGCGGAACAAGGAGAGAGAGAGAGAGAGAGAGAGAGGAGAACGAGACGAAAAAAGAAAAGAGGAATGGATTTCTGGTCTTTGTTCCACCATTAAAAGATTTTGCTTTGGACAGACTCTCGAAAAACGGCCTTTCTCAAATTCGCCCACCCCCTTGTTTATTCAGCTATTTTTCTGTCGTATCTACGGAATTTCTCCTCCTTTATTCGCGCAAATCCTGGCACAGGCTTTCGGTTCGATCGTTGGATAGATCTTGGCGCGCTTATAACGAGCGAACGAACAGAGAATGGAAAGTATAGAGAGACGGAGAAGAAAAGGTATGGAGAAACGTGCGTGGTTGTTACGTTGCAATTACGAGACGGTTTTTCTATTTGCGATAACTGTTGCACATTACCGAGCACTTGCTCATTCTTGTTAAATTTTTCTCCCTCCTGCAAAATTACGGACATAGGGCGTCACCATGGAGAAACATAAATTACTACGTATTACATTTCCTGTTTTTCTTTTTCTTTTTTTTTTATAGAACAGCAGTTTTTAAATTAGATACGCTATATATCGATTCTACATCGAAATATATGTTTCTGTCGTGGTATCGAGCGTTTTTACTACGTATTACATTCCCTGTTTTTCTTTTCTTTTTTCTTTTTCTTTTTTTTTTTTTTATAGAACAGCAGTTTTTAAATTAGATACGCTATATATCGATTCCACATCGAAATATATGTTTCTGTCGTGGTATCGAGCGTTTTTACTACGTATTACATTCCCTGTTTTTCTTTTCTTTTTTCTTTTTCTTTTTTTTTTTATAGAACAGCAGTTGTTAACTTAGATACGCTATATATCGATTGCACATCGAAATATATGTTTCTGTCGTCGTATCGAGCGTTTGAAAAATATCAATAAGACGAATAATACAGATGAGTATCGATTCTGTTAAATGAACGCGACATTGATTTTCTGTGAAGCTCAAAGTTTATTTAGATACATACATGGCGTGTTGTTGGACCAAAGCGTTCGTCGTTGCGTTCTATGACTTTAAGCCATCTATCAGACAAACGCTGTGTCTTTGGACAAGATGCAGCCGTCAAGTCGCGTTTCTGTCTCATTTACTAATTGCAAGTGGGCATCGGATAAGACACGTTGTATCGATCTGAAGCCGGTAGTAATCCGAAGGAGTAACGTCTAGCGAATAAGCTGGCTGGCGATGTCTTTTGTCGCAGAAGCACCGCGTGGCCTAACGTTGGTAATTTCGCAGAACGTTCTGCTTTGTCAATGCCCTGACAGTTGGATCTCGTTTAAAGACGATCAGACAGCATCTTTCCCTGATGGAATTCATCGCATGCCCGGCGAATGGCTTGACCCAACAACGCGCTATTAACATTTTTTTAAACAAAGCTCGCAATTTCTAAGCTCGATCGTCTCAAAATGTATCGACTATTTTTCAAAATACTCGTGGAGCATTCGAACGTCTTTTTTTCGACGACAAAGTCTGTCGTCGATGGTCGCGTCTCCGTAATTAACAATCGCGACCAACCAAAGACCGCATTGCGTCAGTACGCGCGGCGAGGTTTATCGCAAGGTACCGCCTTGTAACTTTCCTCGCCAACCATCCCTCGCTACTCTCGCTACTCTCGCTATTCCTCTCGCTCATTCCTCTCGCCATCCACCGCCTGGCACTCCTCTTTGCTCCCCCTGACCTCTACGCGTTCTTCCCTTGCCACCGCTCTTGCCGCCCCTCTTGCTCCTGGCAACTAGCGATGGGCTCAAGTACAGTGCGTCGCTGGGAAGAAGAACAGCGTAAGAAACGCGAGTCCGATGGATTATTTCGCATAGACTCGGTAGCGAAGCCGAATCGTAAAGCTGAGCACGCGTGACTGAAAGTGTCGCGCGTACAAGTAAAATAAATAAATAAAATTACTGTGCCGTGCCGTTGGTCTTCTTCGCAGCCACTATGAATTTATAGTTACACACTACCGCTCAAGGAATGTATGCATGTTCGCTTATTTCTCATAGAAGCGATAAATTAGTTAGAAGATTGCAAAGGGAAAGATTCTGGACGATTTCTGGAAGCTTGTTCTTGAAATCTGTATTTCCAAATCCGTTTTAAGTTTCAAATGCCGATATAAGCAGCGCAGTAGTCGCAGTGCTGATAATGAAAATGCGTTTGAAAACGCGTAGCCTAATGGAGGATACGTAGGATAACAAGTTTCCAAATTGATCTTGAACTTGATCCCATCGCTACTGGCGGCAAGTCTCGCTCCCTTTTAGCCGGCCTCGCTCCTTGCCTTCCCTTCTCGAAGCTCAACGCCCCGACCTCCTCAACCTCGACGTCGACGTCGACGTTGACGTCGACGTTACGTTCTCTGCCATTACTATCACTACTACCAGTTACCGGCAACGTCTCCGTCATCGTCGCTAACCCTTCGTGTCCTCTCTTGTGTCTTTCGGTCGCCATTCGACACGATTTAATTAAACGTTTGGTTATGAAAATTGACGGACAGCGTCGTGTGGAATGGAGCCGGTAGTGGTAACAGTGTTAAGTATCAGACTGCAGATTTTCACGCAGACGTACATTGTCGTGCAAAGTGTGTCCAGCAGTCGTGGCGCAATCGGCTGAGACAGGCTGATTCTACGCGAAAAGATACGAAGAGAATAAGAACAATAAACACGAGTGAAATTCGTTCGTACGGCGCTTCGCTCGTGAGAGGATGAATGTTGAAAATTTGTCAAGTATACTCGTACTTGGCGACGATAGAAGAAGTTTCTCTATAGCCGTGAGCAAATACTCTGCTATGATAAAAAGCTGAAACAAGGGACACGTTCCACGTTTGTCCGTAACGGCTATCCGATTCTAACTTATAAATGAGAATTACTGGTGCACTTACCGCTATATAAAAGAAATGTTCAGGCAGAGATTTAACGGTTTCAAGGGAGACATAACCTGGGGTAATTAGTTTTTCAATCGCGAGATCGTACGACTTTTAACGCGCTGATCAAAAGTTAACATATCTAGTAAATCAACTGTAGTAATCGCTTTTCCTCGTGAATGGATTAATCATTTTTTATAAAGAACGCCAGGACGCGTCGACTAGCGCGTCAGGAATTAAATTAAAGAAGTAAAATTAACAAAAACGCACGTCACCTTCGCCTACCATCTCTACGACGCGTCCATCTGCAGAAAGACTCGATTGCGTGGCCTTGGAAGCTCGAAATCGATTCCCATCGAAACATCTTCGCACGACGGACAGTTGCGCCAGTTATACCAGTAATTCCTATTTATAGATTAAAATCAGACACCCTGTATAAACTTGCTTCCTCGTAAGATCCGTATAAACGCAAACCTCTAGTTCTCTGGGTTTCTATCGCGGTTTTAACCGTGTCCCGACGTCTCGTCGATATTCCCGGCTGTGCTGCCGAGGTGCAGCCTCGGAAGTCTGCCCTTGAAGAAGAAACGAGCTCGGATGGAAAACCTACGAACGAGAAACAAATACACGGTCGTTTAATCATCGTGAAAGTCTCGAATGTAAAACGATCGGATCATATGCGTGATCTCTATAGAATCGAACGATACGTTTGTTCCAGAGGTGACGATGTACAACGATCGATCGAGCTGCTGGACAAAGTGCTCTCAGAGTACGACGAGCACGAAGCAGAGGGCGAAGGTGGTGGAGGCGTCGGCGTCGGCAGTGGCGGTGGCGGTGGCGGCGGCGGTGGCGGCGACGGCAGTGGAGGTGGTAGCGGCGGAGGTGTCGGCGATTGTGGCAGCAGCACCGAACCGAGTGTTGGCCTCACACCCGACGACGAAAGTCCGTCCTTAGGTATCTTTTATCCTGTCCTCTCTTTCGCCCTTATTTTTCTCCTATTTTATCGCTTTCCTCTTCCTTCTCCTCTTTCGTTCTTCCGATTTTCCCGATGTCGATCGCGTCGATTACATGCTCGTTTATCTTCTCTTTTAGCAAATTACGAAAGCTCACTTTCCCTATCCCGTACACTTTCATCTTACTCTTCGAGAAACGTTTGATTATCTCTGACGATCTGCCACGACTTTCGTCAGTTACGTTCTTTAATTATCGTTACGCATTTCCGGTATCTCAGAATCGAGACAGTAGATCGCGATGTTTCTCTCTGTCCCTTCTCTTTCGTTCTTCTTCTGTTTTTGCTAAAATAAGTAAAAAAAACGTCGGGCGAACGTACGTACTGTAGTTTTCCAGTCATGGATGATCAAAGAGAACGTTCAAAGTGTCCCTGTCTCGTGCCTCAACGCGTCAACCGCGTTGAGATAGCTCTAGTTTCGAGCTGCGTGAGAAGAAAGTCACGCGACTCGCGCGTAAAACCAATAAAAATATCAACGAGTCTCGCAATTAATCGGATTTACTTTCCAAGCGCGGGCGGCATTTTCCTCTTTTTTTTTTTTTTTGTCGGCTTGCGTAACCAAACGTTATTTTGTCAGGGTTGCCCGTGGAGAAACCACGCGATGAAATTGGACAGAAATAAACGATACGAATAACGCGTAGGAAACTTTCCAGCTATAAATGCTGTATGATAAACGGGATCTCAACGAGACTGGTTAATGCTCGATCCAATTGCTGTAATCGGTTTAAAGCTGCGAAAGTTTACGTCTTATATCTGATGCATTATCTGCCACGAATTGATTCATTAACGGACAATGCCTTTCGCCCCGTCACTTTAAATCCCTAACGACTAATAAAAGAGCACGAATACTTGATCGTTCGAAATCGAAGGTAAACTCCTTCTTCCAAAAATTCGAAAGATACGATCGTCTGGCGGCAACTAGAACTGCGGATTTTTATGCAACTTCGTATCTCTAGCGACACAACTAAAGAAATGTAAATATTTATTTCACTCGTTAAACGTTACAACAGATACTTCGTTTTGAGTACTCTACATATTTTCTCACATTATGTACGTTGTGTGCGTTTTCTGAGTCTTTAAATCTCCCTGCCCCTATAAATGCCTAAAAATACGCAGTCCAGCGACGATATCGTTAAATCGACGACATCGACGAGATGTTAAGAGGATTAAAATAAGGTTCATGTGAAATTTCGCTCCCGATAAGGTTCGTGATAAGCTCGAAGAACGATAAGAACACACGGGTGTTTTCGACAGGACACCAATCCGAGGACGACGGTTACATGAGTATGAATGGACGAAAAGCGAAGATGGCCCTGATAGCGCTGCGTCCAGTTCCAGATTGTCCAGAGCCACAGGATCTCGCGGGAATATCTACGCAAGAATTTCCGCCACCGCCGGAAGAAGCCGAACGAATCATTTCTACTCTGTTGCCCATGTAAGTTCCCCTCACCTTCGTCGCATTCGAAATGAAAGGGATCGATTGAACGATCAAGCGCTTAATCCTTCGTCTTATCGCATAGAAAGCTTATCTAAAGTCTTGTTGCATACGAACAGACTTTTCGATATTGTATTAGTTATATCATATTATTATTACATCGATATTCGATAGATATGGTTCGATATTAACAGCAAGCTATAGCGTCGGTAACAAGAGAGCAAAAGATCCAAGGGAATTCAGAAAAACTGGAAACTTTGAAGGAAACATTGGCTCACGAAAGTATTTGAAAGTACAGGGCGCTAATGAAGTTTCATAATGTTTTGTGCGCGTATAATAGGTGCTGCCTACACGAGCTAATGACTGCGAACGTAAAAGTTTCCTATGGTGAGCGTGGAAATACCTTGGCCAGCCAGTGCAGTTGCAGCGATACTCGAAGCGACAACGAAATTATTTTTTTTTTTTTATTTTAACAAACTATCGATTGAGAATGAGACCGCGCCTCGAATGAGTCGCAAATGTTCAGATTCTTGCGAATATTTACGAAACTGTATAAGATGCGAGAAAGACCATCTATATACTCTGTATGATACGATGGTAAAGAATTTTTGGAAAGCGTTTCGTTGACATGATTTTCTTTGAAATTTGTTAAAAATTTAATTTTCGAATGTTTGAGTCGGTAGATTCTGTTTTACACGTAAAAGTAGCCAACGGGTGCCTGACGTTCGATGATAACGGCTGATAATAATTGATAATCTATTCGAGACAAGACGGTTGTTCGTGCAAACGCATATCTTCGTGTAATAAAATGCAAGCAGAGAAATTAAATTTAGATAGAAGTTTCTTATCTTCTCTATTTTGCATTTTATGCATAACCCACGCGGTTTGCATATTTATGCTTCGGCGCATAAATATGCAACAATGTATTGTATATCCGGTGCTTATGTTGCATAGTTATCTCGTTGTCGGATAACCTCCTGATCTGAAATCTCGCGAAACGACGGAAAAACTGCAAGCTTGAATTTGTCGACGTCAGGACAGCTGTACCTTGGAAAAACAATCTCTGCTTATTAAACAAATAAATAAATAAATCAGAGTGTGTAACCGCCACGTATAATCGTAGGGTATCGCCTGGAAATTCTTCGAAGAGAAACCAAGGTCACTCCTCTTCTCGTCGAAGCGGTCGCCAACAGTGGATGATGGCCATGGAGGACAGCATACGACATGGAAACGGTAGCACGGTTACCACTCAAACGACTCTCGTGAGTATTCTTGCGAGCGTCTTTGAATCTAAAATGCTCGCCTTTTAGCATTCTCTCGTCCATCGTTTCTTTCCTGGTACATCTTTGTCGCAAAGGCCGACAGAGCAGCTCTTATTCGTTACGTAGACGTACGGCGGTGTAACGCGCAACTGCGCCGATAGATTTGTTCAATTCGCAACACGCGGCCAAGGAACAGACTTGCTCTACGCGTACAACACGGTATACGTATTTTACGTCCAAACGACTGTAACTAATCTTTGCTTCTTACCTTTCTTCTTTCGTTCCCATTTCCCTCCCCTAACTTTTTTCTTTCTGTAATCGAGCTACTCTTCTTAGTCGCGGTCACGTATAGTGGACATTTTAGCGAGCCTATCTGCGATTCACATGGCAGCAATAAAAAATGACGTACACGAAATCTGTAGTTATCGTGGTTCAGTAATGCTCTCCACTGTAGGTGAATTATATTTTCGCGCAGCCCAAAACTCGTCATCAGAGACCGTATGGCTGGGAAAACGGAAACGGCGAAGCACTAAAATTGGCTCAGCCTCCGAGCCCGCCGAGCAAATTCGCCAGCTTACCCTACGACGGCAAGGTGTCTTTCGGTTGGATCCCGCCACGCACCAATCCAACCACCATCGAGAAGCATCGCGAGGTTAGGCGTCGATCGTCGGAAGAAGATGGCCTGGAGACGGACAAAACTCATCGACAGAGCTTCGACAAGGATCGAACGTCTCATCTACGGAAGCAGCGTCAGAGTAACGAAATCATCAAGTCGAGCAGCGTGGAGGATCGTCTGCTGATGAATCACGAGCAATCCGAACAGAACAGCCGGAGAAGGAACGATTCTGACTCGAGCGAAGGCAGATTCTCGAGAAACTCCGAATCAGAGAGATCTTCGATCCCACGGTCGAGCTCGGTCAGCGTCGAGAGATATTCGATGCGAGCCACTTGCGGATCATCCGACTTTTCCAGGGCAAACTCCACCTCGAACGAGAGATTCCATTCGGATTTTTCGATAGCCGTGGCCAGCGCCAGCTCCAACGACCGAGTCTCCGTGCCGACGTCCGATCCTTTCTCCATTCGAAATCTCGACTTTGTTTCGTTCTCTTTGCCGACCAGAACAGACTCCAATGAGAGATTCTCGGCACCAACTTCGGATAGGTGTTCGGAGGAACGTTACTCGGACATGTTCTCCACGAGGAATTCGGATTTCTCCACGAGGAACTCCACAGACTTTAGGACTCAATCCGAGGAGGAAAGATTTTCTGATGACTCGTTGGAGGAGCTTCTGCCTCCTCCTCCGCCGATCAGTAAGAGGCATTCTATTGCTTGGGAAGTACCTCTGGAGGATGATCCACTTTATGCTCCCGGAAGTACCAAGGTGATTGGTAGGAGACGACGTAAAAGCAGCGACGTGTCCAGTAAGTTATTCCCTTGCTGACGAAATTCGACTCTTGTAACTCCAATATCGTGTTAGTCCGGTATATATAGGGTAGAGTCTGTGGAATTGTTCGCTATTATTATTATTAGTAGTAGTAGTAGTAGTAGTAGTAGTAGTAGTCATTCGCTATGGATTTTTATCACGCACAGACAGTGCGAGCTCCACTACTCATTAAAGCATTAAAGTAGTTGTATGAACGTTATGGCGAGTCGTCAATATACGCAATATATTTTCTTGTTTATCAAAACCACTCAAAAGCAAAAGCAACGTAGTCTGTTGCCAAATACATACGACACGATAAACGTTTCTAACGTGACGCGCAATTTTTCATTCTGACGAAACTTCGCGCTATTTTTCAGCCATTTGCGAGCATGTACGAGAAACAGCTATTAATCAAAATTCGTCCGTATCTCCCGCACAGCAACTACAACTGTAATGTACGTCTGTAATGTTGGAAACAAACATTTTGAAAATAGCTTCTCTTCGTAGCAAATCAATACGTTCTCTTTCCTTTCGTTCTATTACGGAGATCGTTAAGACGCATTTTGAAAAATATTTGAATTTAGCGAGTTGAAAAGCAGATTGTTTCGCCTTAACGCAAACCGCTCGACTTTACCCTATATCCTAGATTAATCTCATTTTCGAAGAATTAACTCGTTCTTACCAAGCGATATAAGTAAGTATCAGTTGCAAGTATCGTTATCCGATAGATGTGCGTGGATGTTTATGCATTTTTGGGAAATTTAAGGGTGTCAGAATCGATAGAATGCCTGTAATATTTAATAAATAAGTAAATATATAATAAAATGCCCCGAGTATTTGATACAATATCTCTAGTAGGTGAAACAAATTTTTATCTAATTTTCATCTCTTTAATCGTAAAAAAAAAAAAAAAAAATAAAGACGCATAATCATCCGCGGTCTATTGATATGATCGATCCTCCTCGAGATGAAAACATTCGTCGACTAAATTTAAATTTAATTTCAGGCGTCGGATCGGCATCCAAACTACGCGACTTCGACGACTGGCAAGATCCCCGGTTATCGACCACTGACGACGATCTAGTCTCTCCGTACTCGGACTCCTCGACGAACGAGCTTGATCAGATACGACCCCAAGAACTAACCAAGAACGGCACTTACGTGATACGTCGTGGACGAAAGAAAGAACGTAAAAGTTTACCAAAAGCCCCGACCAAAACCAAAAGCTTGTCGTTCGAGAATAACGAGGAGAATCGGTTGTCCGACGTGAAACGATACTCGAGTACTTTCGATAATATCAGAAGTCTGCTGAGAGAAAATAAACTGGACGAACCTATGAACGATCCACCGATGGAATTTTCACCGTCGGTTCCACCCGACCTGGTCAGAGTCGTTTCTCTTCCAGCGATTAACGACGAAACCGGCAATTGGCCGCGAGAATTGGAAGTAACTGTCGAGGAGGAAGAAAGTTCAGACCTCTCGGACAAGGATAAAAAACCTCGGGAGATGTTCGAGCTGCTCCAGTTGTCGTCCTCGTTATCGTCCAGCCACAAACCCGAGAAAGGCAGAATCGATGCCGATTCGTCGAATCAGGAATCGAGGAACGCCAATGCCGAGTCGAACAACACGTGCAACGGAGTTTCGCTATCAGCTTCTAACAGCTATTCGAAAGGGTTCGCTGGTTTAACACCGTCTAGTGGGAATGTGTTTAACGAGGAACCAAGAAAGTCTCCAAATCCTAGTAACGAACACCGATTAACGTCCAAGATCCCTGTTAACTTGCTGATCGAAGACCAGATTGTGAAAAAGGCTCTGAAGGAAAATCGTAGACAACTGGAGAAGGTCAGCGATGCTATCAAGGAGATTGAGAATGTGAAGAATAGCGAGTCTTATTCGGAGAGCAAGACACGATGGGCAAGGTGTGGAGAAGCGAAGCAACCATTGGCGAGGAAAAGCAGTCTCGACAGCGAATCCAATGATCGTGGAGTTGTGGATCGAAGCGGAGCGAGGAAACAGCAGCATGATTCGGATTTTGACTCGGATACAGCGTCTAAAACCAGTCCCGAAACGACGGATATAGAGGCAAAAAGAACCAATGGGTCGGACATCTACGCGTCGGGGAAACGAATGAGACAGAATGGGGTTGTTGAGACTCATAAGAACGATCAGAAGCAGATCGAAAATGTGATCGACGCTATTCTTGAAGATTCCAAGAATCCAGATTTTCAGGTGAGTTTTTGCTCGTTGATGTCGAAAGTTGTACAAATTGAACGAAGGAGGAATTGACCAAGGAGAAGGTATTGATTTTGATTGATCGATATTGATACAATATTGATACGATGATACATTGATCGATACAATATACGAAACTGTGAGTCTTTCGAAAGTAGATAAACGAACGGCAAATCCAATGATGTAACTTTTAACTTTTAAAACGCTCAGTTGCAATTTTGTTAACACCAAAGCAAAGAAAAATCTAACGACAGAGAGAATTAAAGGTATCGTATTCTAGGTGAGCGTGGAAGTTCTTGAGTTTCCTCCGTTACCACCATCGCCTGTCGAAGAAGCGGACGAAGAAAGTTCAGACATCGGCCAGACTGCAGCAATCGTCTCTAAGCCAAAAAGTCATAGCAATCGAACGATGGAGTATAGACCTAGGGTACCGCCTCATCGTGGACCCGTTGCCAATCATTCCCTCTCGGATTCGAAAGATCAACAAACGTCTCTCAATACCAGATCCATGGACGCTGGATTTTCTCGGGGTAAAAGAACAACACCTAGTGCCACCAATTCCAGACGAGAGGTGCGTTTTACGAAATTTAAGCGAGGTGTTTTATCGTGTTTCAGGTAAAAAGATATCTAATAATAATAAGAAGAAGGTGAGTCACGAGAAACAAGACACGCAAACGTCTCCGTTACTTGTTTTAATTCAATGAACGACTTCTCAGTACAAAAATTACAGTATTTGATGGCTATTGTAATTGCGAGTTTACAAATAGCGAAATACTTACTCGTAAATCCGATTAACTCGGTTGTGAAAAACGTTGTATCTGTTGCTCTGTTTCTGCTTCTTCTCGTCGTTCACCTTTGTATACGCGCTGTAATAAAAAATTATTACCAATTTTTAATTGTCTCGATGCGTCGTTGTGATGCGTTATTACCAGTGATTTATTTCTCGTAGCAAATACCCGTAGAACGAAGGACTTTGCCTACGGACTTACCTGGACCTTCAAGACGACGTCCCTTCATCAAGAGACATTCGCCATCGGCGGAACCGTGCTCTTCGGTTGGAAATGGCGGCTGCAGTGGCAATACTAACGCAAACGGGGCTAACAACGGAGCTTGTAGCAGTAGCAGTGGTGGAACCGCCGGTAACATAGCGACCGGTACCAGCGGAATGCAAACCTCTTGTTCGCTTCCAGAAACCCCTGTTTTCGCTAGAGGAAGCGACATTCCCAGAACTCCTCAGCATGCCAGTAATTCGACGCAGATACGTCGACAACCTGGTTGGTACGCTCCAACCACGGCTACCACCGGGTAAGAATCCCCTTTTTCGATCAGGTTACCAATTTTCTCAAAATTTCAATAGTACTACGCAACATCTTACCCTCCGCTGTATTATCACGTTTCTTATTTAAGCCGCTTTTGTCTCCCTAAATATTTCACCATTTTCTTCCGCCGATATAGTAGTAGTTGATATTCTCTAAAATATCACTTTTGAAACATAAAATGGAAAACTTTTGCGCATCGCTATATCATTATATCATATGTACGCGTTTTCTGTTTCTTGAGAACAGTTTCTCTGTTTTCTGATCTGAAGAAACAGAGACATTTGCTAAAGAGAACGTAGAAAGCTCCAAACGCAACTGCGTTACTGTCGAAAACGATGTATGTATTTCTAACTTGTAAAACAGTTTAAAAACTTGGAAAATGGCGCTTCGTACGCGTACCGTGAGCGCGCTTGCGCAAACATGGCCACGAATTCCCGCGTAAGCAATTGCTGTTGATCGTTGGCCGATTGCATATGCACGTGTACACTGTATACACAGCTTAAAATTGATAATTCGATTCAACGAAGGAAACAAAAACAATAGCGATAACAAGAGTACGATAAAAGTGGATAAAACAAAAAGTATAAAGGTTGATATTCGATGTGAACAGGTATCGCAGGAATAACCCTGGTCTGGAACAGGCGATAATCGGGACCGAGTTGTTGCGATTAGCCGGTGGCCCGAATCGTGGATGGTACCCGACGAGGAAGGCGAACCAACCGCGGCCAGCCTCGATCGAGCATCTCGAACGACTAAACAACGCGTACGATCCACGCTTGGCTGGCTCTGGAGACCAAAGGAAACCATTGACTCTGCCGACAAACATCACACCGAACAAATATTTCGGCCAAAGTAAGCACAGCTCCGCCTCCAGCACTCGCGAGGCGCTACGGAGGGTCACTAGCTTGCTCATCAAGAAAGGTAAGCGCTGGAATTTGCGCTATTACAAGAGCCCGCGATCGTGGAAGCAGTGAACGTCGCCGCGGCCTGGCCTCTAGAAAATACGATGTCAGTCGCCAAGCCATCTCGATTCACTGTGAATCCTGTTTACTTCACAGATTGTCGTTTTCTGATCTCGAACTTTGTATTAAATCGAATCCAAATGATTTACATTGTATCTTAATGAAATTTGTTTTATTCTCCGATTGAATTAAGGTTAGGTAGATCACGAAATAACATTTTGTGATGTAAATAGATTCACAAACCGAGCATTGCTGCGAACATGGCTTTCGAAATAACGATCGATTTGCCCCTTATTCGATAAATCGCTATCGCTTCTAGAAACGAAAACATTTTTCGTCTTTTATATAAATATTTTTTAAAGTAAAGTATTTTTATTTTTATTCTTAGAGATACAACGTTTACGACGACGACATCGTTACAATTATCGATAAGTCGAAGTGAACGTCGATCGAATTAACCTAGCGTCAAAATTATATTGCTCGAGTTTACATATACGAGTATATAAATATATAGTAAATATAAAGTAAATCGTCGTTATTTCAAAAGACATTCGCATCGAGTTTTCAAGCGGTTTGACACATTTTCGGAATCCATGTAATAACCTCTTCAAAGCAACGCCAATAGTTGTTTCTCTGACTTACTTCTTGCGTGACCTTTCGTGGCACTGAGTGTCACCAACTTAATTCTCGCTATCTTACTGCTGTACATGGTTTGTTTAAATAATTTGCTTTTGATAATAATTCTCATGTCTCCTATTGTAAGAAAGAAACTGAAAACTTGAATCTTATTATCTTGAAAAATCAGTTTCTTTCTCGCTATGATACTTTGATATATCTATATGTAGTTACCGCATTTTTATACCGCCACTAACACGCTGCAGATGATCGATTTATTACTTTAGTACACTTTACTAGTTTAATCTAATTTCTTCTATATTACTTGGAAGATGCTTTGACAGGTTTGTGCAGCGCTACAGCTATATGTGTATTCCTGCCACATAAATAAAACTCTCCTGGGGGTATTCTAACCTAGAACTTGTAAACGATCGATTTCTTGGTCTCATTTTCTAAAAGTATAGGTTTTCTGGGAGCATAAGTTTATGACAGGACCTTTTCGAAGTTGTGAAATGAACAAAGTTACAGAAGTTTGAAGATGTTACACGGTATATAGGACGCGAATTTAAAAAGCGTGCGAGTTTTAAAAGCGTCGTGTTTGTTTTTCTTGAAACCGCATTTTCTTTTCAACGATTAAAAACGATCTCTCAAATTCGGTTTGATCGACCGATTCCAAATTCTGCTCCAAATTATTAAAACAATCTTCTCCCTGTCTTTTCTCTCCTTCTACTTTTTTCAATCGCTGTCATTTCTTTCCCAATAGGGAGCTTAGTTTCCGGTAAGCCACGTGTATTTCGTCGCGTCGCGATTGTACAGTGGTTCCATCTGGCGAAAGCTCCGCAACTAGGTGGGACGAATCAACTGACCTTGAAAATATGAATGTACAAGACAAGAAGGATAGAGAAACAAGGCCTCCCTCCTCCGCGTTACACGCTGCAAGGCTAGCTTGTACATTTCCACGAGGCCGCTCAATTTTCATTTTATCATCGAAACAAATTTATGTCGTTCTAGTCCTGCTATTTCAACGCTTATCAACCTTCCCCGTTACCTTCTATCGTTGTATAGTTACAAAGTGTAGAAAAACTCGAGAATCGATCATATTGGTCTATGTTGGACTATACACAGTCTGTGACCCGTTCTCGAGTCTTGTAACGTGGATAAGGTGTGTGCTCTTCTCTTTTCGAATAGCGCAACGTTGCGCCGGCCGGTTAGGGCAGTCGAAGAACCGGTATAATAAGAATGGTAAATGCTAAAGATTCGCTAGAAAACTAGCGACGTTGCAGGAGCTCGCGATTTCCACGTCGAAATATCATCTCCTAGTACGAACAATACATCCCACGTCCTTCCACCAGTCGTTCACGTTATTGATTCAACTACGCATATAGAAGAAAAATGTTCACTTGTTTCTCGCGCCGCGCGACGTTTCATCTTCCAATGCTGTTTCCGATTTCATTGCCTCCACGTTCGTACGAGGTTCTATAGAGGAGACACTTTATCCGCGACCATACACGTTTTACACGAACGAACGTATAAATCGATGCTGTATAGTCGGTTCTACGATGGATACCGTCTAAACTATGTACGAGTAAATTCGCTGTAAGCAACATGAATTTGGTTGTGCCGATAGAGAAAACGGGCGCGTCACGGATCAATACTCATCCATGCGGAGATAGCGTCGACCGAACTGCATTTTCTCTTTCTTCCAATGTTACTTATCCAACATTACCAACTCGAGTCAACGACCCATGCCTTATAGTCTGTCTTTTTTTTTACGCTAAATAGAATCAAAGAGTATTCTACGTCATCCTGCTTACGACAGCATCATTCAGAATTTATCTGAATTTATACATACACAGCGTTTCCTCTATTTTCGTCTACGTCGGATCGAGCCAAGACCGAACACAGCGAGAGAAAGCGAAAATAACGCGAATGTGCGCAACCCTGTGCCTCCAGTCTTATCACCGGCGGTTATTTATTTATAGAACGTCGCGGTATCGATGCTCTGAAAAAGAGCTTCCGCGCATGCGAACCAGATAACGCTTATCCTTTATTCAGCTTTCCCTCTTTAAAGCGTGGCATCCGCCGGGAAATCGAGCTAAGTTACGTTGTGCCTATAATCGTGCTAATAATCGTAAGTTTACAAATACTGTCTTCGATACGTATGCACATGCATATATGGAAGCGTGTCGATCAGAGGCGAAAACGTAGTACAAGCTCAGCTTTCAGTGGAAACTGTTCGGTGTACATATGTACTGAAACAAATATAGCGAGCATGGGCATGGTTTGGCGTAGCTTAGTTTCCCGGTAGATGCCCGGTCAGACTTTCCAGTCTCGTCGACCTTTTCCCGATCTCCAAATGTTTCGCTCCATATCGAAGCTGGGGATCGCTCGAAGAGAACGACGCAGCGTGTAACCGTTGAAAAAAATGGTTGCGAGAAAAACAGCATGGGGTAGCAAAGGCGATTGACCAACGAGGGGATGTTTTCAGTTTGGTTAGTAAGCGGCCGGCTCGCTGGACGGGTTGGGTTCAGAGTAGGGACGCGTGGGAAGCCGGAAGGACACGGAAGGGGTGACTAGCTCGACTCGAACCAGGGGTGGTGGCAATCGTTACTCCCGTCTGCTGTTGGTCTGTCTAGCAACCCTCCATAGTCGACCAAATGCCATCCCTACCAAAGCGGGGATTTGTATCATGGTCGTCGAGCTGCGTTCTCCGTGAGACTTTCTCGACCCAATAGAAATTGCCGGACTATCGCTTCTTTTCACCTTCCCCTCTTTCCTTTTCCCTTTCTTTCCTTTCTTTTCCCTCTCCTCTACACGATATTTTCTCTTCATTTACCTCCCTTCCTTGATTCCTCCCATTTGTTCTTCATCTTTTGCTATTTCAAAGTTGCGAAAAATACTTTAATCGATGAGTCTCTCTCTCTCTCTCTCTCTCTCTCTCTCTCTCTCTCTCTCTCTCTCTCTCTCTCTGGGCCACCAACTCGATGACTGCACGTTTTTCATGGAAACTGTGCTATAACTGTTATCATCGATATTTCTAATTATACCTACGTCATTGCACTCTGGCAGCATGCAGGGACTCACTGATGATACATGTGGCATTTGCCAATGCCTCGGGATCGATCTACCGGGCGGTCAGAAACATCTGACGAATGCTTCTATACTGTGCGAATGGTGCAAATAGAAGAGAACGTTCCAGCTACGAGTTCAAATCTCTATCTATGTATTTTTGTTTAACGATTCACCCTTTTGCGAGTCCTTTTATTCCTGTCAAAGATTTCGTTAAAAAATTCTGTCATATTTACATCTGCAAGGACTAAATGTAATCGAAGCTAATAATTTGTCTGTATTGATCTTTAATTTCCTAATTGTACAAGTTTCTAAGTAAAGAACGAGCCGGTTAACAAACGCCGCGTAGGTAAGGCAATTAACTTAAATTAACTCAAAACACCTTACGCTATAAAATTAAATTCTACGTCGCGTCGCACGATAGCAACCAAAAACCGGTATAGCATTTCGCTTGCTCCATCTCCGCTCTCTACCTGTCACTGTATCCTCTCACAATCAGTTACATGATAAATCCGCTGCTTCTTTCTTTTCTTTCGCCCCCCCCCCCTCGTTTCTCAATAATCAACGTACAGATTTCCAGCCACTGTTGACAAATTGAGAAAAAAAACATTTGAAAAATCGTTCGCTACTTATCCGTATCATTCGTTAGTCTCCGAAGCAGCTGATAACCCGTTTCAAAATTCACTCGAAGCATTGACAACTCGAACGAAACTGTTATGGTAACGAAGAATTTTCGTCGTTATCACTTGAGAGAGCGTGTGGAGAGAAAGAGGGAGTGTACCCACGTGCGTACGTGTGTGTGCGTGGCGGGGGGAGGGGACATAAAAGGATGGGTCAGAGCAAACTGCGCCAGACTGTGAGTCGTGAACGTTTGGACATTTAGAATGTCAGCTGGTTTCAGTATGTTGCCAAGAGAGATTCCGCTTGTCCTTGAACAAACTTAATCTTGCTTCCCTTCGTCTTATCTCCGGGACTCGAGATTTACTTGAACGACATTTTTAAAACGTAAATACGAACTTCTTTCCTTTTATTCTTAAATACAAACATATACGCGTCTGCGTTACGTCTCACGACCATAAAACTACCCAGAAACTTTTATGTGTTGCGTTATTTATGTATCTTCTATGTTAACGTGATCAGTAGGCTGGAAATATTTATTCAAAGTCGTGTTTCATCTATTTAATGTTAAAATGTTCCCTACATTTTTCTACACTTAAACTTTCTTTATAAATTCACATACTTTGATATCTTATGTATTATATGTTTTTTATACTTATATATGTATATATATATATTTGTGTGTTGTATGTATTCCGTATACTTCTCTCACACACTTTCATATTTTGTACGTTTTTGCATTCTGTACGTTACACGTATTCCGTACATTCGTGTATCTGTAAATTTCGCATAAACACGCAGAAATCCG
This sequence comes from Bombus waltoni, assembly GCA_014737395.1. Lineage (NCBI taxonomy): Eukaryota > Metazoa > Arthropoda > Insecta > Hymenoptera > Apidae > Bombus > Bombus waltoni. Next base: position 1,315,133 of record JACXII010000060.1, on the reverse strand, counting down.
CAGTCTGTTAATTGCAAGACAGATAACGGTAAAAGAAAGAAAGAAAATTATCGATCGATTCGAATTTTCGAACTTTTTCGAAAAATTGTCGAACGAGATCGCTTGTAGCGCGAATGTCAAACGCGTTCCACTCTCGCTATCTTTGGCTCGCAACGAACGTAAAATTGCAACCAGTGTCTGCACCTTCGAGGAACAACTAAAAGCACTGTATCGCCACGATCGACCGACCCCACGCTATTTGTTTCGTTTCTGATAGACCAGGCTCCTTTGATTTCATGGGTAAGCCAAAGTTGTCTCTGTTATCGTCTAGATTGTCACGTGCTAGATAATAGTAACGGCACTTAACCATGGCATTGAATAAGAACCCTAGATACGACCGTGACCTCGATCGAAGGTAACTCGTTCGTTTCCCGCGCTCTTTTACTCTTTTGCTCGTTTGTTCGTCGCCTCTCTGTTACTCTTAGACTCAGTCCTAGACAGCTATTGGTACAACTTCTTTAAAAGTCATTTAATGGGATGATTGTAATAACGAGAACTAGTAATCAGGCAAAGAGGATCCATGGAGACGAGAGAGTGGACAAATTTTACGGAAACGTGGAATTACGAATATTTGTAGGCGCGTTTGTATAATCTACGTTGTAATATACGCGGTGTCTCGGCTAAACGAATACCCGAATACCTGCGTTATCTACGATCGTATGAAAAAGCTTCTCAGGATCGAGTCAAACCGCAAGAAGAGGCTCGTGTAACGGCGGAAAGAATCTTTTCTCGGCTTCGTCTTTTTCCCCTTTTCTTCTTTTCTTTGAGAAAGGAGATTTCAAGGTCATCGGTATTTTCTAAATACAACTCCATATATCTTTCATCTTTCATATATCTTCCATATATCTTTCTATCTTCGCACCACGAATGCGTAAACCCTTTATTTTCTATGGAAAAGTATTGAGATACTTATGCGGGGAATTTCGATTCTAATTTCGTGAAACAGGGACAAGAAAGGAGAAGAAGAAGCGTAAGAGAGAGCGTCTCTTTGCGTCTTGCTTGGCCTTTCACACGAGCCGAAAGTTTCACAAAATTAGGATTAAAATGTAAAACTTTCAGCGGCAAGCATTTTCAGACGCAAATGCTTCGATATCTTTGCGCGCAGAAGGAAAATACGCGTTAATCTTGAAGTTTCCTAAAGAGATGACCTTGAGGAAGAATTCATTCGTCCGTTGTACGCGTCCCCTGAAGTGGTCGAACCCTGTGTCGAGAAGATTGTTCGTACGATCGTGCACCTGTAAGTCGGATGTTTAGGTGACTTCGTTTAGCCACGACGCGCATAGAATTCGTACAATATCTGCAAAATTTCGGATAATATTTACGACAGTCACGCCGTAAAGGAGAAATTTGCGCGACGTTAATCCACGACGCGAAGCAAACAGGACAAAAGCGTCGAAATAAAAGCGCGCGTTCGGTAGAAAATGCCAACACGGATCGGCCAGACTTCCCAACGATTTTATTTCCAATCGTCGCGTCGTTTACAAAGTTAAAACTGTTGGCAAAGATCTCGCGTCCTGTCATCCAAAGCTAGCCGCTGAAACAAGATATGGAGAGGTTATTATTATCCTCCCAGAAATAGAGTCGCGAACGTATATACCGGTGGTTATTACTGGTGGCCGAATAAACTCTCGATGGAAAGGGAGCGAAGGACTTTGGTATGCCTTGGCTGAACGCTGTGACAATCTCAAAGAATTAAGAAGAAGTTGTGCGAAGCTGCGTAACCATTTGCACGTTACAGAATCGATAGATTCCAAATGCAATCTACTCGAAGGCAGCTTTAGCTAGAAACGTTGCTCGCTAGGATCGGAGCGTGTCCTCGCTGTGTCGTGTTCTTTACCTGGCATGCGGCAGCCGCTGGATTTTATTTGGTGAATTTTCAAGGGAAACACGCGCTGTACTCGAAGATTGTCTGCAAACGTTGCTACACGACTGATCTGCTACTCGTTTATGTCCTTCGTACGCGCGTTTCTCCTCTTCCACGTTACACGTTTTAACTGCATTTATTTTTCGCCAGCTTTTGCGTAGTGATCTGTGGTTTTTCATTGCGTTGAGCCGTGTAATTCGATACACGACAATGTTTTCCATTTTCTTAGAGCGCAACTGGTTTTCGGCTGTTTCAGGAAGCGGCAGCAAGGATGGCAAAGGTGGAAAGGACAGTGCATCGCCGTGTGGCCCATACGCAGGTAAGTTCGCATTTTATTGCCTCCATTTGCCTCTGCCAGGCTGTGTACTCCTACGATCGAAATAATACGCATCGGTAACTCGAATCTCGAGCTCGAACAGCCAAAATCGCCAAGTCGCCAAGATTTTGTCCAACCATCGGTTCAAGTCCAATAATTGAAAGTTCGCTTCATACGGTTCGAGTACTATGCTCGTAGCGTATAATAATTATTCTTGCCACGAGTATTCCATTTGCACCGGCTATTTTCGGACCTTGTGAGTATCAGAGTGAATTAGAACGAACGTTATCCGGTTTCCGTGACTTTCTACTCCTCGAAATTAAGCAAATAGTTGAAAGTCGTCGTCCTCGTACAATTGGAAATGTTCGGAAAGCTACGACCAACCGAAATCCAGTGAAACTTCTCTAGGATGAACATCCGTAGCACTGACTTAAGTAACGAGAAAAAAAAGTCCCCTTCTCTCCGTTTATCGCTTCCCGAGAGATCTACTTGGAAGATCCAAAACTGTGAGCCAAAAGACCTTTTCTAAATAGAGTTTCCTTACTTTTTAAACAGACGTTGATATATAATCGCCGAAAGAACAGCGTCGTATATTATGTTCCGATGCAAATTACCTTTCGTATTAAAGAGTATCCAAGTCGCTGGTCCAACATTAAAATACGGTAACGAACCGAATAAAGTTCATCGTCATGAAATATGTAAAGTATGTATGTAAATACAGTTCAAACAGTGCAGCAAAGTCGATCCCATGATTTATTCTACCAATAAAATGAAACCTAGAGAGAGAGACAGAGAGAGAGAGAGAGAGACTAGCAACGAGTTGAAGAGCTAATTGAAAACGATACGATAAAATAATAAAATCACTATTAAATCATCACGATAGAAGCACTATTACGGTGGAATATTATTGTGCAATAGCGAGATCAAATAATTTGACTCGTACTTTTGCCATCTGTGTAATTGTTCGAATTTCAATAGTTTCTCCTCGCTATGCGCGTTTTAATTAAGAAAACGAATTGTGGTTCCAAGTTTGGTGCCCTTCCTGCACCACACGATACGATTCGGTCATCTTCTATGCCACACGGATACTTATCCTTGTAAGTACTTGTTTGTAAGTTTTTTATTTTATCGCTGGTAGGGGGGAAGGCGCGCTCGCGCGCGTGTGTGCGCGTGTGTGCACACGCGTACATCTTTGCACACGTAACATAACCGGTACACACATGGCATTCCAAAATATCCATTCCCTTTCCACCAGGAGTTTACCAATGTCCGCCTCTAGCCTGAACAGCCAACAGCAGTTCTATTAATATTCTTTGGTTATTTTCGAAAAAGCTCTTCTTACCAAGAGAAACAGAACGAAGGATAGAGAAGAACTTTACGTACGAGCCAAACAACGTTTCCTTCAATTCGCCTGTAAAGGTGCGTTTAGATCGAGCGAACCGAGCTTAATAAAACTCAAGCGTAGACGAAACACGTAAATTCTCTCTCGATATTCGACGATCGCTGGCCTCGAACAACGCTCGTCGGACGAATGTTCGTCCGATCGTTATAAATCGATTAACGAACAAATTGCTCGAGGACCGTTTGCACTAAACGAGTGCGGGCGAATGCTGTTGCTCTCTCTCTCTCTCTCTCTCTACGTTCTATGGTCGTTTGATCTAATCTTAATACTCCGAACAAAGACACGGAGAAGTATGCTCGTTGCTACGATACGATTTCTCGCTAGTGACAACGGACATCGCTGTCAAGTTTGGATAGTTTGGCTAGTCAAGTAACGGAGATCAGACACACCCAACAATTTGCGTCTACTACGTGCGCTACGAAGCTGCACACTATCGGTATTGATCCATACGCACCGCTCTCTCGTTCTCGCTCGCTTTATCCCTTTTCTCCGGCTCCTGGCATCACAGAGATACGGCCTTTTCTTTCTTCTCACGGTTTCTTATCAACAACGAACACAGAGACAGTGCCGTGTTGGAACATTAACGCTGTTAACTGTATCCGTGTACCGACTAGGACACCGGGACAAGAGTCGAGAACTGGGACCGATATGGTAATCAGGAGAACTTTAAACATAACAGAGAGATACGACAAAACGATACAATCGTTCTGTGCGGATACGACGGAGTTTGTATTTTCCGAATATGATATATTTTCGTGTGAGTTACCGCGCATCGAGAGACGGAGGAAGAGTACCCGCCGTCGCGACGATCGTAGCTGGCTTTTAACGTCCGTCGATTCGAAGGAAAGGCCGGAAAGGCCGTCGATTATTATGCAGGCGACAGACAATTGCCAACGCTTCCCCTATTAACATATAGCGAGAGTAAAAACGTGGCTGAAATACACGACGCAGTTGGTGCGTCGCTCCAGTACCAGCTTTGCTTGTACACTCGGATTTTAATAATATCTAATCGGATGAACGTGTGCTATACTATGTAACGAGCGACAAATTCAATTACAATGTGAGCATTTTTCTCGCTAAAGAAACGGGGATGATCTCGCTGGGTGTTGAAGTAGCATGTAAGAAAGAAAGAGTTTGGCCCACTGTCCACGAAGCGTCGTTCCATAGACGCGTATTAGACGCGTTGATGCTCACGGTAAGTTAAGTACGCTTCCATGCAACGATCGTTGCGAGGTAACGTGCACCTAGTCGCGAAACAGCAGCGAACCGTTTTCGTTGTTACGCATTTTCATCGTGACGATTGGCGTGTTGATATCGTCGAAAGCGAGGCGCGCGCGTTCTGCAGCAGCTATTACAAACGAATGTAGCGATATAGGACGAAGGCGTTTTTCTCGTTGCTCGATATTTTAACGACGAGACGAAACGTATCCCGCTGTACGTTTGGTAGACTACTAACGCCGACGTATAGACGTATCGTCTGCACTCGTCTACACTGACAGATATTGTCCGCGTGCATCGTCCGCCGGACAGTCGGCGAAAGACGTATCTAGACGTTCTGGATTGTCCGCGGGCAACGTCGTTTGTCCACCAGTCATCCGTCGATGAGGCGAGGATGCGATGGAACAAGCGGATTATTGAAATCTATCTTTGGAGAAACGTGACCATCGCCAACCGTCCCTCTAAAGTACAAGGAAGACTGCCTTAAACTTGCCAAATGCTCGCTCTTAAACGATAAACGCTTACTTTACAGAATGACCACTTGTAGAGTTGGATATCGTATAAATGTAAATAACGAGTATCACGACGAGGAACAAATTTTGAAGATACGTTGAAATTACATGATATTGATTGTTAGTGTATTCAAAAATGTATAGTTGGATGAAGAAAAATGCGAGATGACCTTCGTTCGATCTCCGAGCGGGGTACGTGACTTTGCAGCGATCTCGACTTTGCTTTCTTTCTTGGCTCGACGTAAAGTAGCAAATACGCGTCGCGATACAGTGCGACGATCGCACGGCGGGATCGTTGCCTGCCAAAAGGGGTAAGAAGCTCGTTCTGCCTACGTTTGCGCGCAAACGTTCCAATGGGAGACAAAATGCTTGTTACTACTCGGACGTGCATCTTACTAATTGTCTGCGGATGTTCTAAGAACGGAAGACGGTTGCCGCAGGCGCAGAGCATGTCCGCGGACAATCGTCTGTCAGTGTGGACTCGGCTTTATAATAGATGACGATTACGCTTCTATG